>JAJPUD010002892.1:68626-116819 GCA_023553655.1 Myrmecobius fasciatus
CTACTTGGTCATAGTGTACTATCCTGGGGATGACTTTCTGTAATCTCATTGCTAATATCTTATTTACAATTTTTGCATCAATATTCATTAGGGAAATTGGTCTATAGTTTTCTTTCTCTGTTTTCACCCTACCTGGTTTATTTATCAGCACCATATCGGTCTCATAGAAGGAATTTGACAGTATACCTTCTGTCCCTATTTTCTCAAATAGTTTATATAGTATTGGAATTAATTGTTCTTTGAATGTTTGGTAGAATTCACATGTAAATCCATCTGGCCCTGGAGATTTTTTCTTAGGCAGTTGGTTAATAGCTTGTTCTATTTCTTTTTCTAATATGTGGCTATTTAAATAGTTTATATCCTCTTCTGTTAACCTGGGCAATCTATATTTTTGTAGATATTCCTCCATTTCATTTAGATAATCAAATTTACTGGCATAAAGTTGGGCAAAGTAACTCCTAATTATTGATCTAATTTCTTCTTCATTGGAGGAAAGTTCTGCCTTATTCTTGAGACTAACAATTTGATTTTCCTCTTTCCTTTTTCTTATCAAATTAACTAAAGGCTTATCTATTTTGTTGGTTTTTTCATAGAACCAACTCTTAGTTTTATTTATTAATTCAATAGTTTTCCTATTTTCAATTTTATTAATTTCTCCTTTTATTTTTTGAATTTCCAATTTGGTATTTAATTGAGGGTTTTTAATTTGTTCTTTTTCTAGCTTTTTTTTTTTTTTTTTTTTTTTTGCTGAGGCAATTGGGGTTAAGTGACTTGCCCAGGGTCACACACCTAGGAAATGTTAAGTGTCTGAGACCAGATTTGAACTCACGTCTTCCTGAGTTCAGGGCTGGTGCTCTATCCACTGCGCCACCTAGCTGCCCCAAGCTTTTTTTTTTTTAATAATAAGCCCAATTCATTGATCTTTTATTTCTCTATTTTATGCAAGTAAGCATCTAGAGATATAAAATTGCCCCTTATAACCATTTTGGCCGTATCCCACAAATTTTGTTATGTTGTCTCATTATTGTTGTTCTCCTGGATGAAATTAATGATTATGTCTATCATTTGTTCTTTCACCCATTCATTCTTTAGGATAAAATTATTTAGTTTCCAATTGGTTTTTGGTCTATTTTCTCCTGGCCTTATATTGCATGTGTTTTTTATTGCATCATGATCTGAAAAAGATGAATTTACTATTTCTGCCTTTCTGCATTTGATTTTGACGTTTTTATGCCCTAACACATGGTCAGTTTTTGTATAGGTTCCATGGACTGCTGAGAAAAAAGTAAACTCCCTACTGTCTCCATTCAACTTTCTCCATAAATCTATCATACCTAACTTTTCTAACAATTGGTTTATCTCCCTACTTTCTTTCTTGTTTATTTTGTGGTTTGATTTATCTAATTCTGAGAGAGCAAGGTTGAGATCCCCCACTAGTATCATTTGGCTGTCTATTTCTTCTTTCATCTCTCTTAATTTCTCCCCTAGGAATTTGGATGCTATTGCACTTGGTGCGTATATATTTAGTATAGATATTGCTACATTATCTATGGTACCCTTTAATAAAATATAGTTTCCTTCCTTATCTCTTTTGATTAGATCTATCTTGGCTTTTACTTGATCTGAGATAAGGATTGCTACCCCTGCTTTTTTTTATTCACCTGAAGCATAATAGGTCCTGCTCCAGCCTTTTACCTTCATCCTATATGTGTCACTATGTTTTAGATGTGTTTCTTGTAGACAACATATTGTGGGATTCTGGTTTTTAATCCAGTCTGCTATCTGCTTCCGCTTTATGGGAGAGTTCATCCCATTCACATTCACAGTTAGAATAACTAATTCTTTATTTCCTGCCATCTTATTTACCCAAGTTATGTTTTTCCCTTTTCTTTCCCCTTTCTCCCTTCCCTCCTCCTCAGTAATTTGCTTTTGATGACCCCCTCTCCCAAACAATACTCCACCCTTTAGATCCCCTCCCCTTGTTTTTACTCCTTTGCCCTGATTCTTCTATTTTCCCTTCTATTAGTTTATCCCTTTCTTTTCCTCCTTTCCCTCCCACTTCCCTCTAGCAACAGACAAGTTTCTATGTGAAATCAAGTGTCTGATATACACTTTTAGAGCCCAAACTGATGAGAGTAAGATTTACACAATGCTCATCTCCCTCCCCTCTTTCTCTCAATTATATTAAGTTTTCTTTGCTTCTTCAAGAGATTTTACCTTGTTTTTACCTCCTTTTTTTTAGATCTTAATTTACCACTTTTTCCCTCTTTTCCCCAGTATGATAACCTTTCACCCTCTAGTTTTCTTTTTCATATTATCAAAGTAATATCTAGTAAATTATACCCCCAAATTTTAAGTATCAGCATAGTAGAAATAAAGTTCTCAAGAGTCCTTTCCTTTTCACCTTTTTAGACTTCTCTTGAGTTCTGTGTTTGGATGTCAAATTTTTTGCTCAGATCTGGTCTTTTCATTAGAAATAGGTGAAATTCACCTATATCATTGAATCGCTATCTTCTTCCCTGGAGGATAATGCTCATTCTAGCTGGATAGGCTATTCTTGGCTGTAATCCAAGTTCCTTTGCCTTTCAGAATATCTGATTCCAGGCCCTTTGATCCTTTAACGTGGAGGCTGACAGATCCTGTGTGATTCTAATTATTGATCCTCGGTATTTGAATTGTTTCTTTCTAGCTGCTAGCAGAATCTTTTCCTTGATGCGATAGTCCTGAAATTTAGCCACGATATTCCTTGGGGTTTTAATTTTGGGGTCTCTTTCAGGAGGTGATCGGTAAATTCTTTCAATGGTGATTTTGCCTTCTGATTCTACAATCTCAGGGCAGTTTTCTTTCAGGATTTCCTGGAAGATAGTGTTTAGATTCTTTTTTTTTTTATCATGACTTTCAGTAAGTCCGATAATCCTTAGATTGTCTCTCCTAGATCTATTTTCCAAGTCAGTTGTTTTTCCTAGGAGATATTTCATATTTTCTTCTAATTTTTCATTTTTTTGTTTTTGTTTGACTGATTCTTGCAGTCTTATTGAGTCATTCACTTGCATTTGTTCAATTCTTATTTTTAAAGTGTTGTTTTCTTCAGTTACCTTTTTAAGCTCCTTTTGTAACTGGCCAATTTGTTCATTGCACTCTTTTTCCACTTCACTAATTTTATTTTTCAATAAATTGGTGTCTTTATCATATCTCTTTTGTAGGGTTTCTTGCACTGACTTCAGTTTATTTTCCCATTTATCCTCCAGCTCTCTTTTGAGATTCTGTATGCAATCTTCCAGAAAGGCCTTTTGAAAAGGGGACCAGTGATGGTCCTTAATAACATCCTCTGAAGTTTTGTCTAAAGGAACCTCAGAATCTGGGGTCAGCCCTTCTCTGTCTCAATAAAAGCTGTCTATGGTGAGAGCTCTCTTTTGCGTCTTCATTTTTTTTTAGACAGTGTGTATGTTTCTTTAAGGTTTGGAAAAACGGTGGGTAAAGCTCTTTGCCCTGGGGCAATTTGGCTAATTAATTTAAGGTGCTGGGCCAGTTGGGGCTAGGACTAAGGCCGAATTACTCCTTAAACAAGGCAAGTCTGCCAGAACACCTGCCCCCAATCCAGGCAGAGTGTCCCTAGTGCCTCAGATACATTCCAGGTATTTGGAGTTTGGAGTTTTTGCCACAATGAGCTGAGTCTCACCCTCACTTCCAGCCTACACCAGAGTCCTCTGTATATCCCTCTGTCCGAGTTAGACAAACCTGATGTGAAGTTCTTCAGAGTTATCAGCAAGCAGTGTCCAAATATTTCTGAATTCATTGACTTGAAGATCAGTTCAGAGGCTTATTTTATTTTTGATTTGAGAGAAGATCGGAGGAGATGCAGAGAGTCACATTTTCACTCCGCCATCTTGGCTCCGCCCCCTGTCAAGGGAATATTTAGCTTTTCCACTAATCTAAAAAAATCTTCAAGTACAGGCTTGGTGATGAATTGTATGTCTGTAGTCCTAGGAACAGTCTGTTAAGCTAGAATAGATCACCAGAGAATTGGCTGTGAGATGATGAATTTTATATCCACAGCAATTGCTCTATCAAAGTATGGATTGAATCATACTCTGAATAGGTGGAGGGAGAGTTTACACAGGTGAAATTGCAGGTCCTTAATTACTGTAGTATTTATAAAAAGTACTAGAGGACCAAAGTCAAATTTTATGAGTCATAATAAGAATATTTGATAAAAGAAAACTAAATATTATACATGTTCCTGTGAAATAGCATGTTTTTTTTTTTTCTGCTTGTAATTTAAGAACTTATATATAGGATACAAAATAAATCTAAGACCTTTGCCATTTGCAGAGTAGAGATTCCAAATGGGTGTTCTTTCCAAAATTTTGGCTAATGTCAACTTGCCCTAACAGTATCCTATTTAATTTACATCTTTCTTATGTTTTTATCTGTGAACATTCCTGGAGTGTTAGTGGTATGAAAAATGGTTGTTTCCTATGCTAGAAAGAGGTATGCTTGTCTTATACTACAAGTAAAGTCATAAGATTGTTTCTCTTCTTACTTAACAGAATGTTGTTTTCTTGAGGGTAAAAATGGCCTAGACACATTGAGAGAAAGTTTTTAATTTCTTTTAAGAATTTGTTGAGTTCTGGATTTGAGGGAAAGAATTTTTCTCTGACTCCCTCAGATTCTTATTCCATTCCCTCTCCAGAATGAAGGGGACTCTTCTTGTTTGTGTTCATGTGGCCCTTCTCACCATTATCCCCTAAGTATTATTAGTTATCTATCCCTGGAGCTTCTCCTGCTGTCTTAAGCCTATCCTGAGACCATGATCTGGACCACAACTGTTTAGGTAAAAAGAAAAGGAGAGGTTCCTACTACCCAATATTGAATTTCCTATCAGGAGGATTGCATTTAAACCCTGATTCTGCCACTTATTGTATGATTTTTTTTAATTTAAAATTTTTTATTTACTATTTTCCCACAATTATATGGAAAAACAATTTTTTAAAAACAATTTTCATTTTTAAAACTTTGAGTTCTGAATTCTATTTCCTCTTCCCTTCCTCCTTTGAGAAGTCAAGCAATTTGATATAGATTACTATATTATCTTTAATAAATTGATTTACTTCCCTTGGTCTTTGTTTCTTCTTCTGAAAATCAAGGGAATTGGAGTAGTTGATCTCTAAAGTCTTTTTCAGTTTTAAAAATCCATGCTCTTTATTGTGTGTATAGAGGCATTAATTCTATCATACATAAAAAGGATTGTGCTATTCCAAGGCAAAACTTGAAGATATTTAAGGTATTAAATATCTGCTTCTGTGATTAAGATTATTTAATTTAGGGAAAATAAAATCTGAGGGGTATAGCTTTCTTAAAATAGAAGAATTTTTAGGTTTTAGTAAAAATAAGAATATTTTAAAAAAGAAATTATTAATAAGATTTTTTGATAGTTTGAATTCTGAATATAGAAATTGACTCCAGGAACAATGTATTGGCAAATAGGCATTTCATTTTTTTCCCTCATAAGTGCAGTTGTGAAAGTTGATGAAATTAATATTCATTCTACAAGATTTTGATACTCATTCCCTGGGTATTTTTTTTAATTTAATTTAATTTTATTTGCATAACATATGTGTGGGTAATTCTTCAACACTAACCCTTACATAGCTTTCTGTTACAAATTTTTCCCCCCAACTCTCCACCCCTCCCCTAGATGGCAGGATATCCACTACATGTTAATTATGTTAAAATATTGGCAAATCGAATATATGTATACATATTTCCAAACTTATCATTGTTGTGCAAGAAAAATCTTATCTACACAAAAGATATATCAGATAAAGGAAACACAATGTAAGCAAACATCAATCAAGGAGTATGAGAATGTTATGTTGTGGTCCACATTTCACATCCCTCTCTCTGGGTGTACATGGCTTCCCTCAGTGTACAATTGGAAGTGGTTTGAAACATTTCATTGTTGAAGACAGCCATGTCCATCAGAATTGATCCTCATATAGTATTGTTGTTGCCGTGTATAATGATCTCCTGGTTCTGCTGATTTCACTCAGCATCAGTTCATGCAAGTCTCTCCAGGCCTCTCTGAAATCATCCTGCTGGTCATTTCTTACAGAACAATAATATTCCATAATATTCATATACCATAATTTATTCAGCCATTCTCCAATTGAAGGGCATCTATTCAATTTCCAGTTTCTAGCCACTGCAAAAAGGGCTGCCACAATCATTCTTGCACATGCGGGGCCCTTTCCTTCCTTTATGATTTCTTTGGGATATAAGCCCAATAGAAATGCTGCTGGGTCAAAGGGTATGCACAGTTTGATAACTTTTTGAGCACAGCTCCAAATTCCTCTCCAGAATGGTTGGATCCGTTCACAGTTCCACCAACAATGCATCAGTGTCCCAGCCCTCCCACATCCCCTCCAACATTCATCATTAACTTTTCCTGTCATTTTAGCCAATCTGACAGGTGTGTAGTGGTACCTCAGAGTTGTCTTGATTTGCATTTCTCTGATCAATAGTGATTTGGAGCACCTTTTCATATGACTATAAATAGTTTTAATTTCATCCTCTGAAAATTGTCTGTTCATATCCTTTGACCATTTACTGATTGGAGGATGGCTTGAATTTTTATAAATATGAGACAATTCTCTATATATTTTAGAGATGAGACCTTTATCAGAACCCTTAAATGTAAAGATGATTTTCCAATTCATTGCTTCCCTCCTAATCTTGTTTGCATTGGTTTTGTTTGTACAAAAACTTTTTAACTTAATATAGTCAAAGTTATCTATCTGGTTTTCAATCCCTGGGTATTTTTAATAGTGGTTTGGAAAATGGGTAGTATTACTCATTTTTAGGAATTTCGACTCATTATTTACTGTATTTCATTTTTCAAAGGAAAAAGAAAGAGATCTGTATTTTAGACAGGGAAACCCAATTGGAAACTTAGTTCTGGGAGAAGAATTGCTGATAGACAAAAACTTAAAGGGTTTAAGTGAGCCTGGTCTTATGATTTACTGGAGGTAAAGAGTGATATCCCAGGGAGCTCAAGATAATAAGGTGTCTTTCTATTGCCATGTGTTATGGGGAATGATGAACTTGTGAGGTTTGGATATTTACTTGGAAAAAGGAATTACTTAAGGCAGTATTAGTACTACATTGCTATGATTGGTTAAGTGTTGTAATTTTTGTTGTAGATTTCATTCAGTGCAAAATGAGACTTGTCATAAAGAAATATACAAAATGGTAAAATGAAGGTGGGAATTATGTGAAGGTAATTAAGTAAAAATGAACAGAATGGTACAGCTTAAAAGATTTGTTTATTACAAAGCATGATCTTCATGGTAAGATTAAAAAATTATAAAAGAGTTAAGCAGACTAACAGAAGCATAACTAATAAATCTGTAGAAAATAAAACAAGACTTTTATTAAAATCAATCAACCAGGGGCAGCTAGGTGGCGCAGTGGATAGAGCACCAGTCCTGAAGTCAGGAGGACCTGAGTTCAAATCTGGTCTCAGACACGTAACAGCTGTGTGACCCTGGGCAAGTCACTTAACCCCAATTGCCTCAGCAAAAAAAAAAAAAATCAATCAACCAGTGATTAGCAACTATGCTTCATTTGATGTGGAAGCAATAAACAGAGAATTTATTTTTTTTTGTCTACTTACATTTTTCCCCTAGATAATAATATTGGTTTCTAATTCTCTTTTTTTTATTATTAAAGCTTTTTATTTGTATAACATATGTATGGGTAGTTCCCCAACATTGATCTTTACAAAGCTTTCCATTACAAATTTTACCTCCAGTCCCCTCCCCTCCCCTAGATGGCAGGAAGTCCACTACATGTTAATAATGTTGAAATGCTGAGAAGTTATGCAAGAAAAATCCTATCTACAAGAAAAAAAAAAGAATCAGAGAAAGGCAACACAATGCAAGCAAATGTCAATAGAGATCATGAAAATGTTATGTTGTGGTCCATATTTCATTTCCCTCTCTCTGGGTGTATATGGTTTTCTGCAGTGAACAATTGGAATTGGTTTGAGACAATTCTTTGTTGCAGATAGCCATGTCCATCAGAATTGATCATCATGTAATACTGTTGTTGCTGTGTATGATGATCTCCTGGTTCTGCTCGTTTCACTCAGCATCAGTTCATGCAAGTCCCTCCAGGCCTCTCTGAAATCGTCCTGCTGGTCGTTTCTTACAGAGCAATAATATTCCATAACATTCATTTACCATAATTTATTCAGCCACTCTCCAATTGATGGGCATCCCTTCATTTTCCAGTTTTTAGCCACTACAAAAAGGGCTGCCACAAACATTCTTGCACAGGTGGGTCCCTTTCCCTCCTCTAAGATCTCTTTGGGATATAGGCCCAATAGAAACACTGCTGGGTCAAAGGGTATGCACAGTTTGATAACTTTTTGAGCATAGCTCCAAATTGCTCTCCAGAACGGTTGGATCCGTTCACAGTTCCACCAACAATGTATTAGTGTCCCAGCCCTCCCACATCCCCTCCAACATTCATCGTTATCTTTTCCTGTCATTTTAGCCAATCTGACAGATGTGTAGTGGTATCTCAGAGTTGTCTTAATTTGCCTTTCTCTGATCAATAGTGATTTGGAGCAACTTTTCACATGACTAGAGATGGTTTTAATTTCATCATCTGAAAATTGTCTGTTCATATCCCTTGACCACTTATCTATTGAAGAGTGGCTTGAATTCTTATGTATATGAGACAATTCTCTATATATTTTAGAAATGAGGCCTTTATCAGAACCATTAAATGTAAAGATGATTTCCCAATTTGATGCTTCCCTCCTAATCTTGTCTGCATTTGTTTTGTTTGTACAGAAACTTTTTAACTTAATATAATCAAAATTATCCATCTGGTGTTCAATTAGGAGTTGCAGGTCTTCTTTGGACATAAATTTATTCCATCTCCACAGGTCTGAGAGATAAACTATATTACGTTCCTCTAACTTGCTTACAAAGTTCCTCTTTATATCTAGATCATGAACCCATTTAGATCTTATTTTGGTATGTGGTGTTAGGTATGGGTCAAGCCCTAAATTCTTCCACACTAGTTTCCAATTTTCCCAGCAGTTTTTGCCGAATAGTGAGTATTTATCCCAAAAGCTGGGGTCTTTGGGTTTATCGAATACTAGATTGTTAAGGTTATTGCCTAGATTGTCCTGATATCCTATCCTGTGCCACTAATCGACTGCTCTATTTCTTAGCCAGTACCAAACGGTTTTGATGACCGCTGCTTTATAATATAGTTTTAGATCTGGTACAGCAAGGCCACCTTCATCAGCATTTTTTTTTCATTAATCCCCTTGAAATCCTTGACCTTTTGTTCTGCCAAATGAACTTTGCTACTATTTTTTCTAGATCTGTAAAATAATTTCTTGGGAGTTTGATTGGTATGGCACTAAATAAGTAGATTAGTTTGGGTAGTGTCATTTTTATTATGTTTGCTCTGCCTACCCATGAGCACTTAATATTTTTCCAGTTGATTAGGTCTGATTTTATTTGTGTGGAAAGTGTTTTGCAATTTAGTTCGTATAGTTTCTGACTTTTCCTTGGCAGAAAAATTCCCAAATATTTTATCCTATCATCTGCTATTTGGAATGGAATTTCTTTTTGTATCTCTTGCTGCTGAACTTTGTTGCTAATATATAAAAATGCTGATGATTTATGTGGATTAATTTTGAATCCTGCCACTTTGCTAAAGTTGTGAATTGTTTCTAGTAGTTTTTTAGTTGAGTCTCTAGGGTTCTCTAAGTATACCATCATGTCATCTGCAAAGAGTGATAATTTAGTTTCTTCATTACCTACTCTGATTCCTTTTATCTCTTTTTCTTCTCTTATTGCTAAAGCTAACATTTCTAATACAATATTAAATAGTAATGGTGACAGTGGGCAGCCTTGTTTCACTCCTGATCTTATGAGGAATGGTTTTAGTTTGTCTCCATTATATATGATGCTTGCTGATGGTTTTAAATAGATGCTACTGATCATTTTAAGGAAAAGCCCATTTATTCCTATACTCTCTAGTGTTTTTAATAGGAAGGGGTGTTGGCTTTTATCAAATGCTTTTTCTGCATCTATTGAGATAATCATATGGTTTTTGTTAGTTTGGTTATTAATATAATTAATTATGCTGATAGTTTTCCTAATATTGAACCAGCCCTGCATCCCTGGTATAAATCCTACTTGGTCATAGTGTACTATCCTGGGGATGACTTTCTGTAATCTCTTTGCTAATATCTTATTTAAAATTTTTGCATCAATATTCTTTAGGGAAATTGGTCTTCTAATTGGTTTCTAATTCTCAAAAAATTACCACACTTTTAATTTCCCCTCTTCATAAGCATATTAAATATTCTTAACATTGTGATTCTAAATGAACTATTTTTCCGTAAATTAATTTTATAATTAACTCAGGTCATCACTCTATTTGTCTAGAAAAGCAGCAGAATCCAGCATTAAAATTTTTTCATCTTATCCAGGCTTCTTTTCCCTTTGGTAAAATTGTTATCTTTGTCTTATGAGGACCAGTTTCTTTTCTCTATAGTATTTATATTTACATCGTATTATATGTGTTATATATAATAGCATATTATACATATGTATAGTATTTAGCCCGTTGTTACTTTTCTTTTAATTAAAGCTTTTTTTTTATTTGTATAACATATGTATGGGTAGTTCCCCAGCATTGATCTTTACAAAGCTTTCCATTACAAATTTTACCCCCAGTCCCCTCCCTCCCCTAGATGGCAAAAAGTATGCTACATGTTTTTTTTTTTTTTTGCTAGATAGGATAAATTATATGACAAATACAATACATGTATACATACCTATACAGTTATCTTACTGCACAAGAAACATCAGATCTAGAAAGAGAAGAAGAAAAAAAAAAAAAACAACCTAAGAAGGAAAACAGAATGCATGGAAATATTCACAGAAAGCGTTAAAATGCTGTGTTGTGGTTCACTCTCAGTTCCCACAGGCCTCTCTCTGCATGTATATGACTATCTTCATCGCAGCACAACTGGTTTGAATCACATCATTGTTGAAGAGAACCATGTCCATCAAAATTGATCATCGTATAGTCTTGTTGCTGTGTATAATGTTCTCCTGGTTCTGCTGATTTCACTCAGCATCAGTTCATGCAAGTCTCTCCAATCCTCTCTGAAATCCTCCTGTTGGTCATTTCTTACAGAACAATAGCATTCCATAACATTCATATACCATAATTTATTCAGCCATTCTCCAATTGATGGGCATCTTTTCAATTTCCAGTTTCTTGCCACTACAAAAAGGGCTGCCACAAACATTTTTGCACATGTGGGTCCCTTTCCCTCCTTTTCTTGACATTGGTTCTTTATACTGTACTCCTTTGCTTTTTCTTTTCCCTTTCACTGCTTGTATGAGCAAATGCATATGAGTATATATCTACACACACACATACACATACACTCCTTATACAAATTTTATCTTGCCTTTTGCCCACAATTAAACTATATTTTTATTAAAATTATTAAAATGCAGCTGAGATGGCATAGCGGATAGAATGATGGAGTTAATCAAGAATTATACAAATAGAGGAACTAAAACATCCATACCCTTTGAACTACAGACTCAGTTACTAGACATACCCCAGGGAAGCCATTGATAAGAAAAAGTCCCTATTTATGAAACAATATTTATAGTAGTAATTTTGATAATAGCTAAAAATTAGAAACAGAGTAGATATCTATCAATTAGGGAATGACTAAACTTATTATGGTACACAAATATAATGGAATATTACTGGGCTGTAAGATATAAAATAAATGTTAAATACAAAGAAGCATGGAAAAATCTATCTTCTTAGTTCAAACTGCCTCACACACTAGTTGTATACCTCATTTAACCTCTCAACCTCAGTTTAGTATTTAAGATTTATAAACTATATGTTTGGTATTCAAGATATACAAACTTATAAACTATCTAACTCTGTCTCTTGCTCTCATTTATATAACTCTTGGAAATATAGAGACCTTCATTTTTGTTCATTCACAGTGCCTGACACATAGTAAGTACTTAAAAATCTTTAGTGAGTGAAGGCAGATTGGTATTATGTGACTGTTGACGTTTCATACTATGCTTCTATTCCTTGCTGACCATTGTTGTTCTTTCTTTTCTGCTCCAAAAATCATTCTCTTTGGAAGAAAATGCAAAATCAAAATAAAGTTTTATCCTTTCCACTACTGCTTATTATCAATCTCATACTTGTAAAAATCTTGTCCCTTTTCTGATGCTTCTTTTGCCCCTAAATATTCTAAGCTTTCATTTCCATTGCCAATTCATTCTGGGCTATAGTCCTCCTGACACTGTGATACTTTTTAATGTTACATTTATATAATTATATTTATATTATGTTTATATTAGTTTATTGCACTTGCTTCCATTTTCTGTACATTAAAAATCCAAGTTAAGTTCTATATCTTTTTTTTAATTAAGTTGCTTTTTTTCTTCATTGTAATTATTTCTGTTTTTGCCATCAGGAATTTTATTCTTGAGAGCTTTTTATTCCTCTTTAGTTGATTTTCTCTGCAAAATATTGGTCCATTAATTTTTTTTTCTGAGGCAGTTGGGGTTAAGTTACTTGCCCAGGGTCACACAGCTAGAAGTAGTAAGTGTCTGAGGCCAGGTTTGAACTCAGTTCCTCCTAACTTCAGGGCTGGCACTCTGTCCACTGTGCCATCTAGATGCCCCTGCTCCATTAATTCTTAACTATTCTACTGAAATCTAGTTTCATAAATTTAGAATAATCAATCAATAAGTATTTAATAAGTGCCTACTGTGTATCAGGCACTGTGCCAGGGATATAAGTGCAAAGAATGAAGCAGTCCTTACTTATATGTTCCATTTTCCTTTATTCTATTATGAACTATGTAATGGAGTATTTGCTTTACTCTTGAAATTTTATCATCACCTCTTCAAAAAAGTTTTACCTTGTTGATCAGAATTATGCTCAGAATGGCAGTTCTCCTAGTTATTTCCTCCACCTTTTAATTACCATTAAGCCAAGTTAAAATTTTTTCAGTACAGGTATACCTTAGAGATATTGTGAGTTCAGTTTCAGACTAGTGCAATAAAACAATAAATTGAGTCAGATGAAGTTTTTGGTTTCCCAGTGCATATAAAAGTTATGTTCGTATTGTACTGTAGTTTATTAAGTATACAGCAGTATTATGTATGAAAAATATACATACTTTATATGTTATATAATTTATTTGATTTATTTATTGATAAAAATTTGTTGATAAAAATAACTATTACCTTAGCTTTCAGTGAGTGGAGGGTCTTGCCTTAATGTTGATGGCTGCTGATTGATGAAAGTAGTGTTTGCTAAGAGTTGAGGAGGCTGTGGCAATTTTTCTTAAAATAAGACAATCATGAAATTTGCTGCCTCAACTGATTGTTCTTTCACTTGAACACTTGGAAGATAAGATATTGTAAGGTTTTGTTTGACCTAATTTCTATATTGTTGTGTCTCAGAGAATAGGGAGGCCCAAGAATGAGGAGAGAGATGGGAACTGTGTTGGTGAAGTAGTCAGAACACATACAACATTTATTAATTAAGTTCTCTATTTTATTTGGACATGGTTTGGAGCATCCCAAAAACAATTATAACAGTAACATAACACATATGATAACAATGAAAAAGTTTGAAATATTGAGAGAATTACCATAAATGTAATGGAGATGCGATGTGAACATGTGCTGTCGGAAAAAATGGCAATGATAGACTTGTTTGATGCAGGGTTCCCACAAAACTTCGATTTGTACCGTACTTCACAGCAAAAAAGAAAAGCTCAATAAAATGAGGTATGCCAGTTTATATTTGGGTAGTTGATCTTTTTATCACTTAAATTTCATATTTGCATGGCAGGTTTCTAATTTGTTTCCCAAGTTCCACATTAACTTCCTTCTGCCCAGGTAGTTTACATATTATTACATATTAGTAATAATATTGTTTCTATTTCTGCTTCCTCTAGTTCATCCAGTCCCATTCTTTAAGATCTTTTAAAATAATATATTTAACATGTTCTTTTAACATTCTAAAATAAAATTTCTTTTATGAATATTTTTATTTTTCCCCTTTAAGGATCCAAATTAACCTAAAGTTTAAACTTCTTGATATTTTTTCCTTTTTGCAATGTTTTTAGGGTTATTTCATTAGTTCTGTGACATTTTAAATTAATAATTAAATTTATTCTCATTATCAGCATTCTACTATTTTGTTGGTGTGGAAACCCCCTCCATCTTTACCAAATTTCAATCAGTCCATTAATTACTAGAAAATTACTGTGACTTTATAATTACTTTGCTAATAAGTGTTGCAAGTAGGATTTGAACTAAGGTCTTCCTGACTATAGGTCTGGCACATTCTCTACTATGTCACACTGCTTCTTGCTTTAAATTTTTTTTTAAAAAAATTCAATATTATTTTATTTTTAGTTCCAAATTTTATTCTTCCTTAGTCATTGAGAAACCCATTATAAATATTTATGGTCATGCAAAACAATTTCCCTTGTTAACTGTCTAAGAATTTAAGAAAGAGAAGAAAATATTCTTTAATTAGTACTCCAAGTCTGTCAGCTCTCTATCTGGAGGTCATCAAGGAGAACCATTTAATTTGTAATCTCCTTCCTAGTCCTGGTGGGAGAAGTAGAATGAGAGGGAAGCTTTGCTGACCACAGTGGGCCACAAAGATATTGTTTAGGCTGCTTCTGCTTCTGCTGTTGTCTACTCTTTTGGGGATCTTTGCTTTTCTTCCAGTTGCCTTTTTCTATTCCTCCTTTGGTTTGCCTTTGCCTTGGATGACATCAGTAAGCATCTCCATTTGCAGCTCCATTTTTTTTCCATTTCTTTCTCCACCTCAGTCTGTTAGGCAACTTATTATGGCAGAGGCTGCATTCATAACAGAAGCAATCTTTCCTTTTCCCTCTTCACTTTAGTGCCATAGTTAACCACCTTCAATGGTCTCTTTTCATTATCATTTGTTTCTCCCATTTCTCAGCACTTTGCCCTTATCAAGTGTAAGACATTGTGCTAAACACTGGGGATACATACAAAAGCTAAAAAATAAAATAAACAGAACCAGTTCCTGCTCTTGAAGACCTCAAAGTTTAATCAGAGAGATGAGAGTGAATAACTTTGTACAAACAATTTGTGTATAGGATAAATTGGAGAAAATAGAGGGAATAGAGAGGAGTGTAAAAGGCTTCTTGTAAGAGGTGAGATTTTAGTGGAACATGAAGAAAGCCAGGGAAGGCAAGAGGTAGAGAGGATCAATTGCAGATGGTGGAGAGCAAGGTTTGAGAAGACTGGAAGGTGGAATGGAGACAGGTTATAAAAGGTTTTAAAAGCTAAGTAGAGGTTTTCATATTTGACCCTGGAAATGATAGCCATTTCATTTTATGGTAAAGGTCCAATCACATTCCTGGAGTTTATACTCAGTGACATGATAGAACCTTTGCTTTAGGAAGATAAATTTGACAGCTGAACAGTATGGAGGATTAATTTGTTTGGGAAGAGACTTGAGGCAAATATTGCCTAATATTTCCTTTTCTTTTCTAAGCACAGAGTAGCAATTGATAGTGACTGTTGTGTTTTTTATCTAGATATTTTTAATTTCATAAAAATTGTTTTCTTTTCTTAGCACTATTTTTTTTATTTGTTCTTGTGGGAAAGGGGTAGGAATTTGGTAATATAGCCCATTTCTTGTATTCTCTAACTTCTCTTGTGAAAATATACCCTATTTCTTGAACTCTACATTCTCTATTTTTCAGTCTCTGGTTTTGTGATTTTCCTCTCACAGAATTTATAAGCTGGAGCAGATGATTTCCAGGATTGAATTCCAGGATTCTCTTATCTTGTTAGAGAGTTTTGGGTTGAGCTAGATCTTAGTTCCCCAGCCAAGGGAACCCCATTCTGGTGTGCACAGAAGACAGATGAAGACAATTCCTGGAACTGGGAGATGGGATATACAGATATTTCCACTTGACTCCAGTTGAAATAACTCTTAAATTCCATGGGTCCAAAATAAAATTTATTTCACCTTCTTCTCTTCCCCCAAACTGACATTCCACCTTAACTTCTTCATTTCTGTTGATGACACCCCCATATTCCTAGTCAATGAAGTACGAAACCTCAGACTTTGATTCTTCACTTCTTCCTTCAAACATAGGATAAATTATTTAGTAATTTTGATATTTCTATGATATTTCCTCCAAAATATTTCTTTTTGACTCATGTCTTCAGTAAGCTCTTTTCTTATACTAGCTTCTTAATTGCCTTTCCAGCTTCAAGTTCATGTATCACAATATTGCCAAAAATGTTTTCCTACTGTGCAAGTATAATTGTTTTATTCTCTGCTTAAAAACACTCATTATCTTCTTATTTACCCATAAAATAAAATGTAAACTACTTCAGGTTATTTCTTTGTTTTTATATATCTTTTTATAGATTGATTGTATTAAAATTTTTATTTTCAATTCCAAATTATCTTCCACCTTCCACACTTTCTTCCCTCAATTAAGAAGTCAAGAAATATTATACCCATTATGTTCATGAAGATTTGCAAAACTTACCTTCATATTAGCCATATTATGAAAAAGAGACAAGAAAAATAAACAAAGAAAAAATATGCTTTAGTCTATACTCAGAGTCTTTTAGTTCACTATCTGGAGATGGATAGTATTTTTCATCATGAATCCTTTGGAATTATTATGGATCATTGTATTGATCAGAGTAACTCTTTCACAAATGATTATTCTTATAGTGTTGCTGTTATCGTGTGCAGTGTTATCCTAGTTCTGCTCACTTTATTTTGTATCAGTTGAGTCTTCCAGACTTTTCTGAAACTATTCTCTTCATCATTTAGAATACAAAAGTATTCTATCACAATCCCACCACAAAAAGAACTGCTATAATTATTTTTGTAAGTATGGGTCCTTTTTCTTTTATCTCTTTGAAGTTTAGATCTGCTAGTGTTATTGGTGGATCAAAGAATTGGCTGCATTGGTTTTGTTTGTGCAAATTCTTTAAAATAAAGGTTTTAATGAAGAGTGTTTTGTTTTTGTGTTCATATAGAACCTGTGTATATGTTGGCAGATAGACTCCTGAGTATTTTGTATTGTCTGCAGTTATTTTAACTTGAATATTTCCTTATGTTTTTTCCTTCTGGATTTTCTTGATGATTAATAGAAATGATGGTTTATGTGGATTTATTTTGTATCCTGCAACTTTGTTAAAGTTGTTAATTGTTTTGATTAGTTTTTTAGTTGATTCTTTACAGTTAAGTATACCATCATATTATCTGCAAAAATGTTTATTTCTTCAATTTCTTTTTCTTGTCTTATTGCTATAGCTAGTATTTTAATAAATACTGAGTAACAGTGGTAATAAGGAGTTATAGGAGAAAATAAAGAGTAAAATTATAATAGTGAAGGACCTCAGCTTTCCCCTTTCAGAAGTAGATACATCTAACCATATAATAAACAAGAAAAAAGTTAAGGAGATGAATAGAAATTTTAGAAAAGTTAGATATGATAGACCTCTGGAGAAAACTGGATGAGAAAAGAAAGGAGTATACATGGCATCTTCTTTTCACCCTGTTCTAATTTGGAAAGCTTGTAGTTTATCTCCATTACAAATAACATTTGCTTTTGGTTTTAGATAGATGCTACTTATTTTAAGAAAAGCTAAATTTATTCTTATGCTTTTCAATATTGTTTTGATAGGAATGGGAATTTTATCAAAAACTTTTTCTGTATCAATTAATATAATCATATGACTTGTGTTATTTTTGTTTTTGATATGATCAGTTATGTTTACTCTTCCTAATATTGAACTAGCACATCCAACCTGGTCATAGTGTATATAGTATTGGTGATATGTTGCTATAATTTGATTGCTAGTATTTTATTGAAAAAATTTGTATCAATATTCATTAGGGAAATTTGCCTCTAGTTTAATTTCTCTATTTTTACTCTTTCTGGCTTAGGTATCAAAACCATATTTGTGTCATAGAAGGAACTTATTAGAACTCTTTTATACATTTTTTCAAATAGCTTATAGAGTACAGGAATTGATTATTCTTTAAATGCTTAGTAGAATTTGCTTGCAAATCTATCAGGTCCAGTAGTTTTTTTTTTTTCCTTAGGGAGCTCATTGATGGCTTGATCAGTTTCTTTTTCTGGGGTATGATTATTTAAATTTTTTTCTATTAGTCTGAGCAATTTATATTTTTGTAGGCATTCATTAATTTCATATAAATTATCATTTTGATTGACATAAAGTTGGGCAAAATAACTCTTAGTAATTTCTTTAATTTCATCTTCACTGGTTGAATAGTCATTTTTTTCATTTATGATGCTGGTAATTTGGTTTCTTCTTTCTTTTTTAAAAATCAAATTAGTCATTGATTTATCTATTTCATTTTCTTTTTTTATAAAATAACTCAATTTATAAGTTCAATGGTTTTCTTACTTTCAATTTTATTTATTTCTCTCTTGAATTTTAGGATTCCAATTTGGCATTTAATTGGAGATTTTTAATTTGTTCTTTTCTATTTTTTAATTGTATGTGCAATTTATTAATCTGTTCTTTATTTTATTGATGTAGGCTTTAGAGATTTGAATTTTCTTCTAAGTGTTGCTTTGGCTGCCTCCCATAAATTTTAGTATGTCTCATTGTTGTCATTTTCTTTAATGAAATTATCTATTGCTTCTATGATTTGCTCTTTGATCCACTCAATCTGTAGGATTAAATTATTTGATATCCAATTAACTTTTCATTTGTTTCTATATCCCTTTATTGAATATAATTTTTACTGCTTGTGGTCTGAAAAGGATGCATTTAATATTTCTGCTTTTCTGCATTTGATTATGAAGTTCTTAATTCACTAGTATATGGTCACTTTTTGTGAAGGTGCCATGCATACTCCTTTCTGTTCTCATCCAGTTTTCTCCAGGGGTCTATTATATCTAACTTTTCTAAAATTTCTATTCATCTCCTTAACTTTTTTCTTGTTTATTTTATGCTTAGATTTATCTACTTCTGAAAGGGGAAAGCTGAGGTCCTTCACTATTATAATTTTATTCTCTATTTTCTCCTATAACTCATTTAACTTTTTCTTTAGGAATTTGGATGCTATGGCATATGATGCATATATGTTTAGTATTGATATAATTATCTACAATAGTTTTTTAGTAAATTCTAGCTTCCTTGCTTATCTCTTTTAATTAGGTCTATTTTTGCTTTTGCTGTGTTCAAAATCATGACCTATTATCCTTGTCTTTTTTTTATGTCAGCTAAAGCATAAAAAATTTACTCTATCCATTTATTTTTAACTCTGTGTTTATCTTTCTGTTTCAAATGTGTCTCTTGTAAATAAGATATTGTTGGATTCTGGTTTCTAATTAATTCTTCTATTCTCTTCTGTTTTATGGGTGAGTTCATGCCATTCACATTTACAGTTACAGTGTCTAACTGTGTTTTCTCCTTCATTCTATTATCTTCTATATATCTTTTTCTTTTTTATCCTAGCCTTCCCACCTCGGAAGTCTGTTTTGCTCCTGACCACTGCCTCTTTTAATCTTAGTAAGTGTTTCTCTCTCCCCTCCTCTCCCTTCTACTCCCCCCCTCTGCTTTCCTTCCTTTCCTTTATTTTCTCTTTTTCTTTTCTTTTTCTTCTTTTTTTTTCCTTTTCTCTTTCCTGCAAGATGGGTAGGAGGCTCCAAAGTTGAAATCTGCCGTAAATTTCACTTTACATACAAATGAACAGTCATAGAGTTGAAATAAGGGAAGGTCTATAATTAAACTCATTTGTCTTTTGCTTACATTGGAGGTGGGTGGAAGAAAATAGGGAAATCTGGGATCCTTTCCATTTTGCAATAAAAAGTTGAAGTTGTGAAAGTTTGTTGAAGAAAATGTTTGAATGAATGATCCTTAGAAATGCTAATCCATGTAACTGGTTATTTTGAGGAAGGGGATAAGAGAATAAGAATGATTTCCAAAAGATGTGATCATTGCATATACAGATATGTAGCAGAAAAAGATCCTAAAGGCTTTGTATTCAATTCCTTTCATTTTATTAATGAGGAAACTAAATCCCTTAGAGGTGACTTGATTAAGATCATATAGGTAAGAAGTAGTAGAGCTGGGATTTGAATTCAAATCCTTTGACTCCAAATTCAACCTTCTTTTAATTGCATCTTTCCTACAGATGTTTTGTGTGAATATATTTTCCCCTGGTTTTGACACAATGGTACAAATTTTAATTAGTATTAATTTAATTTTAATTATGATGTATATGTTTTAGATATGTTTGTTGAGGTAGAGAAGAAATTGCAGAGGGTGAGGGGCATTTTTTCCCTTGTTGAATACTTCATATCTTCTGTGGTAACAGTCATAGAAGATATCTATTTCCATTCCTCTGGAAGAACTTTTGCTATAGTTTAGAATCTCAGCACTGGTAGTTGAGTTTAGGGTTTTAATCCATTTGCCTCTGCAGACAAACTGAAAGCATCTTTGGTAAGTACAACTCCAATAGCAGACAAGACAATAAGGATAATTTGTTTCTTATTTTGTTCCCACTGAATTTTATTTTCTCTTCTAGGTTTCCATATTTTAGAAATTTATTTTGTTCCATGTAACTTGGAGATTATAGGTATGGTGTCATCAATTGAAAATATTGTTCTTAAGCTTTTATGGACCATTGTTGTGTCTGGGTAATGGTAGGCAACAATTTCTAGTGTGATAATGTTCTGATTTTAGTACAATTTATTGTTTGAGTTTTCTAGGATATTTTGAGTCCTGTGATTATATTATCTGAATTAGTCATCTATTAGCTCATAGGAAAAGCCAATGCTTAACATATAATTTCAGTTATTAAATAATATCTTTCTACATATTGAATAGGTGGTAATTTTTTTTATGATCTGGAGAGGTTGCATGCTTTCTACCATTTCCTGAAAATTTTTACATTATTCACTAACTCTGGGCCCATTAAGGATAGCATCTATAAATTTATGGTAGCAATGACCTGGTCCTGAGATGCTATAATAAATCCATCTACTTCCACAAACAAATCTCTATGATGGTTGTGACTTATGCTACCTATCAAGGACATTTTGATGTCATTCTTGAATCTTAATCTCTTCGTTGGCCCCCAACTATAAGTTTAGCTACTTTTCACAAACCTGATGGTGTGTACCTTTTATCAGATATCTGCTTGTTCTAAAAACATTTCTATATGTCCTTGCCCTGTTTATTATATGTTCTAAGAATGTCTAGCAATTTCTTCTTTTTGGTAAATTTTCTATAACTGTCTATAACATGAACCTCATGTTTCAATAATATTGTATAGATTTTTGTTAGGGTACTTTCCAGAACTGTCATAGTCCAACATATAGTTCTGAAAGTATATAATGAAATTGACATTTCATAGTGTTAATTATTTTTAATAGGTTTTTATTTAATTTTGATTTCTGGGTGCTCATATTGCTCAATGTCTCTAGCCACAGGTTTTTCCTTTATAGCTGTATGCTTTGATAAATTTTCCATGGAGGAGTCCAGAGAATTTGTAAATACTGCTTGTGACCTTTGATTTAATGTGACTCCTATATTTAAGCTTAAAGCTTAAATATAGTCTCCATCTTTCCTTAGTATAAATAATAAATTTTATATTTACTGAGTTGAAATTGCATTTTGATGTTACTGAATAAACATCCCATAGGTTGAAGAGCCTGTTAATATGGTTTTCAGTGCATTCATGTAGCTTGATGTCATTTATGTACATCAATTGATCAATATAATGCTTTGATTTAGCTACCTTTTGTTTGTTTGTTTGTTTGGAAACTATGTTTAATTCTATGGGGAGAGATGATAATGGATTTAAAAGTACATACAACTATGATTGGCTTAAACTGTCTTCCTGAAAAATGTCGATTCTAGATTACATGTTCTTGACACCATTGTATTGGTATCATGTTTATATAGGGAACAGTTTTTCATGTTGACATTAAAAACTCTAGGATTCTCCTACTTGACTCTATTTTGTACATTTTTATGTACATGAATCATTAGTGTGGAATTGAGTCAAAGACTCTTTGATAATGAATACAGACAGTGTAAATGTTATGGTGCATTCAGGTGACTTGTTAAGTAATTAATAAATTGATAATTAATTGCTTTTTAACTCCTGACACTTTTTTGGGCATACCTTTTTGGTTTCCCAGATACTATATTTTAGTAACTGTTTATAGTTTTCTTTTAGTGACACGATCTGTGAAAACTTTACAAAATATATGAACATACTATTGGCCTATATTTGAAGGGATCACTAATCTTATCCTTGTAATAAATATATGATGCCTTCCATTGAGAAATACTTGCTCAGGATTCTGTCTGAGAGTAAGCTAATAAAATGTTTTGCTATGTTTGCTAGTAGTTTATGCACTTATATGAAGTATTTCAGCCAATAATTGTGCAGTTAGATCTGAAGATTAAAGCAAGGAGTTTTCTCACAATTGTATATCTCAAGCAACCCATGTGTCTTATCTGAAAACTTGTCCTACTATTTCCTAATTTTTTAGACAATCTAGAATATCAACAATCTCTCTTGATATAATTCTCCTATTACTCATTGTATTGATGGTTTACAAGTTTTTTGTTTCTTGTTTAACCAGCTTGCTTTTTCTTTGGGTGACTTCTTGTTATTATACGGATGAACTAACATTTTTCACATTCTCCTTTATGTGGGTTCTCTTCTCTTGTTTCTTGACTTCTCAACTTCCAATAATAAAGTTTTTCATTAATGTTATTATTATTATTATTATTATTAGTTCATTCCTCAGGCTGCATCAACTCTCTGTATTTCTTAACCTTTGGACTTTGGCTTTGAATAGCTGACTTAAGGATTCTAAAATTTCTGACATCCTGAGCAGTATGGCATTCAAATTTTCTATGTCACCTATCAGCTAGATAGTGATATATTCCATTTTCTCTGCATGGATCTTTAATAGTTCCTTCAAGGCACTTTTGCCATGATGATGTTTGACACCTGTTCTTAGGAACTTCCTTGCACCTTTCCTTCAATGAGTTCATACTGTGGCAGTAGCTATTGCATATAGTCTGTGTGAGATTCTTGAAATATTCTTAGATTTTCTTTTAAATATTGTGGTCAGATATATTCATTGGTGATGATTATAGCAAATTCTAGCATTTTTAAATAATTTGTTTTGGAATGGTTGTTCTGCAAGTTGGATTTATGTCATCAAACACAAGAAGTGATTTTTTGAACTTCCAATTTTAACATTAATCTCCTTTTCAAAATTTTTTGAGGCATTTTCAGTGCTTATATCAATTTCATTATTAGCTAGTATTTCTGGAGTTTGTATTATGTGACTATTTTTTTAACATTTCCTTTTCAGATTTTAATAATACTTCATGTCTTTCATTCTTTCACTTAACCTAAGCCTAAGGGATAAACTTCTTTCTTAGAATCATCCTGTTCTTGTTTTATGACTTGGAGCTATGGATGAAGAAATTGAAGGGATTAGGACAACAAGTGGTTAATTGTGATACTTGAGTGAACCCCACGTTGAACTCATGATTTAATTCTGGAGCTAGCTCAGTTTCCTTTCTATTTAATTATGAGTCTGGTCCAAATTCTGTCTTGTGAGAAGTGTTTATTTGATTGTGAGAATTGGGAAAAAACCTTGTTATGCTGTTTAAACCTAACCCTGAGAGGGTGGAAGACTGTACCACCTCCACCTGCTATTTATAGACCCTTAACCAAGGACCTAGGTTATCCTGACCCAAAATGCAGTTAGATCTAAAGACTGAAGCAAGGGTTTTTCTCACAATTGTACATCTCAAGCAATCCATGTGTCTTTTCTGAAACCTGACCCTGTACTGATCAATCAGCTATTGTTTAAATGTTTCTTTGATTATTTGCAGATATTTGGGAAGTGGGACAGATTCTTTTCTGAATTCAGGGAATTGTATTTATTCACTCTTCCTCTCCTAACTTGGAAAGTTCTTAATTTTTCTTGCAATTAGAAAACAAATTATCTAATGATATATTGTTTCCTTTTGATTAATGACCTCATTTAATTATTTTTAATGCATAAAAGTCTATCTCCATGTGTATTCAGGATCCAGACCTGAGCTGAAGAAGTTTGGTTCCTTTTTATTAGGCAATTGGTATGCATTGCTTAATAAATCAATATGTTTGGAACATTGAACCTTTGGTTTTTTTTTTTTTTTGGTCATTCATCTTCCATCTCTCATAGGCTACTACTGACAAAAGTTGTATAAAGTCCTTGATTATAACTTTTTATTCCACATATGATTTTGTTTTGATATGAATCATATATATATAATGAAAATATCCATATCTTCATCCTATTTCACGTGCATTTGTGATGTATCTACTTTGGTGATCAAATGTGACATGCATTGAATCACCAGGTGGCATATTGTTATTTTTGACTTGTTTTCATTTATCTTGCCTTATTGTGGTGCCAAAAAGAAACATGACTTGTTCCTTTCTGCTTTATGTTAGGTTGATCATCCTGATGATTTCAAATAGGGCTATCTTGCAACCTCATGGTACCTCATCAATTTATTTGACCCTTTTAAGATCAATTCTTTAGGATGACCCAATGGTCTTAGTGAAATTTTAAGATTTAAAAGTTTTAAGAACTTAAAACTATATTAAGACTGTTGGGATGTCCTACATCATACTGACTGGTTTGCTAACCCAGTTGGTAGTATCACTAGAGTGGAGATCACCAACATTTTAGTGTTCTTGACTGTTGTTATAGTAGTTTAAGGGCATAGAAAGTCCCCAGTCTATTCACTTTTGCTGGAATTTCCTTACTTGGTTCCTTATTATCTGTGCTTTTGAACTCTTGTCCTACCCCCCAATCTCCATGGCATGAAGTATAATTTGGACCTTGGGAAATTATTATTACTATTAATACTCTCATCTCTTTTTTGGGATGGATTTCCTAAAGAAACAATTTTGAGATCATTTACTATCTTGTATATTCTTTTACATTTAAAATTGTGTGGACTATAAGACAGATAAATAAAATAATTGCTTTTTGTAATTAAAAAGTATTGAGCCTCACAATTTTGAGGTAGATTATCTATATCTATATCACATTTTATAAATGAGGAAACAGGCTCAGAAAGGTTGAGTTGTCCACAGTTGAATAGAAAGTGTCAGAGGTGAGATTTTTTTTTCCTGATTGTACATGTATATTAACTTTTAAAATACACATTTCCTTATGAATCATGTTGGGAGAGAAAAATCTGAACAAAAAGGAAAAAGAAACAGAAAAAAGAAGTGAATATAGTATTTGTTGTGGATTTACAAAAAGCATTTGTTGTCTTGATTTACATTCAATATTCATAGTTCTTTCTGGATGAAGATGGTGTTTTCTATCCAAAGTTCATTGGAATTGCCTTGGAGAATCCAGGCCTATTTAACGCCAAGCATAGCAAATTATTAACAATGCCATACTTGTATAGGCATAAATCTACTTCCTCCACAGCTTTCTACTGAAATCCTTCCCACAGGGTTTACAGTTCTATAGCTGCAAAGGACCTCTGAGGGTCCCCATGAGGAACCAGCTTCCTCATTTAAGAGATTAAATGACTTGCCCAAGGCTATAAGGTAATTTTTGTCTTTTGAGTCCAAGCTCTTTGCCTCCAAATACAGTGTTATTGTTCAATTCAGATGTTGCTTCCCCTTCTTTCTTTTCCCTCTTCCTCTTCTATTTTGGTTGAAAGTATTTCTCCCTTCTTGAAATTTTTTAGACCACTTTGTCTAGATTTTTCCTTTGTTCATTTTGTCTTGAATCATATTTGTGTCAATGTGCTATCCTCCATTCCTAATTAAATTGCAGGTTCCTTTAGGGCAGGGACTATATCTTATTTTATTTTTGTAGGTACTTAATGGAAATTAATCTATTCATTACATTTGTTCATGATTTAGGGAATTGCAAATTACAAGCAAATATCATGATCCTTCTGCTACTCCCAGCATTTTCATCCCCAGCCATCTCGGTTTTATCTCACCATAGTCCATCTCCTTCTCTGCCTATTTCATTCTTGCCTCTAAAATTCCAAAATCCTCTTCTTAGATCTCTTTTCCCCATAATCCTTGTAACTGTTCTGAAACTCATGTAAATAAGGTTTTCTCTGGAAGATATTACTTCCCTAATCATTTTATCCACTGTTGATTCATTCTCTCTTAATTTCTGACACAGGGGGGCTGGGAAGAATTGGCCTATTCCTTGATCTACATTGCCAGTTCCAGATCCTTTTTTCCTGCAGGTATCACTTTGCTACCTCTCATCCTTTGAAATCCATTGCCTTTTATGCCTAATTATTACCAAGTCCTTGTTGATGTAATAAACTAGCTTCTGGGTTACTTTCTGTCCTTTCACAAAGACTTTGGTACATAGCTAACAGTTCTTTTCTTAACTCCATGCCTAACTTCATGCGTAGGACTTCAATATGTATGTCTGATGTTCTTTCAAACACCCAGTTCCTACAATTCATCTACTTCCTTCACACTCATGACCTCAATTTTTATCTTACATATTTGCCTTAGATCTCACCTATAGGTGTTCTACTTCCAGGAACTCAAGACCTCAAATTTCATTTTCTATCATAATTTTTTATCCTTTATCCTCTCTCACTGTGTACTTATTTCTTGTCTTTACCATGAGTTTTGATCCTTCTGTTTCCATTCTTACAGTCCATCTCACCTGCTTGGTTCTCATTTTTTTCTCTTTTCACAGTCTTAACCATAATTGAACTGTTCAAGTATACACTGTTCTTCTGTCTTGAATCTGTTGACCCTTTGTACTACCATTATTCATGCCCAGACAACCTTTATACCTGGGTCAACTTCAAAATCTGCTTCTTTGATTCTATACAGCTGTGTTGCTGAATACCAATGAAGGAAATGACACAGTTATGCCAACACAATCATATTAACCATCTCAACTGGTTTCTATATCAGAGTCCTTTTATTCTTTTCTGCTTGACTCTTTATGATGAATCAGTGGTTTTTCCAAAATGTTTTGCCTGACTGCACTGTTTTTTTTTTTTTTTGTTTGTTTGTTTTTGCTGAGGCAATTGGGGTTAAGTGACTTGCCCAAGGTCACACAGCTAGGGAATGTTAAGTGTCTGAGACCAGATTTGAACCCAGGTCCTCCTGACTTCAGGGCTGGTGCTCTATCCACTGCGCCACCTAGCTGCCCAGACTGCACTGTTTTTTAGCAGATCATCTCGTCTCTTATTTTACTGAGAAAATCAAGGTCATCTATTATAAATGCTTCCATTTACACAATATGAAGCCCTTTTATACAGTTTTCCTTATTTTTTTCCATCCTTTTCTTCTGCCTTTAAGGAAAAGGTGACTCTTCTTGCCAAGGCTGACTTCTCCCCTTGTTCTATTGATCTCATCTCCTATCTCCTCCAGGTACTTATCTCAATACCTTTCTCTCATCTTCAGTTTCATCCTTTCTACTAATTCTTCTTGCTGCCTAAAAATACCACTCATGTTACCTTTGAAAAACTTTCTCTTGGCCATGTCAGACTCTTACATTATTTTATATTTCTGTGCCATCAATAAGAGTGGTTTACTCTTACTATCCTCATTTTCTTACTAATTCTTTTAATTTAACTTTTGACCTCATTACTCCATAGAAAATGGAATTACCAATATTCTCTTAAATCTTAAATCTAATGACTTTTCCTTTTCCTTGATTTCTCTGTTACTTTTGACTGCATGAACACACCCCTTTCCTGGATGTGTCTATGTCCTTTGTTTTCTCAGACACTAATCTCTCTGACCACATCTTTTAAATTTTTCTTTGCTGCTTCACTATTCTTATTCACTTTCCTATTCTCTCATTCCCTTAGTTCTGGTGTTTTTCAAGGGTGTGTCTGGGGCTCTTTTCTCACTTTACCCTTGAACCTTTGGTAATTTATAGATTCAGTTATTTTTAGGCAATTTCCAGATCTATATATGCAACCCTAGTTTCTCTCCTGAATTTCATTCTCAGATCACTTATTACTTATAGCATATATATATATATACATATATATATATATGAATGACACCTACTTATAGCTAGGTGTCTCAGTAGATGAGAGTTCTGGGCTTGGGGTTAGAAGAAACTGGATTCAAATCCAGCCTCAGATGCTTATCAGCTGTATAAACTTGGTTAAGACATTTAACCTTTGTCTGCTTCAGTTTCCTTATCTATAAAATAGGGATACTATTATCTTACAGGATCATTATAAAAATCAAATGTGATAATATTTGTAAAGTATATAATATAGTACTTACCACATATGTTATTTTTCAGTCATGCCTGTTTTTTGTGACCCATTATAGATTTTTGGTGGTGGTGGTGGTTTTTGTTTGTTTGTTTGTTTGTTTGTTTTTTTTTAAGCAAAGATACTGGAATGGTTTGTCATGTCCTTTTCCAGTGGATTAAGGCAAATGTATTACATATAGTCAATAGAGTGCCAAGTTGGAAGTCAGAAAGACTCATCTTCCTGAATTTAAATCTGGCCTCAGAAACTGTGACCCAGGGCAAGTCACTTAAGCCTTATTTGCCTCAGTATCGTCATCTGTAAAATGAACTGAAGAAGGAAATGGCAAAAGCCCAAAGGAAGTTGTAAAGAGTCAGACACAATTGAAAAACAACTCAACAGTACTACACATGTTCAAAAAAAAAATAAAAGCCTTCAGGATTCCCTGTTACCTCTAGGATGAAATATGGTATCCTCAGTTTGTTAAGGTTCACCACAATCCAGCTCTAATCTATTTATCCAGCCTTACCTCACATTATTATTTTACTTAAGAAAATGAAATATTCTTGCCAAAATTCATACTTTCTCCCTACTTCTGCATTTGTAAAAGTTATTCATGGCTAAAATGTTGTTTTTGTTGTTCATTCATGTCTGACTCTTTGTGACCCTATGAACCACAATGTTCGTGGTGTTTCCTTGGCAAAAATACTGAAATGGTTTATGATTTTCCCCAGTGAATTAAGGAAGAAGTTAAGTGACATGTGTAGGGCTACACAGCTAGTTAATGTTTGAGGCTAGTTTTGAACTCAGGTCTTCCTCTCTATCTACTGAATCACAGATCTACCTCTAGTTCTTCTTTCTTACTCTTGCCTCTTAGAATTTCTTCCTTTAGTGGTTCTGCAGTAGTAGCTAGTAGCTGATTTTTTTTTAAACTGGGGCTTTAACATTAACAAAACCACTTTAGATCATTTCTTTGATATTCTTTTGAGGCTCAACTTAGGTGTTTTCTTCTCTGTGAAACCTTCAGCAACAAAATATAATATCAATGCCCTCTTTCTTCTCAAATTACTTTGCATTTAATTTATTTGTAAATGTTGCATCTCCCAGTAAAATGTAAAACTCTTGGAGCTCTGGGATTGGTTTTATTTATTTATCTATCTATCTATCTATCTATCTATCTATCTATCTATCTATCTATCTATCTATCTATCTATCTATCTATTTAGTAGTAGTGTCCTCAGATGCTTGGCACAAATAAGGTACATAATAACCTGGGATCTAATTTAATTTATCGAATAGAATTGTATAACCTTGCCCTTTGATTAGTATGTGTCAGGTGAATTTATTACATTTAGCCCACTCTTCACTAAGGCTTTCTAATGGTAAATGTGGATACCCTACCCATCACTTTAATGTAAACTATCATACTTAAAAGGGAATGGAAGTAGATATGTTTAGTAATTTAAACCTGAAACTATTTGTGAATTAAGTGTTTTAGTTTGAAAGAAAATCCACAGGATATTTTGGAAAAAGATAACAATTTTTCCATCATCCATTTTAAATGATCTATTTTCATTTTTTAAGCCATTGTCATATGAAAAGACCTAAGAATATCCCCAACGAGGTGTTAGATGCAGTAATTACACTTTCCCATTTTGAAAGCAGTTATACAGGCCTTACAATAGAGTCCAAGGGAGCTAAAAATAAACCCCCAGCAGTTCATACTAACTGGGTAATAATAATAAGCAACAGAAAGGATAAGTGTCCAAATATGATGAAAACAGGAAGTTCATTACACAAGCTGTTATTTTCTGATAGATGTGAATTCTTAAAGCCTTAACTCAAAAATAAGCCCTTCCGGTTATAAAGAAAAGCAGAGAATTGCATATTATTTGAGAACTAATGGAGATTATAACATTTTATGGAAACAAGGCTACATTGTTATAGGTTCAGTGTATAGTACTCCAAAATAAAAATACTAGAGAGTAAAAAGGGAGCCTGTATTGGGGCCTGTCACCCAACAAAAACAATTGGGTACATTGACTACTAGACTTGACCCTGTTTAACCTCTGTCACTAGCCTCCTCAGGATTTGTTCTGAATAGTAATAGGTATGCTAGCTAAAGACTGTTCAGACAAAGGGAGAATTTTGGTTTTCTAGGTGGGAAGATGGTTTTAAAAGCACAACTGTAAGTGCTGCAATTCTATCACCCACTTGAGATGATTTTGCTTAAGATTTCCAACACCAACATCTTAGCTATGAAGTAGAGCTTTAAGCACTGAGTCCCTAAGATACTCAGGGACAAAGCTATGAGCACAGACTTCTTCATCAGGCTTCCTAGCCAGGAGCCCTAATTGGGGGGGGGGGGGTTAGGTTACTGATTTGATAGTCAGTGACTAGGCATAGGCTCATTATATAATATACCAAAGTCCATAGATGATGGTGCTACTGTAGGTCACAGAATCCCTTGTGGCAGTTCTCTAAACCTACACAATTAAAATTCAGATAAAGTATGAAGCCCTTTTGACATTTGATTCTTTATGTGCCATAGATATATACACTGTGAGGCAATGTGGTGTCATGGATAGAAAACTAGATTTGGAATCATTTTTGACTCCAAGGTTTGAATTAATCTCTAATATGGGCAAGTCATTTAATCTCATTTAACTTCAATTTCTTCATCTGTGAAATGGGGACAATCATGAGACAATCTTACTTGTGATACTTATCTTACAAGGTTGTTGTGAGACTCAAATGTATGTAAAGCACTTTGCAAAGTTTAAAAAGCTATATAAAAGAAATCATTTATTATTTTGAAATGGGATAGATACTCTGGGAAATTTTGTGTAAAGATCCAGGTCATTACCTCCTCTATCTTGAAGAGTAGGTCCCCAATTCCTTCCCCTTTCTGGACATTCCTCTTATCTCAGGGTCTGTCATCCCAATCATCCATCTCTGCAATCTTAGTGTCATTTTCATCTCTTCTTTCTCACTTACTCCATATATCCAATCTATTATCAAATTGTATGTTTTCTACCTTCACAATATTTCTTTTATGTGCAACCATAGCTCTAGTTTGGGTCTGCATCAATTTTCAGTCTTCTATAAACTTCCTGTCTTATATCTGTCCACTCAACTATGTAGGGCTTTTTCCTAAAATATAGGTTTGAGCTGTGCTCATTGATTCTTATTATTTATTGGATCAACTATAAAGCCCTCTTTCTGTTATTCAAAACTCTTTAAAATTGACCTCTTTCTACCTTTCTAGACATCTTCTAATTTACTTCCCTTCACACAATTTCTTTTTTTTTATTAAAACTTTTTATTTGCAAAACATATGCATGAATAATTCTTCAACATTGACCCTTACAAAGCTTTCTGTTACAAATTTTTCCCCCTAGTCCCTCCCCCTTCCCTAGATGGCAGGAAGTCCACTACATGTTAATTATGTTAAAATACTTGACAAATCGAATATATGTATACATATTTCCACACTTATCATTGTTGTACAAGAAAAAATCGTATCTACAAGAAAGAAAAATCAGAGAAAGGAAACACAATGCAAGCAACATCAATAGAGAGCATGAAAATGATATGTTGTGGTCCACATCTCATATCCCTTTCTCTGGGTGTATTTGGCTTTCTTCACTGAACAATTGGAAGTGGTTTGAAACATTTCATTGTTGAAGAGAGCCATGTCCATCAGAATTGATCATCATGTAATATTGTTGTTGCCGTGTATAATGATCTCCTGGTTCTGTTCATTTCACTCAGCATCAGTTCATGTCTCTCCAGGCCTCTCTGAAATCATCCTGCTGGTCGTTTCTTACAGAGCAATAATATTCCATAACATTCATATACCATAATTTATTCAGCCACTCTCCAATTGATGGGCATCCATTCAGTTTCCAGTTTCTAGCCACTACAAAAAGGGCTGCCACAAACATTTTTGCACCTGTGGGGCCCTTTACCTCCTTTAAGGTCTCTTTGGGATATAAGCCCAATAGAAATGCTGCTGGGTCAAAGGGTATGCACAGTTTGATAACTTTTTGAGCATAGCTCCAAATTGCTCTCCAGAATGGCTGGATCCGTTCACAGTTCCACCAACAATGTATCAATGTCCCAGTTTTCCCACATCCCCTCCAACAGTTATCATCATTTCCTGTCATTTTAGCCAATCTGACAGGTGTGTAGTGGTACCTCAGAGTTGTCTTAATTTGCATTTCTCTGATCAATAGTGATTTGGAGCACGTTTTCATGTGACTAGAAATAATTTTAATTTCATCATCTGAAAATTGTCCGTTCATATCCTTTGACCATTTATTGCTTGGAGAAACGCTTGAATTCTTTTTTTTTAATTTCTTTTTTTTATTAAAGCTTTTTATTTGTATAACATATATATGGGCAGTTCCCCAGCATTGATCTATACAAAGCTTTCCATTACAAATTTTACCCCCAGTCTCCTCCTCTCCCCTAGATGGCAGGAAGTCCACTACATGTTACTAATGTTGAAATACTTGACAAGTTGTGCAAGAAAAATCCTGTCTACAAGAAAAAAAAAGAAAATCAGATAAAGGAAACACAATGCAAGCAAACCTCAATAGAGATCATGAAAATGTTATGTTGTGGTTCATATTTCATATCCCTCTCTCTGGGTGTATATTGTCTTCTTCAGTGAACAATTGGAACTAGTTTGAGACAATTCTTTGTTCAGAGAGCCATGTCCATCAGAATTGATCATCATGTAATATTGTTGTTGCTGTGTATAATGATCTCCTGGTTCTGCTCATTTCACTCAGTATCAGTTCATGCAAGTCTCTCCAGGCCTCTCTGAAATCGTCTTGCTGGTCGTTTCTTACAGAGCAATAATATTCTATGACATTCATATACCATATTTATTCAGCCACTCTCCAATTGATGGGCATCCATTCAGTTTCCAGTTTTAGCCACTATAAAAAGGGCTGCCACAAACATTCTTGCACATGTGTGTCTCTTTCCCTCCTCTAAGATCTCTTTGGGATATAGGTCCAGTAGAAACACTGCTGGGTCAAAGGGTATGCACAGTTTGACAACTTTTTGAGCATAGCTTCAAATTGCTCTCCAGAATGGCTGGATCCATTCACAGTTCCACCAACAACGTATCAGTGTCCCAGTTTTCCCACATCCCCTCCAACATTCATCGTTATCTTTTCCTGTCATTTTAGCCAATCTGACAGGTGTGTAGTGGTACCTCAGAGTTGTCCTAATTTGCATTTCTCTGATCAATAGTGATTTGGAGCAACTTTTCATATGACTAGAGATGGTTTTAATTTCATCATCTGAAAATTGTCTGTTCATATCCCTTGACCACTTATCTATTGAAGGGTGGCTTGAATTCTTATATATATATGAGACAATTCTCTATATATTTTAGAAATGAGGCCTTTCTCAAAACCATTAAATGTAAAGATGATTTCCCAGTTTGATGCTTCCCTCCTAATCTTGTCTGCATTAGTTTTATTTGTACAGAAACTTTTTAACTTAATACAATCAAAATTATCCATCTGGTGTTCAATTAAGAGTTCCAGATCTTCTTTGGACATAAATTTATTCCATCTCCACAGGTCTGAGAGGTAAACTATATTACGTTCCTCTAACTTGCTTAAAAAATCACTCTTTATATCCAGATCATGAACCCATTTAGATCTTATTTTGGTATGTGGTATTAGGTATGGGTCAAGCCCTAATTTCTTCCACACTAGTTTCCAATTTTCCCAGCAGTTTTTGCCGAATAGTGAGTACTTATCCCAAAAGCTGGGGTCTTGGGGTTTATCAAACACTAAATTGTTAAGGTTATTGCCTAGATTGTCCTGATAACCTATCCTGTGCCACTGATCGACTGCTCTATTTCTTAGCCAGTACCAAACGGTTTTGAGGACCACTGCTTTATAATATAGTTTTAGATCTGGTACAGCAAGGCCACCTTCATCTGCCTTTTTTTTTTCATTAAACCCCTTGAAATCCTTGACCTTTTATTTTTCCAAATGAACTTTGCTACTGTTTTTTTCTAGATCTGTAAAATAATATCTTGGGAGTTTGATTGGTATGGCACTAAATAAGTAGATTAGTTTGGGTAGTGTCATTTTTATTATGTTCGCTCTGCCTACCCATGAGCACTTAATATTTTTCCAATTGATTAGGTCTGATTTGATTTGTGTGGAAAGTGTTTTGTAATTTAGTTCGTATAGTTTCTGACTTCCTTGGCAGATAGATTCCCAAATATTTTATCCTATCATCCATCATTTGGAATGGAATTTCTTTTTGTATCTCTTGCTGCTGAATTTTGTTGGTAACATATAAAAATGCTGATGATTTATGTGGATTAATTTTGAATCCTGCCACCTTGCTAAAGTTGTGAATTGTTTCTAGTAGTTTTTTAGTTGATTCTCTAGGGTTCTCTAAGTATACCATCATGTCATCTGCACAGAGTGATAATTTGGTTTCCTCATTGCCTACTCTAATTCCTTTTATCTCTTTTTCTTCTCTTATTGCTAAAGGTAACATTTCTAATACAACATTAAATAGTAATGGTGACAGTGGGCAGCCTTGTTTCACTCCTGATCTTACTGGGAATGGTTTTAATTTGTCTCCATTACATATGATGCTTGCTGATGGTTTTAAATAGATGTTACTGATCATTTTAAGGAAAAGCCCATTTATTCCTATACTCTCTAGTGTTTTTAATAGGAAGGGGCGTTGGATTTTATCAAATGCTTTTTCTGCATCTATTGAGATAATTATATGGTTTTTGATAGTTTGGTTATTAATATAATTAATTATGCTGATAGTTTTCCTAATATTGAACCAGCCCTGTGTCCCTGGTATAAATCCTACTTGGTCATACTGTACTATCCTGGGGATGACTTTCTGTAATCTCATTGCTAATATCTTATTTAAAATTTTTGCATCAATATTCATTAGGGAAATTGGTCTATAGTTTTCTTTCTCTGTTTTCACCCCACCTGGTTTATCTATCAGCACCATATCGGTCTCATAGAAGGAATTTGCTAGTATGAAAGGCTTGAAATTCTTATAAATATGAGATAATTCTCTATATATTTTAGAAATGAGGCTTTTATCAGAACCCATAAATGTAAAGATGATTTCCCAATTTGATGCTTCCCTCCTAATCTTGTCTGCATTAGTTTTGTTTGTACAAAAACTTTTAAACTTAATATAGTCAACATTATCTATCTGGTGTTCAATTAAGAGTTCCAGTTCTTCTTTGGACATAAATTTATTCCATCTCCATAGGTCTGAGAGGTAAACTATCCTATGTTCCTCTAATTTCCTTACAATATCACTCTTTATATCCAGATCATGAAGCCATTTAGATCTTATCTTGATATTTGATGTTAGATGTGGGTCAAGCCCTAATTTCTTCCACATCAGTTTCCAATTTTCCCAGCAGTTTTTGCCGAATAGTGAGTACTTATCCCAAAAGCTGGGGTCTTTGGGTATATCAAACACTAAATTGCTAAAATTATTGCCTAGTTTGTCCTGATATCCTATCCTATGCCATTGATCAACCGCTCTATTTCTCAGCCAGTACCAAATAGTTTTGATGACCGCTGCTTTATAATATAGTTTTAGATCTGGTACAGCAAGGCCATCTTCATCAGCCTTTTTTTTTCTCACTAATTCCCTTGAAATTCTTGACTTTTTGTACTTCCAAATGAACTTTGCTACTTTTTTTTTCTAGAATTGTAAAATAATTTCTTGGGAGTTTGATTGGTATGGCACTAAATAAGTAAATTTATTTGGGTAGTATTGTCATTTTTATTATATTTGCTCTGCCTACCTATGCCCTTCACACAATTTCTAGCAGTTCTTTGAACTTGATATTTCATCTAGTATCAAATGAGATACTAATTGTAAAACACAGCACAGTTCTTGGCATATGTAGACACTTAATAAATGTGTGTCCTCTGTCTCTCTGTGCCTTTGCACTGGATGTTATCCATGCCTAGAATGTACTGCCTGCTTATCTCTTAAGTGCCCTGAACTTTATCTTCTAGCTTCCTCAGCTTTCTTCAAGATTTAACTCCAATTTCACTTTCTAAAGAAGACTTTTCATAGTAACCCTCTCCCTACCCCATGGCAGATTTTTTACCTTCTAGTTTTTATATTGTCTACACATCAGAATGTGAACTTTATAGCAGGGACTATTTTTATCTTTCTTGGTGTCCCCAGAGCTTAGTAAGTACTTATTAAATAGCTACTGTCTTACTTTTAAAAAATTCCCTGTCTTGCTTCCTCTTACTAATTTTCAGTAGAAGATATCTATGTATTTAGTTTCTGTTTATCTTCTGGTCTATATAGCTTGGTGTTTTGTTTCTGGACTCTTGTTTATTTGGAGTTTAGATGATAACCAATAAACATTTCAGTTTTGTGTCCTCAACACTTATGTGCTCTCAGAATACTTCCTTAACCCCACATGAAAAATTTTGTAGAATTTGTTTGCAAGGAGGAAAAAAAATTGGATTGATAGAATGCTAGATAAAATCCCTATTCCCCATGATTACTGGTAAAGGGTAGATCATTCTACTCTAAATTTCACCTGCCTTAATGAAAAGTTTGTAGATATGTATTTTTTTCATGAATAAGAAATATTGCAATACTTATAGCCTCAAATAACCACATCAGTGAATGTTATGTGGCATTCTGAACCAGTCAAGTGGTTCAGATTTAGGATTAAAAGGAAATTAGACATTAATATTTAACAATAGCTAGGAAAGGATCTTCATCAAAGAATATAGCATTGATGCTGTTGAGTGTAGTTTTTTTTTCCTCATTTGTAACAGGGCCTTGCCAATTCAGAAGCATGTATCAAGCCTAAGAAACCTCCTGAGTCCCTGAATGCTGAGCTTTTGTATTTCAAAAGGGACAAGGAAGCTATGTCAACAATTAGAGAGGTTTGGTCCTCTGGATCAGTAAAACTTAAGGATGATTTTATTATCTTTTAGAGAAAAACTAGCCCTGCCTATTTGAATTGTACTGCATAGTAAAGAAAGTCTTTACCATTATACTATTGACTGAAAATGTCAAGATTCTGCTAAATTTACTGTGTGTTGGTTATAAAAACCACATCATTTGATTTGATATAACAGAATGCAAAGGCTTTCCTCTAACAAGGTGTCTCCTGTGCATGAATGAAAATTATATAAAATTCTTTTAAAGATATAATAAACAATTGTTTGATGATCCTCTGATCACTGAACAGTGATAGAGTGGTAGAGTGATAGGGTGGTAGAGTGCTTTGAGTGCTAGATATAAGTCAGAACTGATTTGGAATCAGAATTTTTATTTTTTATTCATTTTATTAGCTTTCATGATTCAGGGACACTTATTTAACCCTTTCTAGTTTGTTTTCTCATCTTTAAAATTGGAACAATTATAGTATATACCTCACAGAATTGCAAACCTTGAAAATGCTATATATGTTTATTATTATTATTATTCATTACTATCATGATGATATCCAGCACAGAATCTGCATTGAGGAAAGAGTCCTTAGAGACAGTGAGGTCATTTAGGTCAATGATTTCAAACTCAAATAGAAACAAGGGCACTAAATCATACATAAAGTATCCTTTTAATCATATATTGACTTAAAAATCCACATGTTAACATTGCCTATACTCTGATATAGTCTATCTATCTATCTATCTATCTATCTATCTATCTATCTATCTGTCTATCTATCTCTTTATCTTTTGCAAGGTATTTGGGGCTAAGTGTCTTGTCCAGGGTCACATAGCTAATAAGTGATAAGTATTATTTTTATTCATTTTGTTAAATATTTACCAATTACATTTTAATGTAGTTCAGACAACTTGGAAGTGATTCAGGGCCCATTCCTCCCATGATTGTGTTTGATACCTTTGGTTTAGATGTTACTGTTTGAAAGATGACATTAAAATGATTGCATCAAGTCCTAAGTAGAGTTCCTTAATTGAGACACATAAGAATTTCTCATAATTATCCTTATAAGAAAAAAAAAACCTAAATGAATGAAGAAGGACTGTTGTCTAGTTTATAATATATAATTGGTTAGACTTGCTGCTTGAGGAGAGTCATTAAGATCTTTGGGGCTATCTATACTTATTCTATTAGATCAGTTTTAGAAAAAAAAATTTCAGTAGTATTTTATTTTTCCAAAGATATGTGAAGATAGTTTTCAACATTTGTTTTTATAAGATTTTGTGTTCTAAATTTTTCTCCCTCTCTGCCTCACCTCCCTCCTCCCCAAGATAATAAATAATCTGATATAGGTTAAATATGCACAACTCTTTTAAACATATTTCCATATTTGTCATGTTGTACCAGAAAAATCAGACCAAAAGGGAAAAAACTATGAGAAAGAAAAAAACAAACAAGCAAACAAAAAGTGAAAATACTATTCATTCTCCATGGTTTTCTCTCTTTCTGGATGCAGATGCCATTTTCCATTATTAGGTCAGATAAATAAAATATATGTATTATAATAAATATATATTGATAAATAATAATAAATATATATTGATAAATAATAATAAATATATGTTGATAAATAATGTCACAATCAGATTTTGTATTCATATAACTTTCAGTTGTGTTATTGTAAAGAGATGGTTCGCTATCTAGAATTTTTTTTGCAAAGACTTACCAGTTTGCTTCTCATGTTTTTATCAGATACCCTTGGTGCATGCATATAATTTGCTCATAAACATTTTATTAGGATAAGAAAATAGGATTATGGGTTAACTGTTGCTGATATCATATATGTGTGTGCATATGTATGAATGTATACATGTTTCTGAAAATGTAGCCATGTTCTTTTTTGTTCCTTGAAATCTTTCCCTTTTCTCAACTATCTTAAAATAAACCAGTGAGTGTCTTTAGAATTATCATTATGGATTTCTTGTCTTTTTGATCATGTCTAGGTGATAATTCCAATTTTATTGTCCCAAGTGCCACTTTTTCCTAAGTAGATTTTGTATGTAGTGGTTCTATACTGTGGCTGATGATAATTGGCAACTATGGAAAAGGTCATCAAATCTGGTCCCTTTTGTGACTGTTGTACTCTTTCTGGTTTTTGTCTATAAATACTTTAGGGGATAATTTGGCTTAGCTGGCTCTTATGATAAATTCTTTGGTGGCTCATTCCTCTTAAACTGCTTTTCACTCACATGTTTTCTATCTTCTGACATTCTTCTTTGAAATATTTTAGTATTCTGAACTGATGTTGTCTTTGGCTTCCATGTCTTTCTGCTTGGCCAAGAGATCAAATATCTGCTGGATGAAGTGCTTTCTGGGTTCATCTGACCTTTTTGTGGCAACTGTTTTGAATCCGCTTAATTGTTCTAAGAAATGGTGATAGGTTTTTTTTTTTTTTTGGTAGTAGTAAAGATCTGTAGACAAAATAAGTATCATTTGATTTGAGAAAAGTTAAACTGTGTTACGTACATTTACTGGGATGTTGCTTTACCACAAATAATAACAAACATGAATAACTCAAGAAATCTGGGAAGGCTTATATGAACTGATTCAAAGTAAGACAAACAGAAACCAGGAAAACAGTATGCACCATGACTATGACAACATGTACAAAAAGAGTCATGAAATGTTACTGAATGCTCTGTAAGTGTAATAATCAAGTTCAGGTCTGGAAAAAATTTGAGAAAAGGTACATTTGTTCCTTCATTGCAAAGTAGCAGAGATGGTTGGATGGATATAGATGTAGTATATTTCATGTAACTGTCAGGCAGGTATGGTCTATATATTGGTTGGGTGGGGCAGCTGGGTGGCACAATAGTGAGAATTCCTGCTTTAGAATCAGGAAGATGTGAGTTCAAATTTGACCTCATATACTTATTACCTGAGTAGCCCAGGGTAAACCACAACCTCTGCCTCAGTTTCCTCATCTGTAAAAATGAAGATAATAATAATACCTATCTCTCAGGGTTGGTGTGAGAATAAAATGAGATAAAAGTTGTTAAGCACCTAGGACATAATAACCTCCATGTAAATGCTAACTATTATTATTAAACTGTTGTTTAAATGAGTTTGGCTATACCATTTCTTTCTTTATCTTTATTATTTCTTTAATTTTGTTATTTACTTGACCTTTGCTCTAACCGATCTGACTGCAGAGGCAGTTAATTCTGCAATGACTGTTGCATTTGTAACCAGTAATTTCCTGTCTTTTATGATGAAGTCAGTTTCACTTTTTGTAATTTTATTAAGTGCTCACCACATTTAGTACCTTCTGATGGTCTTTTAGAAGAAATCACTCATAATATACATATATGAGTTTTTGGAGTACTCTACAAGTATTTGACTGTTTTCATTCGTTCAGCCTGAGTCATATTTCCTACTATAGGGTTGCTATCTCCACTCTGCCTTTTATTAGTTCGAACTATAAAATCATCATTGAACATTTTCACTGCAAAACTAATCATTGTAAACTAGTTTTAGCATAGTCAGTCTTCACACTGAAGCCACCAAATATTGAGGCATGTGTAATTAGGAGAAGTTGGTAAAATTCTTCATAGAATTTCTCTTTTTCTTTGTCTGAAAGAGATGTTGGTACATAAACTGCAAATATTGTTCAGGTTGTATGTTTGCTTTATAGTCATCATGTGTACTGCCAAATGAAATCATCAAGCATGATGTGAAAAGGTATTTCTTGTAGACTTTGGGTTTGTAGTGAAATCAACTCTTCCAATTCTTTTATCAGTCAGTGCGAATTTGTGAATTCTAAACTCATTGTAAAAATGTCAATATAATCCATAAGGCTTGACAACTTATTGTAGACAAAAGAAAGTAAGGAATTCACCAGAACACCAAAGCGATTCAATTTCCCAATAATATATTAGCTAGGTTTGTTGTTGGCACCTAAATAATTATTTGTAGATAAGGTTGCCATTCTTAGCACACCTTTCTGTGCAGTAAAACACCTCTTCACAATCACAATCTTTTCAGCCTTTACAGAATGTTTGTGATTCTTGGCACCTTCTGCTGTCTCTTCCCACCTCCCATTTTTTTAAATTATAGAAGTAGAAGAAAGCTTCATGAGACTAGGGGTACTTTTTTATGAGATGCATTTCATGAGCTGCTATGACCAAAAATTAACCAATTGGTGGCTAATCTGGTCCTGAGATTTTCTTTACTGAATTATCCTTTTCTTTGGACAGCACAATTTTGTTTCTAAGTTTGGTTACTTTTGTGAAAAGTCATTGGATTTGTGTGGGTGTCACCTTGGAGAACTTAGTGAATATTCATCTTCATGCCACTTTAATATAATAATAGAGCATTAGAGTTGGACTTTTGATATTATTATATGTATGTATATATAATATATATAATTGCAATGCAAAATGATGCATGGTCTAAATCTATAAAGTTCAATGGCGGAAGGGTCGTTTTCAGGTGATTTTCTTTTTTCCTTTTTTTTTTTTTTGCTGAGGCAATTGAGGTTAAGTGACTTGCCCAGGGTCACACAGCTAGGAAATGTTAAGTGTCTGAGATCAGATTTGAACGCAGGTTTTCCTGACTTCAGGGCTAGTGCTCTATCCACTGCACCACCTAGCTGCTCTGGAAGGGTCATTTTAAGTCAGAAAAATCAATGCAGGAGGTAGTTTTTGAGTTGAGTCTTAAAGGACAAGTAGAACTGAAGGTAGGTGGAAATAGCAACAGGATGTCTTAGGTATAGAGAACAGTGTGAACAAAATCTTGGAGCTTAAGGATATACATAAGGGATAAAGAATACTTCAGTTTAGCAAAAGTAATAGAATGTGGTGGGAAGGTTGGAAAGGGGAGTTGGTGCTACATTGTGGAAGATCTTGAATACCAGGCTCAAGAGTATGAATTTTTATTTGTTTGGTAGTAGGGAGCCATTGAGGGATTTCAGGTCTGTGCATAAAGTAGATTAATGTCATAGTGATATAAGAGATAATTTGGAGGAGGAAAAATAATGGAGGCAGGAAGACTGATTAGGAATTAAATGTAAGGAAATTATATGATATCTTAAAATTCACAAGGCTTGACAACTTATGGTAGACAAGAGAAAGTAAGGAATCAACAAGAACACCAAAGTTTTGAAAATGGGTGACTTAGTGATGCTGCTGAAAAATAAGGAAGTCAGAAGAATTTATGGGTTTGTGGTAAAAGACAGAAAATTAAGTTTTGGTCATGTTGAATTTGAGGAACTAGATAGATTTTCAGGTGGAGATGTTATGTTGATAATTGGAGATATAGATCTGGAATTTAGGACAAAGTTGGAAATATAGATGTTGGAATCATCTGACGAAAGGTTAAGTGCTAAAGCTTTGAAAATGAGTGAGTTTATCAAAGAGAATTATGATAGAAACTAAGACAACCTTAAAGAAGACTCAGTTTCTTCATCTATAAAATGAGTTGGAAAATGAGATGGCAAATCACTCCAGTAACTTTCCAAGAGAATTCAAAATAGGTCACAAAGAGTCAGATACAACTGAACAAAAAGTGTTAGACATTGAGAACTAATACTCAGAGACGAAGTATTTATAGAACTGTTGAGACATAATGGGGTGTAATGTTATGCCCTTTTCAGTAGCAATGACTTTTGATTTGGTTATAGATTCAGAGCAGGGGAAGGGGAAGCAAAGAAAGGGGAGGGAGCCAAAGGCAAGAAGGCAGCCAGGGGTGAAATATGAAGCATTTTTGTGGCCAATCATTTATATTGAGGGCTGTGATACACTCAGTAATTAGTGGGATTTGAGGGAGGGGGCAAGGCTGGGAGTTCTAAAGCTGAAAGAGTTCTTTTGTGATCAGAAGTGATTCAACAGCAGAGGAGACAGATGGAAAGAAAATGGTCAGACTGGAAATGAAAGGGGAATCAAGGAACGAAAGAGAAATAACTCAAGAGGTAAGGAAAACCAAGAGAGCGAGGGCATTGAGGATTAAGGAAAAAGACAATTAGAGGCCAGTGGTAAAACTGGAGAAAGCAATTTCAATAGAAAGTTTTGTCAGAGAGGTAATATTTATATTTTTCTTCACCCACCTAACAGTACAGCTTGGGTAGCTGAGTAGAGGAGAAGCAGCTACCAAGAGTTTCTAGCTATAAAGGAAATTCAGGGGATTATTTATCTATAGAACTGCATGGTGCACAAGGTTGACTGGCACTTTAGATTCTGAATCAAATCAATAATAGAGAAGAGACAGTGATTTTCTACTCATTGACACTATAAGAGACAAAGAGCAACTGGACTGTGAATCATAGTTGAGAAAGACATTACCCCTGAACAAAAAAACAAAAAAAAGTTTTAATTTTAAAGTCTACTGTCATCATTTAAATTTAGTGATACTACCTTAGCTGGCCATGATTAGTTGTTTTTATATAGAATTTTATTTCTATTTTTAAAACTTAAAAAGAAATAAAAACATTAAAAATTTTTTCAGATTGACTGGTCTGTCTATTGGCAATGTACTATAAGCAAAGTTTCTGATGATAGTGTACCCTAATTGCCCCCAGGATTGAGGCCAAATTAACAGCCTCCATAATGCTAAACTTGTAAACCCAAATATAAAATAGTGTTAGTCGCAGGTAGGAATTATAGACCCAGTTTTACAAATTAGGAAACTGAAGCATCAGAAGGTTAATCATTTTGCACTTCACATAATAATGCATAATTATTCAACGAGAGATTTAGAGTTGGAATCCAGGTTTCTTTCTTTCAAACATTTCTAGGTAGGAGAGAGAGAGAACAAGAGAGAGAGACACAGACAGACACACACACACAAGAGGACAGAGAGATAGAGAGAAACAGAGAGACAGACAGACTGAAAGAGAGATAAGAGGAGGGAATGTGTCCATTTTGTGCAACTTCCTGTAAAGAGTTGGGTTTCAAGAGAGGGGAGAATGCAGGAGAGAAGGGAAAGAGAGACAGACAGACAGAAAGACAGAGACAAAAAGACGAGAGAGAAGAGAGTGAGAGAAACACAAAGAGATAGAACAAGAGAGGGGGAGAAGGAGAGAGGGAGAGAAGAGAGAGAGAGATGAAGAAGAGAGAGAAGGTTGAGAAAGATGGAGGAGATGGGAGAAGAAGTGAAAAAAATGAAGGGAGGAGGAAGAGAGGGAAGAAAGATATGATGGGCAGGCAAATATACCTAAGCCTCTTTAGAGACCATCTTTAGTCCTGCAAACAAGAAATAATACAGGGTCAAAAACCAATTCTGCACCAGAACTCTAAGACTTTATTTTCTTTTTAATGTGCTCTGCCTGCTGCTGATTCCATTTCTGTCTGCTCCTTTGAGCGGTTCTGATCAGAAGCAAAATAATGCAATCTCTTTGTGATCCCAGTTCCTTTTAGGACCCTTTGCCTTCCTTAATACCCTGAGGCCTGGGAAAGTTGGCTAAACTCTTTCCCCCCCCCCCCAATTTCTAGAGCCACCCAGGGATCATACCAGGTTCAGTCTCTTGGTTTACCTTCTGCATGCCCAAACTTACAAAAAAAAAAATCACAGGTTAATATCACTCCTGAAAGAGACCTTATGATTGTGCAGACCAACTCTTCATTAGAGCCCTGAGACAAAGGTGAAGTGAGTTTTGCAGGGGTACAGAGTGCAAGTTAGTGGTTGAGCCAGTTGAAAGCTTGTGATGCCGTGACTCGTGTGCCATCAGACAGAACTGCTCTTTGTAGCTCAAGCATGCTTTTGCTACACTCTGTGTTCATGCCCTCTGGATTAGGTCCATCACTGCACAGTGAGTACTTGCTTAGCAATTTGTGTATCTAGGCGACCAAACTGTCAGTCAATCTGGGCTTCTTTTCAAACTTTTTCAAACTTGGTTCTTTTAAAGGCTTGAAACATTTGAACAACTAACCAATATAATCAGTTTTAAAACAATTTGTATGTGTTGTTGTTTCTTCCCTCCACAATATGAATAGCAGTTTGTGACTTTGGAAGAATTGTTCACTCGTAGTCATTCCTGAAAACCTGTCCTAAGAAGGTGTGTATGTGTGTGTGTGTGTGTGTGTGTGTGTGTGTGTGTGTGTGTGTGTGTACCAGTGTTCATTTGCTTGAGCATGCCTTTATGTACAGATGTGTGTGGGATTTGAGGGTGAGGAGGTCTGGGAAGAGATTTTCTTGTGTTGTACCCAGTTCCCCCTCACCCCTTGAAAAAATATCAGTTTAAAATTTTCTGGAAGCAAGTTGGGCTTTAGAATTCTGGCATGTAATTATATTTAAAACAGAAATTAAACCAAACAGGTTATAAATGTGGGTTTCTTTCTGAATTAACCATGCTGGCATATCCCCAGATACATCCTTATGTTCACATGGTTGCTTCCAAACTCTATGTAGAATTTTATGGCTGTGTAGTATCAAATTTGTTATATGGCATATTTTTATATCAGTAATTTTTATAGCATATTGTTATTCCAAACTTTTACATGTCTTTAATCTATTCTTAACTTTAGTATATCAGTTTTATTTTCTTTTTTGACTTTGATGTGGAAATGTTAATGGAGATTTTAAATACATATAACTTCTTTACTATTCCTGTAGCATTTTCTGATAGAATGATTATTTATTCTCTGCCTTCATATATTTGGAAATAAGGTTTGCTGAATATTTATGTAACCTTCAAAAAATGGACACATTCAGAAGAGACACATCACCCTTTTTAGATCGTTACAGACTGCTCAAACCTGGAGTTTTTATTTTCTAATGAAGTGCCTTGAACCCCACCAAATTATGTGGCCTTTATTCTGTTTTTTTTCCCTGAGGCAATTGGGGTTAAGTGACTTGCCCAGGGTCTCACAGCTAGGAAGTATTAAGTGTCTGAGGCTGGATTTGAACTCAGGTCCTCCTGACTTCAGGACTGGCACTCTATCTACTGCACCATCTAGCTGCCCCTGTGGCCTTTATTCTTTATCTACTTTAATTATATGATAATCTTCAGCCCCACATAAGGGAAATCCTTTTTTTTTCTTCTTCAGAGGAGCAACTGCCCTTTTTGAACTCTTTTGCAAGACCTTATATTTATATGGCTCTCAAACCCTCTAGTTTCTTGATTGTCACCTTCAGTATTGTAATCTAGATATGCCAGTTCCTTCATTAAGACCAGGGAATTGTACAGTGACTACATTGTTTTGTAAGCAATGCTATGGTAGGTTCCCTTTTGAGTTCATTGGAACTTCTTCCTCAAGGGAAAACGTTTGTATTCTCAGGACTATTTTGATGACTTGGTTCTTTAACTTCATCAAGATATAGCCATAGAATACAACTGAATTACCTACAAAAACCTCACATGTCAGGCTTTCTGGTCTCCTGTCCTCCAGAGTGATAGTAAATGTTAGTTATTTATCATCACTGGGAAATCTGTGCCTGAGGGAAGATGCTGGAGCTGTAATCTCAGTGCCTATACTAAAGACCATACCAGAGACTAGCAACATTTTACCCAACTGGATTTAAGCCATCATGAAGAAGAACACTTAAGGTTGAGGTCATGGTGTAGACATTCCATGATGACATCCTCTCCACCTCCCCCCCCACCTCCCCAGATATACTTTCATATAGACCTACCACCTTTAATTAGATCCAGAGATTTTTAGAACCATGAAAGAGGAGGTACAGAAGAGCCTTTTTGGAGCACAGCACCTTTAGTCTTTCTGTGTGGAAACAATAGAAATTAGTACCTACTTAACAAAAATCTTTTTTTCTCTCTCCTACTCTTCCCTCTCAACTCCTCCTCAGCTGTAGTCTCTTGATAATGTTTCAAGATTTGGGAAGTACCTGTTTCAGCTCCCAAAATTCTTATGTGCAACTCTGAATGCTTTGCCTAGTCTTCTTGAATTCCCTCAGCAAATATTAGAGTCACTTTACAGGCCATATAAAGAAAACCTGTATCATAATTTTATAGTCACATCTTGTGCTAGTGTTTGAGGTATGTTGGCATGGCTGAAACATCAGATGGCAGGAGCACTTTGTGCAGGACAACTGTCAGCATCAACTAGAGCTGGGCACGAAATTAAAGAACAACAATATTACATCCTCAGTTTCCAGGAGGAAGCTTGAAATCTGACAAAGTATTGCCTCTAGCCTGCTCAGTATCTTAACTGTTAAATATATTCCTTTGACTTGGAACTCAGTGAAAAACTCCCCTACTTCCCTTAACTTCTTGGATATCTGTGCCTTCTAGACTTTTGAATTCATGAGTGTGACCTCTTTCTCTCTAGAGGATTATCTCTTTCCTCATACCAGTTTTTCCCTGATGTATGTTGGTCCTGCTTAGATGAAATCTGTCATTGGAGGTTGTGTAATGCAATGAAAATTGTGTTAGATTTGGAATCAGAAAAACTAGATTTGAATCCTGTTTGTCTTTTTTCATTTATTTTGTGTTCTGGAGCAAATCTGGATCCCACTTTCTTTAGCCTAGGAGGCTGACTTAGGTAGCCTCAAAGGTCCTTCTAGCTTTCTCTATATTGCCTTATGATTTTGGTTTTGGCCCAAACTAGCTTTTCTCAGACAGTTCTAAGTGACTTTTGGCTGTTTCTGAAAATCAAATCTACTCTCTGAAGCTGCAGGTGTGCCATCTTTAAGAACAGTCACGGGGCAGCTAGGTGGCGCAGTGGATAGAGCACCAGCCCTGAAGTCAGGAGGACCTGAGTTCAAATCTGGTCTCAGACACGTAACAGCTGTGTGACCCTGGGCAAGTCACTTCACCCCAATTGCCTCAGCAAAAAAGCAAAAAAAAAAAAAAAAAAAAAAAC
>JAJPUD010002892.1:116919-128220 GCA_023553655.1 Myrmecobius fasciatus
AAAAAAAAAAAAAAAAAAAAAAAAAAAGAACAGTCACAAGATTTTAGGTTCATAAATTAACAGAGCAGAAGGGAATTTAGAAATAAAAATAAAGGATCACAAGATCTGAAGGCAGTTTCCAAAGAGATCTAAGTATATGTTGAGCAAAGTCAGCAACTTCCCAAGGTGACTTTTTTGAAGGGGATTGTACTGATCCAGAAGTACAAGTTCTGGTTTGTTTGTTAAGCAATCAGTTTCATTGCTTTATAGTTATATCTTGTAGGTATTCTCTATAAAGTGGAGGAAAGGATATTTAGGGACAAATTACTAATATTGGTAGACATTCATGTGATTTTTTTTTGGGGGGGAGGAGGGTTTGAAATCCTTAAAGCTCCAAAGGGCCAGCACACTGGGAGATTTTTTATAATTTCTTTCTTTCTTTTTTCTTTCCTTTTTTTTTTTTTTTTTTTTTTTTTTTTTTTGCTGAGGCAATTGAGGTTAAGTGACTTGCCCAGGGTTACACAGCTAGGGAATATTAAGTGTCTGAGGTCAGATTTGAACTCAGGTCCTCCTGACTTCAGTGCTGGTGCTCTATCCACTGTGCCACCTAGCTGTCCCTTTTATAATTTCTTTTGACTCATGTATACCTTTACTCTGGACAGCTTAGGGAATCTATGCATATTACCTCTCCTGAGACTGATTCCTACCTGCAAACATAGGCTTCATGGAGTTAGAAAAGGAAGTAAATTTTAAAAAAATCCAAAACAGAATCCTTGGAAAGCAATACTCTCCCAGAGACCTATCTAAATTGTCAGGCCTTTGCAGTCTTGAATTCAATGGTTTTCTGCCTTGCTACAGTAGACACAAGATAGGTTATTGTTGCAGGTTGCTTCCACTCTCTGCTGGAATTTCATTTGGTGTGGCACCTTCTGTGCTATTCTTGGTATTTTCCAGCAGGTGTTTTGAGGTGCAGTTATTTGGGGTTCTGTGTTGCCCACCTACTGCTCTAATGCCAGCTATTATGTGACTGTTGCTCTCAGATCAGATGGTGTGGCAGAAAGAGCACTGACCTCTGCTGCTAGCAAATTTTTACTTGGGTTTGAATCTTGCTCCAGACAATAATTGTGACTATGGATGGATTGGTCTCCTCTCTGAGCCAGTTGTCTTATCTATAAAATGGACATCATAATACTCATATTACTTACCTTCCAGGGTTGTTGTGATGATCAGATAAAATAATGTAGGTGAAGTGCTTAAATCTTTCATAAATGTCAGCTGTTATTAGTTATCCAGTCTGCTGAGGCTACAAGACAAAATAAAACCATCCACTCTTAATGAAATAAACCTCTTGATGTACCATCTTGTATATCTTGTACTATCTTTTATAATAGATATATCTTGTGAAGGGATCCAAGAAGTGTTGAAGATATTGTCACTCTCTTAGGGTATGATATAGTTTTCCCTGCACTACATTCTGGATTTCTGATGAAATAATGAAGTAGCCCTTTCTTCTTTTTGAATTTTATACTTGATTGGGTAGACATAGTTTCTCAGAAATTTCTCAAAGGGAATGAAACACTACATTGTATTTTAAGGATTGACATTCTTTCATTTTTTAACAAGCATTTGTAAAGTCCTGGCAGAATCCCCAAGCACTGTGCCATTGGTTGGGGGTACAAAGACAAAAATGAAGGGTATATGCGAGCCTGGGCAAGTCACTTAACCCCAATTGTCTTGCCAGAATATAACAAAAAAAACCCCAAACAAACAAGCAAATAAAAATCAGTCCCTGTACTCAAAGTGCTAATGTTTTACTAGAATGGAGGAGGAGAAGAGGGAGGTACAACATTTACATCCAAAAAGTAAATATAACATAAAAAGGAATTAATTTGGTGGAGGAACAGTAGCAGCTGGGGAATCAAGAAAGGCCTCTCATAGGAAGTGACTCTAATGGTACTTGAACTGAACCTTGAAGAGATCAAGAGGTAAAGGAAAGGAAGGATACTATTTCACACATGCACCAAGACACGGCATTGAGACATGGACACTGTGTGCAAGGAACAGCAAATAGGCCAGTTTGTGCTGGAATGTAGAGTGTAAGTAAGAGGGAAATAGTGTGTAATTGGTCTCTACAGTAAGGAGTCGTTTACAGATAGATCCTTGTTCCTGAGATTTAAGTTGAGCTGAAAGTAACTTTGGAGGCCATCTAGTTCATGGTCTTAATTTTATAAGAAAGGAAATCAAAACTCAGAGTTAAATTATTTTCCAAAAGTCACATAGTAGTAAATGACAAAGTTGGGATTCTAATCCACCTCTTCTGACTTCATATCCAGTGCTGTTTCTAACGCTCTTCTATTTCTAATTATATGAACCAATAATGTTATATGTTTTGCTATAGGTTTGAAAATCTCAATCTCCTATTACCTTTGAAACCCAGCCCTTTATAGGAGGTTGTAGAAAGAAGATGCACAAATGATTCTTTGACTGGCTGCACAAAGCAATCCTGTTATGTATGACACATTAAATATAATGTTACAACCAGATTATCTCATCTATCATCTCTATAATTTTTAATTAGTTTTTATTATTACTTATTACAATAATCACCACCATGGTCATTATCATTATGAATACCCTGATAGGTTTAAGCTGATTATTTTAAAATAAAACTTAAGAAAGCAGCACTTATGGTGAAGTGGCTACAGCACCAGGCCATGGAGTCAGACCTCAGAGACTTAACACTTACCAGTTTTCCCTCAAATTTCCCTTAAATGAAGGAATTGGGTTAGGTGTCCCTGAATATTCCTTCTAACTTAACTTTAAATATATGATGCTGTGATCTCATGATTCTGGAAATCAGATGGAAAATATTAAGAAAGAAGGAAGACAGACTCAAGTTATTGACTACCAAAAAAAATTGGGAAAACTGTTCAAATTTTTCTTGTTCTGGTTAAAATTGCCAATGGACATTTATTAATCCCTCTCTGTGCAGAATTCTGTGCTGGGCACTGGTGATAGAAGGAAAAAATAAAATGTAGTCACTGTTCTCATGAGGCTAACTAGGAAAGGATACAACATATGAAGAGATAAATATTTATATGACCCATTGATCAGCACATTAAGCTCTTGCCTTACACAGAACTAGCTTAGTTTGGAGGAGATTTCCATAAATCACATATCTTTGACTTATTTCCCCTAGTCACAATTTGCTATGGGTAAATTTTCCAATTTAGTTCATGTCTAGGTACTCCCTCTCCAATGAATCTTGCTTTCCCATAGAGTTTTAAAATCTTTTAGAATCATAGCACCATCTTGTTGTTTGAACTCCCCTTGGAAGGGAAGTAGTCTTAGAACTCTGAGATGCCTCCTCTTTCCCAGCAGAACAACACAGCTCAAACTCAGAGTAATGTGGAGTGGGTTAGCTGTGTGGTGCAATGAAGAGAATGCTAGGCCTGGAGTCAGGACTGAATTCAGATGGACCTTGGATACTTACTGGCTATGTGAACCTAGACAAGTCATTTATCCCTGTTTGCCTCAGTTTCCTCATTTGTAAAAGGAACTGAAGAAGGAAATGAAAAATTATTCTAATACCTTTGCCAAGAAAACACAAGTGGAGTCATGAGGACTAAGACACAACTAAAAGAACTCAACAATAAATATTGGAGTACAGAATTTAAGTGCCCTGATCCCTTGCTAGAGGGAGATTTTAGTCTTTTGTTACTCTGCTTCTTTATGCTCAGTCTTCTCTCAAGAAAGGGCAAATTGCCCCAGAAATGCCTTTACTTTGTAAAAGAATGGATCCCCAAACTCTCAGATTTAGGACTGCTAGAGAGGCAGCCCTCAGGAGCTCCTTCGACTTGGTCATATGGTTGACAAGTTATACCACTGACTCTTTCCAAGGTTGAGGCCAGGAACCCAACTGTTTCTGACCTGTGCTTCTCTGGGAACTCTCAAAAGGAGTCTTGCCCCCAACTAGCCTTTAATAGCTCCTATTCTACATTGGTGATATTTTCTTCAGTTCTGGTAAAATCTCTATTCTCCTCCTCCCCTCTCCTTATACTTTTTACTCTCAGTAATTTCTGAAAAATTATGATGAAATATATTATAAGACAGAGAAGGGTAAATGTTCCAATTTTCAAAAAAAGGAAGAGTAAAGTACATAAATGATCAGAAAAATACATGAAGTGATTGTTATTAAGAATAAAGGATGAACAACTACACACATACACACACACATTTGTTGTTACTCAGTTGTGCCCAACTCTTTATGAACTTGTGGAGCTTAATGTCCATGGGGTTTTCTTGGCAAAAATATTGGAATGTTTTGCCATTTTTTTATCCAGTAGATTAAGGCAAACAGAAGTTTAGTGATTTGCACAATTAGTAAGTATTGAAGACTGAATTAACTCAAATCTATCCTGACTGCCCAGTCTCTGGACTCTATCCACTGATAGTGTTCAGTTATCTATCTGAGTCATCTAGCTGCCTCATATGTACAAAAATATATTCTTAAATGTATATTATAGATATATATATACATACTTCTGTATATACACATATGTATACATACATGTATATACACATACATATATACATATATCATCCTAGTCAGTTTGAAAGGCAGTATGCCCCACTGGTTAGAAAGCTGGCCCCAAAGCTAGGAAGATCTGAGTTCAAATTCTGTTTCTGACATATATTGGTTGTGTGACCCTAGGAAAATCATGTAATCTCTTAATGCTCTAGGCTAGAGCTTCTTAAACTTTTCCCACTCATGATCTCTTTTCACCTCAGAAATTTTCATGCTATCATGTGTATATAGATCTATAAAATAGATAAACAAATCAAAAATTTACTGATAATCACAGATTCATAATTCCCACATTCAGTTACATGACCATGCAGAGTCATGATTCACAGTTTAATAAGCTTTGCTCTAGGGAACTCACTAAGTTACAGACTTAAAGTTGAGAAAAGATGCTGATTTGTATTGGTAGAGAGAGTTAGAAAGTTTCCTGGAGTATGTTTTCTCTACGAGGGAATTTACAAGTTATGTCCCTATCATTTTCCATAGTCAAGGTATAGTGTTCTTTTGTCTCCTTCAATTTAGATAATTTCCTTTGTTTTTTCACATTTATTTTATGTTTCTTGTATTTGCCTTAATGTTTTTTTTTTTTACCTTTTAATAAAATCCCTAGCATATAGTAGTTCTATTTATGGCATAGATTAAGTAGTATTTATAAGAGTTTTGTAACTTACATATTGCCAGATAGCTCTCCAAAAAAATTGTATGGATTTATAATTTCACCAATAATGTAATAGTGTTCCTCCTTCTTCCCTCTTCCAGCCTAGTCAATACTTAGTATTGTATTTAAAACTTTTTTTTTTTTTTTTGGGCCAAAAGTGAGATAACATGTATAAGAGGATAATATGTGTACAGCTAGGAAGAACTGGATTCAAATCCTACTTCAGACACTTATTAATGCTTAATAACCCTTACTTATTAATGCTTAATCTACATCCCTCTGTCAATGCCTGACAACCTATATAAGTCAGATATAGATTCAATCTGTTTTGTTACAGAAAGTATCTACTGTGACTTCTTAGCTCTGAGTCAACCACATATCCTTCATGGAGTTACTTATTATCTGACTGACGTGGTATCTGAAAGCTGCATTTTTCTCAGAGATTAAACAATTTTCCAAATGATTGTGTATAATGTATTTGTCAGTTCCTTATATATTTTAGACTTAGACGTTTACCTGATATATTTCATATAATAAGAATTCCCAGTCTTTTTTCTTTATATATATATAATATGTATATATATATATATATATCATGTAAAATATACAAATTTTTTGTTGTACAACATCATTTAAAAATAGAATTAGTTTGTCTTTAATTATTTCTTCTTATTTGATAATTTTTCTTCCCCCAATATTAAGATAGACTATTTTTTCTTTGAATTTTAACAATTAAAAAAATGTTTTGAGCCATTTGGAATTTCCTGTATTATGTGATATAAGGTGTGAAAGTATTTTTATTTAAAATATTTTTTTGGCCATGCTGCTATCCAATTCTCTCAACTTTTTCCTTTCCTCAATGTTTTGTAATCTGGTAATCAAACATAAATTTCTTGATTTTGATTCTATTTCTGAATTTTCTGTTCACAGACTTACAGAACTTCCCACTTTGAAATCTCCCAGCAATCATCTAATTCGACTTCTACCTGGAGAACCCCCCATACAATATACATGTCAAATGCCTAACAACTTCAAGTGAGGAAGAACTTGCTAGCTCCTGGGCTGCTCATTTTACTTTTGAAGAGTTCTAATTTTTTAGAAAACTTTCCCTTGTAGTAAGTCTAAATCTACCTCCTTGCAACTTTTGCCTACTATAGATAAGCCGAATGAATCCAGTCCCTCTTCTGCATGGTGGTTCAGATATTTGAAGGCCATTATTAAGTCCTTCCCAAGTTCTTTTCTCTCCAAGATAAGAATCTTCATTCAACTAGTCTTCACATGAAGTAATTTCAAGGTCCTTGGTCATTGTTTCATTGATCTGTTTTTCTATTTTTTTTTACCTAGAAAAAAATTAAATAGTTATGTAATTTTTATTTTTATTTTAAAATTTAAAATGAAAATTTTATTTTAAATCTGTGAGGAGCAATGACAACCTTTATCATTTTTTTATTTAGTTGCTGTTAATTGATCAGTTGTTTTAGTCATGTATGACTGTGACTCCATTTTGTTTAGTATTTAACTTTAACAGTCTTGCCTATTCCAAATAAATTTTGTGACAATTTGATTAAATGCTCCATTATAATACTCTATTGGCACTGCATCTAATGTGTACCTTGATAGGAACATATTTCCCCCCCCTTTGACACTTTTTGTCATTATCATTAATATTAGTTATCTAGCTGAGAACTACCTTGGAATCTGAACATTATTAGAATAAGTGTTGCCAGTTATGTAGAATGTTTTCATTCTACTTCATGCTTCAAGGTATGTGAATGTATTGCTATATTTGGGCCTTAACCCCTTCCTCAAATTGGGAGAGAAGTACTTTAGATATTTTACAGATTAAAAAAACTAAGGATCAGAGTTTGGTGATGGTTACACAATATCAGAAATAATGTAAATCCAGACTTTCCTGACCCTAAGTCCAGTACACTGTCCTTGCTATGCCACCTCTCCATGATTGGTTTATATAATCATATCATCTGCCAGGTATAGATATCCTAGCCTCTTTATTACTAATGCTTGTTTTTTTATTGTTCCATTCCCATTGCTGACCAAATAGAAGTGGTAAAAATGATCAACCTCTACTTCTTTAGTGGAAATATTTTGAATATTTCTTCATTCTATGGATATTTGTGTTTCTACGTGTAGAGAGAGTATGCTGTTTCAAATATATTTTTTGTCATTAAGAAAATATACTATATCTTATTAATACACTTTATAAAATGATGTTATAGTGAAAGACTTTTTTAAACACTGAGTTTTATTAATTAGGTTGTTTTGCAAATATTAAAGCATTTTTTCATTTCTGATATAAAATCCATTGTCATAATGAAAATGTTTTTCTATATTGCTTTATTCTATTTGCTAATTTTTTTGTTTAATATTTTTGTGTCTTTAGTGAGATTTCCCTATATCTTTTGTTTTTATTATCTTCTTTTCTAGGTTTGGGGATCAAAACCTTATTTGTCTCTTCATAAGAATTTAGTAGCCATTTATTTTTAAAATCTATTTGTAATCAATTTATGTAATAAAGGGATTATATCTTCTTTGAATACTTAAAAAATCACTTTTTAATTGGTCTGATCCTCAACACATTTTACTCAGCAATATATTAATAATGATCTGCCTGATTTCTTTTTCTCTTTTTTATTTTGAAATTTTACTGTTGCCTTTTGTCATTACCCCTTAAATGATCTCTTCTATTCACAATTGATCAGTCCTTTGTTCTCCCTTATGGCTCCCCACAAAAAACATTTAAGCAAATCAAGAAACACAATTGCAATTGATGGGGACATACCATTTTCCATATTTTGTAGTCCCTACTTCTCTAATAAAAAGAGGAAGGTGTGTTTTTTCATTCTTCAAAATTGAGATTGATTGTTCCTGTTTATAAGTGTGATTACTTTTTAGAATTTTATTTATGACATTAAAATCATTTTGTATATTATTCTTTAGGTTCTGTTTTCTTCAGTCCATATCACTTTATATAAGCCTTTCTAGGTTTTACTAAATTCCTCATATTCTTAATTTTTTGTGGTACAATCACATTTTATTTCAATCCTAGTTAGCCTGTTTGATTTTTCTTTCTAAAAGTTTGTGTCTTTAGGTTATAAATTTCCCAATCCAAAACTTTTGATGTTTTATAATTATACTAATCTTTCTCATAAGTTCTCAAGTATTTTGGCATGCAGGTTTATATTTATTATTTTTTGAATAATTTTCTTAATTTCATTTATATTTGCTGATATTTTATTTTTGAATTTTAAAATTTTGGTAATATTGAATTTCTCTTCCTGTTTTTGTTTAAATTAACTATCAGTTTTATTAGTCTTAAAAAAAACTCTTACCTATTATGCAAAACAGTGTGATATAATTTTTTTTTGCACTTGATGTTTTCTAGTTTGAATTCAAATTTTTCAGCAATCATTAATTCAGCTTCTGACTTTCTTTTTTTTTTTTTTTTTGCTTAGGTAAATGGGGTTAAGTGACTTGCCCAGGGTCACACAGCTAGGGAATGTTAAGTGTCTGAGACCAAATTTGAACCCAGGTCCTCCTGACTTCAGGGCTGGTGCTCTATCCACTGCACCACCTAGCTGCCCCAGCTTCTGACTTTTTTGAGGTAATAGTGGTATAATAAATTTTGGTCATAATTTTCATTGAAAATCTCCATATCTTCATTAGGTATATTTCTTTTTTTTTAAAATTAAATTTATTTATTTTCAGTTTCAAATTCTCTGTCTCTTTTTCTCCCTTGCTCTGTCTCTCTCTCTCTGTCTCTGTCTCTATCTCTCCTTCCTTCCCCACCCAATGAGAGGATAAAATGACATTACATAGATTTCTGCTAACCTATTTTGTTTTTCATTTTTATTGGATTCTGCTTTTTAATTCATTCCATAACCCTTTATTTTTATGAGCAAATTCAGTCCATTTGCTTTTAACATTTAAATTGTTAAATTTTGTCTTTCTCCCACCATTCTTTGTTAAATTGTTATTCATTTTGTTAAAGGGAAATACCGGTATTCCTATTTCTTACATCAAGATTTCAACTTTTATCAACTGTCTTCTTAAGATATCACATGTTCAAAGCCTTAACTAACTGTATTATTTTTTCAGCATAGTTTTAAAAAGTTAGATTTTTCTCAATTTATCCATTGAAGTCCTTTTTATTTTTAAGTGTTCATCTTTTTACTTAATGATATGCCTGGAGGAGTGGAATTCTGATTCTGTTTGCATTATTGCTTTTGACATTTCTGGGTATTTTTGATAATAATTTTCTTTTTCAGTATTTTTTCAGTATTTCAATTTTTCATGGATACTGAGGGTTCCTTTCCCATATCTGTTCTTAAAACCCTGTAACTTTCAACTTCATTGCTTCCCAACTTTTTTCCAGTTGCACTATTTTTTGAAGTTGTTTTTCTACCTTAACTTTCATTTCACTGTCTCTTTTTAAAATCAAAAATAGCTGTCACTTACCTCATTAAGGCATTTTATATAAGTGAAAGTTCATTATTATTGGTTTTAAATTATTTGTTAAAAGGTTTACATGTACATGGATATGCATATATATATATCATATTTAAATATTTCAAAAATATGTAGCTTCTTCTATGTTGATGGGTACTGCTATCACCTTTTCAGATTATAACCCTTCTATAATTATAGAATTTTTTGAAGTTTTTCTTAGAGAGTGACTCTGATTAACAAAATTCATGACTGGGAGGTAAACATGGTGATGAGACTTTTTCATGATGAGGCTGATCCTCAGATGTCAGACAATCTTAGCAGGCTTAGATTAAAAATCTTGTTAGCAGTAGACACTTCCAGTTTGCATTCTAATGGCATAATCTTTGAGAATCTGGAATTACTACTAGACTAAAATGTTGAATCACCAGAGAGGATGTATATCTCCCCTGCCATTCTTGCATGTATACATTTACAAGATATATGAATATATATGATTATCTAAAAATTTAAATGTATATATGTATATATGCATTTGTACATGTGTATATAATTTGCACATTCACATACATATATGTTACATAAATATTTAATTTTACTTATATATATTATATACTTTTAGTTTTGTTTTTTCACCAAGAATTATTTCCCCCATTTACATAAGAATTTAGGATTACCATTATACTAAAACAGTGAATCATCAGAGAGACATCCACTAGGATATGTATTCCTTTCCCCATTCTTGCTAATGTATACATTCAAAAACACATACATACATACATATATATATATAATTTACACATATAAAATATATAATAGATTTGTGTACAGTGTATATATGTATATAATTTGTACAACATGCACATGACTTAAATATTTAATTTTATGCATATACATTTTATATATATAGTTTTATTTCTTCACCAAGAATTATTTCTCCTACTTACTTTCAGATATCCGAATTCTATTGGATAGGATTACTATTTTAGAATATATAAAAATGTCACTTCCTTCTGGGGGTGGAGCCATGGTGGTAGAGATCAGACAGGAGTCTCTGTAACCTCCTCTAACCTTCCCTCAAACCCACAACATATGAAGCCTCTAGACTGATTTTGAAGAAAAAAAAAATCCACAATATCTGGAGGACAACACGATTCTAGAAGAAGATACTCTGGAAGAATCTCAAAACAGGTCTGTTTTAATTGGGCAGGGGGGTGGTCTGCTGACCCCAGACTGCAGCACAGGGAGACCGGGGCAGGGAGCTGGAGCAGGGAGCTGGAACAGGAGTCGGAACAGGAGTGGGAGCGTTGTGCTTTTCACACACCTGGGAGTCTTCTGCGGGCCTCTTGGACCAATCTGTCCTGATTGTGGGCAGGTGGTTTGGAGGGTCTGCCTTTTGTGGGGGGTAGATTGGGAACCACTGAACCCCTGATGAGCATCTGACCTAGCTGCCATTACACAGCACCCTAGGGCAATCTATCAATCAGCAGGACTGATCAGCACTAGAAATAATTCAATCAGCAGAGCTGCCCAGTACCTGAAATAATTCAATCAGCAGAACTGCCCCAGGGTGAACTAAAGCAGAACTGCCCAGCACCTGACATAATTCAATCAG
>JAJPUD010002892.1:142053-188176 GCA_023553655.1 Myrmecobius fasciatus
TGGAGGTGGTTTGAAACATTTCATTGTTGAAGAGAGCCATGTCCATCAGAATTGATCGTCATATAGTACTGTTGTTGCCGTGTGTAATGATCTCCTGGTTCTGCTCATTTCACTCAGCATCAGTTCATGTAAGTCTCTCCAAGCCTCGAAGAGATTTTTCTAAAGCACAGGTCCAATCACATCACCTCTCTCTTCCCCACCATTCAGTGAAATCCAATGACTTTCACCTCCAGGATCAAGAATAAAATCCTCTATTTGTCAATTAAAGCCATTCATAACTTAGCTCCTCCCCACTGTCCCCTCTTCTTGACCCTTCCTTCCACTGACTCTTTGATCTAATGATAATAGCTTTGGCTATTCCTTGAACAAGATAAGACATTTCATTGTCTTACTCTGGGCACTTTCACTGTCTTCAGCACTTAGTAGTGTCTAGTGTCTAATAAATAGCAAATAATAACAGTGCCTAATAAATAGTGTTGAATAAATACTTGTTGACTTGGCTTGCAATAATTCTACAGCTTCCTATTCTCTACCATTACTGTTTTGATTTCACTTCTCTCCCTTCAATGTCTTGACCTTATAGTTGATTAAATCAAATATACAACGTGCTGTACCCTTGCACTCCTTGCTCCTTAATTCTATAGCTACTCACACCTTACCAAATTCCAACTCTAGTTTGCCTCTACCATCTGCAATCTCTGTTCCTACTCACATGCTGCTAAATGTTGATGGAGGAAGTTACAAACTTCTGCCAATTGGCTTTGATACAAATTTGTTATCTAATCTTAACTGGGCCTCCAGGGCTAAATGACAATTTTCTTATTTAATAATTGAAAGTGAGATAATGTATGTAAAGTTCTCTGAAAATCTTAAATGCTATGCAAGTGGGGCAGCTAGGTGGTGCAGAGGATAGAGCACCAGCCCTGAAGTCAGTCAGGAGGGCCTGAGTTCAAATCTGGTCTCAGACACTTAACACTTCCTGGCTGTGTGATCCTGGGCAAGTTAAAAAAGATATGCAAGTCACTTATAATTATTGTTATTATTTTCTAATTGAATTTTTAGTTACTATCTCCACAGTAGCTGTTGCACACCTTCTCTGTGCTTGTGATTTCTATTCTGCCTTTCTCTCTCAGCAGAGAACCTTGCCTCCTTTTTTAATTGACAAATTCAGGATCATCTACTATGAACTCTTTCTTTTCTTCTACTTTATATCTCAAAACATCTCTGTTATTTCCTTCTACATTGCTTTATTCACTTCTTTCAGCGACCCTTTTCATTGTCCAGGTCAATCCCTTTTTTGTACCCCTGTTCCCAGTTCTTCCCAGTTCTATCCCCTTTGTCATTCCCTCTTTTATATCTTATCTAGTGAATCCTTGGTGCCTACAAAAATGTTGCTTTCTTTCATCTTTAAAAAACTTTGACTTAGCCCTACCATTCTCTTGAACTCTAGTTCTTCATCTCTTCTCCTTTTCAAAAATAAACTCCTAAAAATGCTCTTCTACTTTTGTCTTCCATCCTTCCTCATCTTTCACCCACATCTCAATTTTTGCACTCACTTTTGCAATTTGTTTTTTGACCTTACTATTCAACTAAAGCTGTTCTAAATTGATGAGTGATACATATCATATCAAATTTAATGACCTCTTCTTAGTCTTCATTATTGGTAAAAACACTTAATCTGGAATCAGAGGCAGGATTCAAATTTTACTTCTGACTTGGATAACTTTGGGCAAGAAAATTACTCTCACTAGGTTTCAGTTTCTTCATCCGTGAAATGAAGGGTGGACTAGATGAGCTCTGAGATCCCTTCCAGTTTTGGATCTATGATTCTATGTGATTTTCCTGAACTTCTCTAAAGCCTTTTATATTTAACTAACCCTTCACATGGATATTTTCTCATCCCTTGTCTCCCAAGATCTCCCCTGGTTCTTTCCCTACTTGCTTTATCACTTCTTCTTAGTAAGAAGATTTTGATCCAGCTCCCTCTTTTTCTTACAGATGAGGAAACTGAGGTCTAGGGTGGGATTATAAATGTTTTGGCCAAAGTCACATGGGTAATAAATATGAGAAATAGCTTTTGAATACAAGTGTTCTGAGTCTAGAATAATGCTTTTTCCCATGCTCTCTATGCAGATAACTCCTAAACCTAATTCTTATTACTTTCCTAATTGAATTTTAGTCCCCCATTTCTAACTTGAAAACATTTGGACTGGTATATCTCAAACTCAGCACATCACAATTGGAACTTACTAACTCCCTTCACTGACTCATTTCTCCTCCAAACTTCCCTGTTTCCACAGAGAAATTGGCTGTTTTTCCCAATGGTCCAGGTTTGTAACTTCGGAGTCATCCTTGATATTTCCCTTTCCCTCACTATTTATATTCAATGAAATATGAAATTTCATTGATTCTATCACATTCTTCTTTCTGTAGTCACATAATATGAACCCTATTCCAAGGCTTCATTAATTCTTATCTAACTTCTAAAATTTGCAATAACCTTCAAATTAATCTCCCTACTCCCTTTCCATTTCATCCTCCTCATTGGTCTCACCATGTCATTCTGTTATTTCAAAATCTTTAGTGATTCCTAATTCTCTGTAGGTTAAAATATAAATGCCTCAGCTTGGTTTTTAAAGTCAATCATTATTTGTCTCTAATTTATTTTATATCATTCCCACTTATGTCAAATTGGACTAGCTGTTCACCAACTCGGCCTTTCATCTCTATGTCTTTATTTTTAAAAATATTCTTAATTTTCTTTTTAAGTTCAGTTTTGTTTTATTTTCACATTCACATTTTCTCTTTACCTTTCTTTCTTCCCTCCATTGAGAATTAAAAAAACAAAAACAAAAAACAAAAAACAAAAAACATTACAAATATGTATAGTCAAGCAAAACAAATTCCCACATTGGCTATGTCAAAAAAAAGTCTCAGTCTGCAGCGACTCCACTACCTTTCTGACATCTCCATTCCTTTATAAGACTATTTACTAATACCTCCTCCTCATTTCTGCTTCCTCGAATCTAGCTTTTTTCAAATCTTAGCTCTTGATTCATTTCCTTTTCACAGGTTTTCTTTATACTTTTCTTTATGTTCTCTTCCTCATCAAATTACTCTAAATGTACTAATTTGTGTACGTTATTTGTTCCTCCTAATACTTTAATTACTTTGTGTTTTTATCTTGAACAGAGTAGATATTTAAATATTTGTTGAATTGCATTAGATGAGAGAAGAATAACAGAATTCCACTCTAAATCATGTCCATCTTTTGTCACTATAGGGGAGCCTTCAGCTTTGCAGACAACAACACTTACACATCAATGTCAGAAAAATGATCATTTTGTAGTTTCTTTTACAGAATTCTGAGTCTTGGGGGTATACCACACAGCCTGTATTATTGAATTTAAATAGAAAAGAATGGAAATAATGGTATTTTAAGCAGCATGGATTCTAGGGTTCCCTGTGTGGTTAGCTATATAAAATGGAGAGATGTTCAATAGTCACAGTTTGACTTGGCCCTGCTTGTATCTAAAAGGAGAAAGAATTACCAAATTGTTGAATTTTCAGCTTCTGTCATTCTTTTGTACCTTTATAACTCTTTAAAAATTGTCTTTTTTCCCTCCATGCATAGAAACTAATATGTTGATGTGAAGAAAAAATGATTGCTTTTGTTTTCTTGGTTTATCCTATTAGTTTAAAAACATTGAAAAGCAATTTAAGATTTATATTTTTCATTCTTCTTTAAGTTTGATTATTTTTAACACAAACTTTCCATTTTTCAGGACATAGATGCTCTATAATTTTATTCCAAATTATGATTGGATTTTAAAGGATGAGATTCTTGAATAGGGAAAATGAACCAAACAGCTTTTGAATCAGGAGAAACTCCTCTACATTGCTCCATTTAAGCTTCTAAGGAATGAATATCTCAGTCAACCTCCCAGTTTCAATACTGACACTGAAAGATATCACTTTGTGAAGAGGAAGATGCTTTTCTATTAGCTACTGTGCTACCTCCCTTAGTCTTACTCTCTAAGTTGAAGCAATGATAACATGGTAACATCATAGACCTAGAGCTTAAAGAGAGATCATTGAATGACAAGATCATAGACTTTGAGATGAAAGGAACTTTTGAGGTCTATCTAGTTCAATCTCCTTATGTTATCAGCTTGCAACTTCCTCAATGTAAATAGGTATTAACTCTTGAGGGACAATTAAACCTAAATCCACCAGATCTATTATTAAATTCTATCCTCATTTGGAATCTTACCTGTTCAACTCAAGAGTCTAACTCCTTTTTACAAGCAAGGTAACTGAGACCAAGGAAGATTAAGTGATTTTAAGTAGGATTTGAACCTAGGACTGATACTTGTTCTTTTGCATAAAAGATGCCCTTAGATAACATTCTCAATCAGCAAAATGTGGGGTCAATTATCCTCAATGGTTGATTCAAGTATCATATAGTCAGTCCCAGGACTTGTTCAAATGGCCCCCTAAGCCCAGAGGGACAAATGAAATTTCTCTAGTGCTTGTCACCCTCTTTTAAAACATAGGTCTATCCCCATATGTTGATTCTTCACCAGATTATCAAACTGCTCACAAGTCTACTAGTAAATTTTGTTTCAGGCAATATATCCAAGTATATTTAAGAAGATTGTAAACCTTGTCAAATGTGGAACCTCTTAGGGTATAATGTTCAGGAAAATAGTGTAGAAAATTAAAATTTTCCAGCACACAAAGTACACTTGCTTTTTCTGGCAAGACTTAGGTGAAAAGAAATTTGATGACTTGGCTTTTCAGATTTAGGATTATATGATGCATGGATTGATATCACTGTCCTTGCAATGATGATAAAATCATATAAGTCATCATCATGCAAATAAAGGAATTGAAGAATTGCTGAATCAAAAATCTGAACCTCATAACCTGATGATATAAAAATTGTTTATTTATTTATTTTTTGTTCTGGATCTATGTTGGTGTAAAATATTTGCAGTGATAAGGCTACCTCTATCAATGAAAAAAGGCCTCCTATTTTGCCCCATAGCTTTTGAGAACAGCCTGGTCACTGGAAGGTTAAATAGTCATGTAGACAGTATGCATTGAAGATGGGACTTGAACCCATGATTGCAAGGCAGGTCTTCTATCTTCTATCTTGGGTTAAATGGGTTAATTTATGGAGTAAAACCATCTTATGAGATCTTTGGTGGTAGAGGCTATTTTAATTTTGTCTTTATTTTCAGCATACATTTACACACATACTCAATAAATACTTGATTAATTAAATTTATTTCATTTCTCAATGGTTGAGATAATGAACTTACTAAGAACTGACTTGAACTGAATAGTTGATTTCTTGGCTTTTTTTTTACATAGAGAAACCATGATCAATCTTCTAATAAGATATAATATATTGGAAATAGCTACTGTTAGAATTCCTAATTTCGATCTCAATTTACCACTCATGCAACCTTGAGCAAGTTATTTCACAGTTTTGGCTTCAGTTTCCTCATAGAAAATGAGGGGATAGGTGTAGATTAGGATTCTCGATTATTTTGTGTCATAGATCCCTTTGGAGTTGTAGTGAGATCTATGGATCCTCAGAATAAGGTTTTAAACCACATGAAATAAATAAGATTAAAAAAAAACAAATATATTTAAATTCAGTTCTCAAAATATTATATATATATACATACATACATATATATATATATATATATATATATATATTTAAAAAGTCATAGACCCAAGGTTAAGAACCTTTGACTTAGATAATTTCTAAGGGCCCTCCAACTCCACATCCTAAGAAAGATCTGCAGTATATCTCTCTTTGAAACCATAGTGCCTCTCACAGAGATGTTCAAGAAAGAATGTTGACTAATGTAACCTGGGTATTAAGCCTGAAATATTTTACATAAACCTCCCCTACTTGATGGAGAAAATGATAATTCTAGTTGGGTACCTTTTGAAAAATGGATTTCTGTGCCAGTGCTTTGGAAAGGAGAGACAGTCTTATTTCCCTCTTTGATATATGTTTGGCTCTAGACTCTTTTCAGGGAGAGACCTGTGGAGAGGAAGGAATGTTGGGAAGCAGCAAACATATAGAGGATGCAGAACCTTACCATGCCCTTGATCTCCAGCTTGCTTCCCTAGAGACTTTGGGGGGATTTACTTTTGGATGAAAGCAGTGCCTCTCTGTCAGGTTACTCTCTTAGATAACTGAGAGGGACCTGACAGAAAGACACTTGCTCCTATTTAAAGAGCTCATTCCTTCTTGTGTATCTTCTGGCATAGTTTACTTAGTAGAACTCTTATTTCTCTTTGCTATCTGTTCAGATAAATCAATCACTACTTGTGATAGTCTTTTGTTTAAATAACATTTGAAGGAAAGGAATCAAACTTGTAGCCGTATGCTTAGGATACCCTCACCCCAGTGACGAAGGTAGCTAATGTCTTTTTTGCCTATTGTGCCTGTAGATCAGCAATGTTTAGGAGAGCAGGTAAGATAATTCTTTTCTATACCTTTTCTTACAGGAAAATAGAGTGACCTATCTTGTGGACACTTCTTCTCTTCTCTAGGAAGGAACCCTTGGAAGGGATGAACCAGATACTGGAGATATCTGTCCATGCTTTCCCACTAGTTGCATTTAGACTACTCAAGTGGACATACAAATAACCTGCAGCTCACATATCTTATCCTAATGTTTTTTTGAGTTGAGTTGAAGCTTCTCAAAAGAAGTTAAGGGAGGAATGGAATCTAAAGCCAGCAAAGATATTAGAGTTGTTAACAAATGATACTATGTATCAGGTCCCATACTAAACACTGGGGATATTAAGAAAGTCAAAAAGTTACTTGTGCTTGCTCTCAAGAACATTGCAAATAACTGCATACAAGATGCATATAGTATAAGTGGAAGGTAATTGCAGAGGGAAGGCACTTAGCAGTATGAGTAGTAGTAGGGCCAGGAAAAGCCTCTTGCGGATGGTGGGATCTGATCGAGTCTTTAATGGAAGATAGGGCTCATCCCTACTTCAAAATGTTGTTTTGGAAATTCACCCAATCATGCTGTAATTGTATTAGCTCTCCAGAAACATTGCAGCCCATTTTGACAATCACAACGACTAGCAGACTTATGGTACTGTTTTGAATAGGGACCTTGAATTGCTACTCCCTGGAGGCTCAATTTACCGGCATCTGGCCTCAGACTACTGGCATGCCATTTCTAAGTCTGTATACTTGCTACTAACATTGACAGTTCCTATGCAGACATAGGGAGAATGTAGATCTTGGTCTTGTGATAGTGCTGACATTTTTTCTCAGGGAAATAGTATTTGCATAGGATACCTAGCCTTCAAATGAAAGGACTCTGTTCAGGAGGAGAGCTGAATGGGAAGCCCAGACCCATTTAGAATAAAAGATAGAATTGAAGGGTTTGTGATACATTAAGCCCCCTTGCTGACACTTTCTTCCATCACCTGTTAAGGCTAGGGATTTTGGGTTCTAGACATAGTTTGTAAATTGCAGAGGTGACCTTTCAGTAGTGCTAATTTGTCCAGAGATGGACTTCTTCAACTGGAATTCACATTGTGTCTAATTCCACCTGTTAATGAGGAGCCAAAAACCCATACTTATCATCAATGAGGCTAATGATTGTTTAAGAAAGGGTGATTTTTTTCATGTAACAGGAGTGAAAAAAATCCCAGAGTAATAGCATACATATACATATACACTTATGGAAAACTCATGCTAGGCAAGCACTCACATGGTGATCAAAAAAAAAATACAAGGACATTTTCTCTTAAGAACTTTAGAATTGATTGCATGACATGGGAGACACTGGCACAGGACTGTCCAATATGGAGTGCCCCCATCAGAGAAGATGCTGTGCTTTATGAGCAAAGCAGAATGGAAGTAGCTCAAAAGAAATGCAAGATGTGCTAATTTAGAGAATCCATCACAAATGTTTATGGACTATTTGTACCTGACCTCTGGAAGAGCATTCTGAGCTTATATTGGTCTGATCAGTCAAAGTTGGACATAGTCACTTGATTCTACAATAATGATGTCATTTTGATCCTTTTCAAGAACTAAGGACAACAACCAACATAACATACACACACAAACATATGTGTATATATATATATAAAGATATATATATATATATGTACTCATATATATACACACATATGTCACTTTTTAATGACATCATGATATCATTTTGGTCTTCTTTAAAGCATGAAGAACAAAGAACAACAAAACAAATAACAATATAGCACTTTAAGGTTTGTCAGCCACTTTACATATGCTTTCTCATTTTGTCCTAACAATGGTTTGGGTGCTTATTATTGTCCCTGCTTTAAGGATAAAGAAGTTTAAGGAGACAGAGGCTAGGTGGCTTGCCCAGAGTCACATATCTTTTTATTTATTTCTAAGACATATTGCTTTATGAATCATGTTGGGCGAGAAAAATCAGAGCAAAGGGGAAAAACCATGGGAGAGATTTTAAAAAAATACCTGAAAAAGAAATGAACATAGCATGTGTTGATTTATATTCAGTCTCCTCAGTTCTTTTTCTGAATGCAAATGGTATTTTCTGTCCAAAATCTATTGCAATTGCTTTAGATCACTGAATCACTGAGAAGAACTAAGTCTTTCATAGTTGATCATCTCACATTTTTGCTGTTATTTTGTACTATGTATTCTTGGTTCTGCTTGTTTCACTCAGCATCAGTTCATGTAAATCTTTCCAGGCCTTTCTAAAATCAGCTTTTTCATCATTTTCTATAGAACAATAATATTCCATTACCTTCATGTATCACATCTTGTTCAGCCATTCCCCAATTGATGGGTATCTACTCATTTTCCACTTCTTTGCTACCAGGACCACATAACTAGTAAGTGTTTGAAACAGTATTCACATTTAAGCCTTTCTTACTCCAAGTCCAATATTCTATCCAAGACACTGCCTATTTGTCTTAGGCAGAGCTTTTGTATTTAGAGTTGAGTCCTGGGTTCAAATACTTTCTCTGTTGATTATTACCTCTTTAATGGTAAGCAGATAAATTGACCTCTTAGGAGTTTTGGTTTTCTTTATCCGTAAAATAGTGTTTGGATTAGATGATGTCCAAGGTTTATCCTTCAACTCAAAATTCTTTGATCCTCTCTAGAGATTTCAGTCTCTGGAATGACAGCCAGCTGGACTAAGGGCAGGAAAGACACATATTGGCCAATCAGTCATATTCTTTCTCCACTTGGGTAAGTGGAAGTAGTACTGACCTTGGAGGTATCAGCTTGGATCTAAATGTGATGCAGTTAGCCTCTCAGTCCTGGTTCTGTCAATAGGCTTGACTTTGAAGAAGTTAAGGAATCTTTCTTTCATCTTATCCATTAGGAAACTGAGAAACAGGGTTGTATTCATCCATCCCTATGAATTCTCTAGTGTGTGAAATCCTATTATTTATGTTATTTAACTCAAAACACAATTATTAAATAAAACTTGCCAACCTGTTCCCCTATCCTCTCTAAAAAAGACTTATTTGTGATCTAGATTTCACTGTAGTTCTAGAGCAGCCTCTCCAGTACTGAATGTACAATATAGCAACGACTTAAACTTTAAAAATCAGATGAAAGTAAGCACAGCTACAGTTTTGATACTGTTCCTTTTACTCTTATCAGTACCTTCCAATTCCAACATGAGAAAGCTAAATCTTCTGCGGGCCAGATGCCTTTGGAGGCGAAAGTGAGGCTGGTGACTTTGTACAGCTCTCCCTCCCTTAAATTCAATTCACTTGCACGTCATGGCATCCCTCCCTGATGTCACGGTCCTCTTCAAGAGTGAAAGACAAATAACAACAACAGCAGCAGCAGCAACAACATGTGAGGGACACAGAAATGACAGCTTAGGTATTGCACTTGACAGAGACTGATGTCTCCCTGCCAAAACAAAATCTATCAATTATCTGTAGCAAGCACTACTCTTTGAGTACAACTCCAGGAAACACGGACTTTATATCTTTCCCAATGAAAACCAAATTTCCAAGCAGTCTAAAGGCATACAGAGCTGTTATCTATTTTCTGGCTCTGATTTAGTTGTATGTGGAGCTACCTATAGCCAATTTCCTGCCTGTCTGCAGAAATAGTTTAGCCTTTGTCACTTCCTAGGCTAGGACTCACATCTAGACCACCTCCTCTTCCCCAGATATCTTTCGTAGAGGAGACCCAACAAGCTTTCTAGGATAGGCAGTAGAAGAAGATTGCCAACTCTCTAATTGGGCACTAAAGCAAAAGTTCTGTGATTTTTCTCAATCATGCCAGAATTCCTGTCCCCAGGACTCTAACTGGAGTTATTTGGCAGTCCAAAAGATTTCAAGACATAAGATGAGCTGGACCCAGGCAAGATTTTAGAAATCAGAGAGGCTCTAACAATTCTATACTTCCACTGAAAGATTGAATCATAGAATCTCAGAGTTGGAAGCAGGAGTATACTGGCAGCAGCTCAAATTGGCTTGTGAAAGCCAATTGTTATTTTCATTGTGAGCTTTTGTACCTTGAAAATCTGCAAACAGTACAATTCAGGGCTTGATTTGTTTTGTTGATTATCTAAATTTAAGGAAGTGATAGAGAAAATATCAATAATGCAAATTAAACTTTAAAGTATTTTTTTTTCATCTTCTGGAGAGCTGATTGTTAAACATTTACATTCTTCTTTGGAAGTAACCTCAGAGATTGTGTGGCCCAACCCATCACTGAATTGGAATGCTCTCTACAACATCCAGTAAGAAGAAACACACTGCTTCCTAAAGTAGCTCTTTCTTTTCTTTTAAGCAGCTTTATTGAGTTTAAATCTGTCTTTCAATGACTTCCTGACATTGCTTTTAGCTATACACTCTGAGGTCAAGGAAAACAAGGGTAATCTTCTATATATGACATATTAGGACATCCTTTCCAAGCCTTCTATTCTCCAAATTCGATGTTCCCAGTTTCTTCAGCAGATCCTCATTTAGCATGATCTTTAGTCTTGAGAAGCTCCATGGTATAATGCAGAAATGTGGAGGCAGAAGGAAGTAAGTTCAAATTCTGACTCTTAATCAAGCTGCTTAAAATCTCTGAACCTCATTTTCCTCATCTGACAGATGAGGATGTTGGACAAATAGCTTCTGAGATTCCTTTTCGCTTTAGAATTAAAACTAAAGGTTCTCTTTAGGTTCTATGAATCAACGAGTCACTTATTTTTGGTTGCCCTTCTTAAATAAGGTTAGATGGATCTGAACTGTTTTGTCTGGAGTTAGTTCTTCTCCCATTGATGGTATAAGAAATAGGCGAACTTATATTGACATGGATCAATCAGTGTTCACAGTGGTTGTTATGCCAGAACCCAACTAAAGCAAAAACCCAATACCTGCGAAACAGGAAAAACATGGCTTTACAACTAGGATAGTTTAGGTTAGCTGTTTTTCTCATGAGTTTTAGCCCCCAGGATGGGCTGCTAACCACTTTCAATCTTAGTGGATATAAATTATGTCCAATGAGCCCCCAAATTCCATGGATCAGGTGTTTGTGAAATATGGAAATCTTTTAATTTCTGGTGATGGGTCCAGTGATCCTAGAGAAGCAGCAAATCATAGAAGTTGTGAAGGATCACAGGGGGTAATCCCATCATGTAATCTGACCAGTTTTCTTCCCCCAGGATCTTACATTTTCATTGATTGCACTGCCATTGATCTTCAAATATTTGCAATACTTGCTCTTGGTTTTAAGTAGTAGTGTCAAACTCAAATAGAATTAAATTCCTGCAGACTTCACACTGACTCAGAAAATTACAAATTAACATTATCTGTGTTATATTGTATTTTTATTTATTTTTGTTAGACATTTCCTAATTACATTTTTAATTTAGTTGCTAGTAGCATCTGGGGTTGCAAGTTTGACATCTTTATGTGTAGAGTAATTCATCAGAGAGCCTTGAATACAGTAGAGAGGACCACCCCAGGAAAAGAAGCTGGGCCTGGCCTTTGCAGAAAGTACTAAGGGTTCCATGATAATTTTTTTTTGCCCCGAGAAAGCAGGTACCTTGCAACCTCTGAGATTTAATCTTACATTTTCACTATATATTTCCAGACATATGTTTCTGTGGAGCCAAATGAAATCATTCTTAAAACTAGGATTTTATTAACAAAAAATATGGCACTATTGTGATAAGGCTGACTATCCACCAGTATTAGCTTTGGATTATATAGTATAAAATTCCAAATCATTAGTGTAAACTGAAGCAACAGCAATAACAGGAAACAAAACTGGGCCCATTATCATGAAGCCAGGTGATGTAGGGAAAAGAGGTAAATATTTACTCACAGCATCTGAAGGAGTATCTGTATTATAGATAGGAAATGTTAGAGAATAGCATTAAATGGTTAATGTAATAAAGAGAGCATGGTGTAGTGGATAGAGACCTGGATTTGGAATCAGGAGAACTGAATTTGAATCCTTCCTCAAATTCTTAGTAACTATAGGATCAAAGGCAAGTCACTTAAATATTGACACCCTCCCTCACTTTATTTGTACAATGTGGTTTGTAATACTTATCCCATTTAACTCAAAGGATTGGAAGTAAGAAGCTTTAAAAATAAAAATATGAATTGTTATAGTTCATAATATATTTTATATAGTATAATTATATTATGTGATAGATAATATATTTTAATCTATGTCATTTAGTAATTATTAGTAGCTAATATTTAGATGGGCTTTTAAAGTATATTCATTATCCTATTTCACCTCTGTAACAATTTTGTTGGAGGTAGGTGTTATAGATATCAATAGATCTTTGTTAGGTCTCTATAACTATAGTTCTCTAAAATACCTTAGCAGTAATTATATAACAAATAAGAAGCAAAAGGCTTCTGTTGACTTTTGAGATATTTGAGGTAGTCAAGACTACCTCTTCAAGTTCACCTTGCCTAGCCAGACTTTTTTTGATTTATAGGATCTTTTCTGGTGTCTGAAAAGACTTCTTCATTGTAGATAGACAGGCAGGCAGACAAAGATAATTAGAAAATTAGAGCATTTACAAAGCACTTACCATGTGCCAGGTTCTTTACTAAGTACTGGGGATGTAAATACAAAAAAAAAAGAAGAGCAACATGGTTCTGTCTCTCAAGGGCTTACATTTGAATGAGGGAAGACAAGACATAAAGGGAAGCTTGAAAGTAGGGGTGGGGAAGTTGTCCCATTCAGAAAATGACATATTAATCAGAATAGCAGATATTAAGGTAGAGTGACCTTGATACTGTCAAGGCAGCTAGTGCCATTATTCTATGGTAGAAGCACATTCTCTGGATGGATGCCATAATATTTGGTCCCTAGCTTCCATATTAAAGTCATATTAGGAAGCATAATGATATAGAGAAAAGGATACAACAAAAACAACAATAACAATAATAAATATTATCTGAAGTACCTTTCTCCCAGGGTGGGAGTGAAGTTCAAATGAGATGTATGTAAAATGCTTTTAAAAAAATGAAAAAATGGGGCAGCTAGGTGGCGCAGTGGATAGAGCACCAGCCCTGAAGTCAGGAGGACCTGAGTTCAAATCTGATCCCAGACACAACATTCTCTAGCTATATGACCCTAGGCAAGTCACTTAACCCCAATTGCCTCAGCAAAAAAAAAAAAAAAAAAGAATTATATAAATACCAACTACTATTATTCTCTGAGATGGAGCAGGGACCCTAGTCACAGCTACCATCATGTTATTCCTCCCTTGATAATCATTGGTAGGATACTTGAGATGGATTTGTCAGGGAATGATGGAAAACTTGGACTTGTCTGAATATACATACATACATTAATGGGTGGGAATAGGAAGTCCCTGGGGCAGTACCAGGAAAAGACTTTTTATCCTTCTAGACCAAAGATTTCCAAACTATGGGTCATGACCCCATATGGGGCCTCATAATTGAATGTGGGGGTCATGAAATTATGTTTTATTATCAACAAATGTTTTATTTATATACCTATTTTATATACCTATATACCCAGGGTTGAAAAGTTTAAGAAACCCTGTTCTAGACAGTGAAGTGCTGGAATTTTCAGTGGTATATATATATATATATATATATATATATATATATATATATACCCATGTAAAGAGAGAGAGGAATCCAAATTTTTTAAAAAAAATCTAATTTTGTACACTTGTATACACCTGTTTCCTAGTTTATTTGAATTCATCTGAAGTGAATGTATCTGAATATATATTGTCTGTTTGTGGCTGTTTGCACTCCAAACTAGTGTGACCTTTGGGCTGCTATTCTTTTCCATTCTATTCCATTATTGCTGGGTCAAGTACTTTTTAGGCTCTTTTAGTCTTTTTGTTGGGTAGCTAGATGCCTAGTTGGCTTGGAATCAGGAAGACTCAACTTCATGAGTTCAAATCTGGCCTCAGATATTTTTTGATTATGTAATCCTGGGCAAGTCAATTAACCCTGTTTGCTGTAGTTTCCTCATCTGTAAAATGAGTTGTAGAAGGAAATGGCAATCCATTCCAGTATCTTTGCTAAGAAATCTCCAAATGGGATCATGAAGAAACATGGACATTACTGAAATGACTGCATAACAGTCTGTTATAGCAACTGTTTTACATTTGTTAAAACTTCTGTATGAAATTATCAGTTTGTGTCTGTCCTTCCCATTACATCATCAATTGCATCAATTCTAGTTTATAGGGTATATAGGAAATCTGAAAATAGAGAGAATAATGTCTACCATGTTAGAATCCCTCTGGAATATCATGATTAGTTCTGGATGACAAATTGCAGGAAGGATAAAGCATGTGCAGTGATAGCAAGAGTGCTTGAAATTCTGTTGTATGAATTATGTAATTCAGTGAAAAAAAATGGTATCTAGGTGACACAGTGTATAGAATATTAGACCTAGAGTAAGGAAGAACTGAATTCAAATCAATCCTCAGATACCCAATAGCTATATGATACTGGGCAGGTCATTAACTTTTGTCTCTTTCAGTTTCCTTATCTGTAAAATGGAGATAATAATATCATCTACTTCTCAGGGTTGTTGTGAAGATCAGCTGAGATAAAGCATGTAAATTACTTTGTAAATCTTAAAATTATCATTGGATTTGGAATTAAAGATCTTGGATTCCAATCCCTAATCTTCTATTCTTACTTGTATGATTTTCAGGAGCAGTTCCCTAAGCCTCAGTTTCCTCATCTGTGAAATGAGAGCACTGAACTAGATGACCTCTAAGATTGTGATGCCATGATCATATAGATTTACTATTTGTTTAGTGTGATTCATTGAAACTGATTGCAATCCTTCCACACCTTCTAATCTAATGTAATTTTTACTCATGTTTTTATAATAAATAACTAATAAAGGATCAAATCAATATAATGGAGGCCTTCTCTATGTTCTAATTTTGAGATACCAGTATACCATTAAGATTACTTGTTTTTTATGTCTTATTCTTGCCACATATCTAATCCATATTTTATGGTTATATATTCTCAATATTCTCTCTATTTCCTCTTTTTCCATATAAGGTAATATTAGTAACATGCATTTTGATTGTTTAAATTGACATGGTTTAATTTTCAACTTTGAATAGATTGCGTCAAAGAGAAAGAGTGAGTCAAAGTAAATTTGCTACAAATTCCTGGATTTACAAATAAACTACTATTTAAAACCTGTGACTAGGCTAAGTGTAAGAGAGTAATTAAAAGTACATTAGTTACAAGCTAATTAGGAAAGAGTGAACTACTGATACTTGGCTTTTGTTTTATTTTCTTTTGCTCTATAATTTATTGTTGATTTAGTTATTTGAAAAAGTGAACAAAATTATTTATAGTTTGCTCTTATTTCAGTACATTAAAAGATCTGTGATTTTCATTCCATTGTATGATATAGATTACCTGCCTTTCATGTTTCAGTGCATAGACAATAGGATTTCTGTGGCCAAAAAAAAAAAAAAAAAATCAGCACTTGGTGTCCAATTTTCTGATGATGAGCTTTTCTATACTTATCTAAGCAGTATCTAGAAGACACACAATGTGTTGCTAAGCCCATACTCAAGCCTTTCCAGGGGTATTTAGAAGTTGTGTTTGCCTGACATTCTTCGTGAACCCCAATTCTGCTGTTTGCAAGGATGTACGAGAACAGAACTTTTTTAGGGGCTTTAGTTTGTTAATCAATCAATTAACAAGCCATTCCAAAGCACCTCCTATGCTTATCTACTGGGCATATAAGGAAAGGGTGAAGCACTTCCTTTTCTCAAAAGGCACATATTCTCTTTTCAGAGATAATGTGTATGTGTGTGTGTGTGTGTGTGTGTGTGTGTGTGTGTGTGTATGTGTGTGTGTGTGTGTAAGACATATACAAAACAATCGGAAGGTGATCATAAGGATGAAGGCATTACTACCTGGGGAAAATGGGAAAGGCCTCATTAAGAAAGTGCCATTTGTTTTGAATTTTGAAGGAAAATAGGGAGTTTGAGAAGTGGAAGTGAAGAAAGAGTATATTCTAGGTATGTGGGATGCCTGTGCCAAGACACAGAACTGGGAGATGGAATATGAAATGTGCATCTGGGAAAAGACCAAAAGACTGATCTAGTCTGGACTGAAGAGTATGTGGAGAAATTTCTAATAAAACTGGAAAGGTAAATTGGAATTATATTGCATTGGGCTTTAAATGACAATTGAGGAGTTTGTAAGATACAAACTCCTAGGAGGAGTTAATCCTAGAGATTCCTACTTAGGGAGGTAATTTATTGTAAATAAATGTATTTTCCTTTTAAGTAATCCATTTATGCAAAGGGCATGATCTGCATCTGTAGTACAACTAATACAAATGAGGAACTTTTAAAGAATTGAAGCAGCAACAAATTACAAGTAATTGTTTAAATAAGTGAAGATTTGGAGGAGTATCTTTGCATAATCAGACAAAAATATGGTGATTTCCTCAGATTTTCAAGTTAACTTCCTAGGAATTCAACATGAGGCCTAAATTATATAATTCTTCAGATTGTACTACTATATAGTGGTACTAATTCACAATGGCCATGAAACAAGGGATTGGTAAGTTCAGAATTGCATACTCAAAAAACAACTATACAAGTATAAGAAGAGGAGAGCAAACAATTATTTACATAACACTTGGCACAGTGCTTGGCAAATAATAAATACTTTGTAAATGCTTGTTGACTGACTTTTAGGAAATTGGAAAGTTCTTTGAATGATTCAAAGTTTCTTTTAGGAATAAAACCTCTTCTTTTTAATATCAATATTCTACCAGTGTTGTATCAATTACAATATAGAATATAAGTCTTTGAAGATTTGAAAATGAATCTTAAACATGATGCAATGCAGAGTCACATGGTAAGTATGAGCACACTGTACATGACCAGGAGTATACTGGTAAATTGTTAACAACCAAAGCTCTCAAAAAAAAGTGGAGAGAAGAGTAAATGACATTTAAAAAGTTTAATATACATTATTAACATTTTCTCCATCGCTTTTTTTAGTCTAGACAACCAACAATAAATCAAGTCCTAATATGCAGCATTTGTAGATTTTCAAGGTCTAAATGTTCACACTGAAAATTTTATCTCAGTCTTAGAAAATCTATTTGAGCACTGAGCTCTAACATATGACCAATGAGGAATTTCAAAGAATAGAAGTAAAAGCTATCATCAGGGAAATGTATGTTAAAAAACATATGTTTGCCCTTTCTGAAGCCCCACTGGCTCTCAGGTAGATGACCATCTTTCAGGTGAAGGATCAGCCTATTAAGGAAGGGTCTGACAAGAATCTTGCCAGCAATAACTAAGAGATAAACCCCCCTCAATCCCCTTCTCTCTCTCTTCATCCCCCCAAATAATTGTCAATGGACAATCTATTCTTTTTCTCTTTATAGAGATAATAATGGAGGTATCTTTGAACTCTTGGGGGATTAATCCCCTTTTATTATATAACCTGGAAAATTTCGGTATGAACAATGAACCCTCCACCTTGTAAATCTCAACTGAAATAGAATCAGCATCAGGTGCTTTGCCATACAAAAGGAGTCTAAAGGCATTCAAAACCTCTTTAGTTAGAACTTCAGCCAGGAAGGGATTAATTCTAATCTGTGGTGAACAATCAAGGGCTTCAGCATGGACTGATGATGATGGTCTGTTAAGAACACTATGGAAGTTGAACATTTCTAATTCATCTCTCTAGCATCATGTCCTTATCACTAATCAATGTGTCTCCATTAGCACTGAGTAGTTGAAAATCAGCAATGGTCTTTGGCCCATAAATAGCCTTCCGGGCACCATAAAAACACTTTGGATTGTTACTATCAGCATAAAACTGAATTTCATCTACTTTCTTACTGAGCCAAGAATCCTGAATTCTCTAAGCTTCATTTGTACTTTATTTTGGATGGAATTAAATGCTGTTTTCTTAAAGATGGATGAACTATCCTGCTGATATCTGCTTGTGGAGTTCTTATTTTTCATTTAACAGCTTCTGAGCTCCCCCATCATTGTCATCAAACCAGTCTTGAAGCTTGTTCAGTGTGATGACCCAGATGAGCAAATGCAGTGCTGTACACCAAAATCTCTGAAAACTGCTTACTCTTTTTCTGCTCCACTGTTGCCAACTGTGTGTTGGCTCAACTTTTCCTCCAAGTTAGCTACAAATTATTCCTGTTCAGAGAAGCATTCTAATCTGTTGACATTAATTCTTCTGGTAGTCTTTTTGCCTTGGAGTTCCCATTTTTGCTGAATGTGAATATTTAACTTGTAGAGGAAAAGTTTGATCAATCCAGCATTCTGCTCCATACATTGCCTTTATTGTTCTTGCATCCTGTCTGTCTCTTTTCCTTACAATCACGTAGTCTATTAAATGCAACATTTGCTGTGAGGGTACATCCATGAAGTTTTATGGTGTTTACTAAATGAAGCCAGTGTTGGTGATGAGAAGATCATGAGATGTACAAGGCTTTAATAATAAGTGACCATTTCTTGTTGCTATTTCCAGTTCCATTCCTCTCAAGGACTCCCTGCCATGTCTAGTAGCCTGAGCCTATTCTAGTCACTCAGAATTATAAGCTTATCCTTTTTTGACACATTGATGATAATGGTCTCCAGATTTTCATATATTTTTTCTTTGATCTTATCAGGGTTTGTCATGGTGGGAGTCAAGACACTGATGATTGTGGCATGGCATTTTCCTGTAAGTGGTAATCACATTGTCCCGAGCCTGTCATTCACTCCTTTTGGTAGGCATATAAACTTGTTGACTACATTAGTTTTGATTGCAAATCCTGTATCTGCTTCACAGTGCTCCCCTTCACTTGCAGACACTCCAGAAAAGCATGGATCCAACTCTAACTTCAGTAAGCTGGCTTTCATTTGCCAGCCTCAGGGCTCAGGGCTCAGGGCTGGCTATTTGGATTCAGTACCGGCTGAGTTCTCTTGCAACAGGAGCTGTTCCTCTTTAGATCTATTGGATTTTGTGTTGTCTATAAATGTGCACACATTCCATTTACTGATGAATGGAATCATTCCAATAGAGTAGTACTGAGATAGATAAAAATGGTAAGATGGTATGAATGAAGGCTTTTTATTTGTGCATAAATTAGATTTAAATGAGGCATAGTTGCACAAAGGCATCAGCTTCATTTTTTCTTCCAGAATCATCACTATCCAGTGGCAGGACAGAATTAAGATGACTGGAGATACAGTAGATGACATAAGAGTCTTCAATGTCTAACCAAGCTCTAAGTGCTCCACAGTGCTTGCTTCAGCTGTCTTCATGGCCATTGGAACAAATTGTTCTCATCCTCCCATTACACCAGCATAATGGGGTAGATACCCTCCTAACTCACCACCGGGTTTGAGATGCCTTGGTAACTCAACCTGGTTTAGTCTGTCTACTAGAAAGGTTTATCAGGATGTTACTGCTGTGTATATTATAGCTCTTTAGAGTCATAGGTGAGAATTAGGTGAATCAGGTGGATACCAAAGTTGGAAAGCAGCCCTGAAAAAGACTTAGCAGTTCTCGAACCAGAAGTACTAGTCTTTGCTGAACACACCCCACATCCCACTGGAGATACTACAAGACAGACAGTCCCTGCCCACAAATAGCTTATATTCTAATATAAATCTATGAGAATGATGCCTTGGGAAGGACACTTTGATCTGGAAAGTCAAAAGGATTATTCAATCAACAGACATTTATCAAGGATATACTATGTCCCAAGCACCAGATGGGGATATATATGAAAATGAAATAGTCTAAGTGCTTGATGAGTCCACATTCTTTTAATGTATGTATAAACAAATATTATGAATCAACAAAAAAATGAAGGCAGTTTGGGAAGGAAAGAAGGAAGGGGGAATGGGATAAATATTTATATGATCCCTAATATGTAGCAGATGCTTTTTTTTTTTTTTAAAAATCTCATTTGATCCTCACAACAGCTCTAGAAAGTGGATGCTGCTATTTTTATTACAGCTAAGAAAACTGAGGTAAATAGAGATTAAGTGACTTACCCATGGTCATAATTAGTAAGTATTGTGACTAGATTGGGTTAGGAGAGCCTGTAGAAGATGATGTTTGAACGGAGTCTTGAAGGAAGCATGAGATTATATGAAATGGAAGGAATTCAGGTGCATTCTAAGTCTGGAGGAAAGTAGTACAGAAATGGAAAGTGGAGTGTTGTGTATGAGAAATGAAAATAAGACCTTTGGGTCTAGGTCATAGGGTAAGAAATGGAGTAATGTATGAATTTGAAAAGATAGGTTGGAGCCAAACACAAGAATTTAGATTTGATCCTAAAGGTACAAGGGAACCACTGGTGTTTACTGAGTAAGAACTAGCTGGATATAATGTGCTGTCAGTCTGTACTAAGGCTCTCGCCAATCAAAATAGTGCATCCCAATGATGGGAATTCCACAGAAGAGAGACTTAGAGAGACTTAACCTTTCCAGGATGTGGTCTCTGGAGTTCTAGTTTGGAAGGTATAGCAGTAGCAGTATTGACTTGGAAGGAAGAAGACCAAGGTGAAGCAATTCCATTGTCCACATCATGACAAATAGAGTACTTCAGCAGATTGGCTTGGATCTCCTTTGGTGAACTTAAAAAAAAGGCATAAGCAATATTCACTGGATGATCAAAAATATGGATTACAATCTCCATTATTACAGGGAACATCCAAATGGATGCAATCCCAGATTTATTTAGTGCAGGTATTGAAGGAGCTAGGCCAAGTGATTTTGGAGGTCTTTTTCAGTCCTATGATTGTGACCTAAGAAGTTCTTTTATTACTTGCATTATGTAAAATTTATCATTCCCTCTTTACAGACATGTCTAGGCTCTTTAGTATTTCAGTTATGGTAGGCAGTAAGATGGTACAGGACATAGAACATTATGCCTAGAATCAGGAAGATCTGAATTCAAATTTGGTTTCAGACAATTACTACCAGTATGATGCTGGACAATTCTCTTAACCTGTTTGCTTCAGTTTCCTTAATTGTAAATTAGGGATAATAATAGCATCCCGTTTATAGGGTTATTGTGTTCTCTCCCCTTTACCCCTTCTTTTGACTTTACAAGTTTTACAATATCTTCCCCCCCCCATCTGACTAGTTACAAAACTCCATTCCTAGTGGCCAAGGACAGGAAATAATCTTTTTTTTTTTTCAGTTTTCTCCTAAAATTCCAAGTTAAGCACTTGTGTTTTATATCCTTTCTCTCTTCTTAAATGTAGGCCCTGACACATGAACCAAGGATTTTTAAATGGGAGTCCATAAACTTGTTGTTTTTTAAATTATTCTGATAACTGTATTTTAACATTTATTTTCCTTTATAGTTTTATGCATTTTATTTTTATGTATATAAAAACATTCTGAGAAGTCTATAGGCTTCACCTGATTGCAGAAAGATTAACAACCTCTGACAAGAATAGTTTAGTAGGTATTTGTGAAGATGGATGTGGGAGGGAGACTTGTGGTTTGTGGTCTTAATTCTTTTAAATCATTTTTTTCCTCACTGTAAAAGCATATACTGCTTCATATTACTGTGCTGGCTTATAGTTGGTATCTGCTAATAACTTGTCTTGTAAAAATGAAATCTATAGATACTGCTTTCTTAATGAAAAAAAAATCAAGGTATTGTCTTCCAGTCTGCTATTCACTTCTATCTCTTCAAGATTCAGCTCAGTCTTCTGCAATAAACCTTCACCAGTCCCACTTCTTTCAGATTACCTTCTAATTTGTCTCCTTGGAATAGCTTCTTTTTTTGTGCCCATAATACACTATTTTTTTTAAAGCTTTTTATTTGCATACCATATGTATGGGTATTTCTTCAACATTGATCCTTTCAAAGATTTCTGTTACAAATTCCCCCCCCCCCAGTTCCCTCCCCTCCCCTAGATGGCAGGAAGTCCACTACATGTTAATTATGTTAAAATACTTGACAAATTGAATATATGTATACATATTTCCACACTTATTGTTGTGCAAGAAAAATTGTATCTATATGAACAAAAAATATCTGAGAAAGGAAACCCAATGCAAACAAACATCAATAGAGAGCATGAAAATGTTATGTTGTGGTCCACATTTCATATCCCTCTCTCTGGGTGTATATGGCTTTCTTCAATGAACAATTGGAACTGGTTTGAAACATTTCATTGTTGAAGAGAGCCATGTCCATCAGAATTGATCATCATATAGTATTGTTGCCGTGTATAATGATCTCCTGGTTCTGCTCATTTCACTCAGCATCAGTTCATGCAAGTCTCTCCAGGCCTCTCTGAAATCATCCTGCTGGTCGTTTCATATACAACAATAATATTCCATGACATTCATATACCATAATTTATTCAGCCACTCTCCAATTGATGGGCATCCACTCAGTTTCCAGTTTCTAGCCACTACAAAAAGGGCTGCCACAAACATTCTTGCACATGTGGGACCCTTTACCTCCTTTAAGATCTCTTTGGGATATAAGCCCAATAGAAACACTGCTGGGTCAAAAGGTATGCACAGTTTGGTAGCTTTTTGAACATAGTTCCAAATTGCTCTCCAGAATGGTTGGATCCATTCACAGTTCCACCAACAATGTATCAATGTCCCAGTTTTCCTACATCCCCTCCAACATTCATCATTATCTTTTCCTGTCATTTTAGCCAATCTGACAGGTGTTGGTACCTCAGAGTTGTCTTAATTTGCATTTCTCTGATCAATAGTGATTTGGAGCACCTTTTCATATGACTAGAAATGGTTTTAATTTCATCATCTGAAAATTGTCTGTTCATATCCTTTGACCATTTATCAATTGGAGAATGACTTGAATTCTTATATATATGAGACAATTCTCTATATATTTTAGAAATGAGGCCTTTATCAGAACCAATAAATGTAAAGATGATTTCCCAATTTATTGCTTCCCTCCTAATGTTGTCTGCATTAGTTTTGTTTGTACAGAAACTTTTTAATTTAATATAGTCAAAATTATCTATCTGGTGTTCAATTAAGAGTTCCAGATCTTCTTTGGACATAAATTTATTCCATCTCCACAGATCTTATGTTCCTCTAATTTGCTTACAATATCACTCTTTATATCTAGATCATGAACCCATTTAGATCTTATCTTGGTATGTGGTGTTAGGTGTGGGTCAAACCTTAGTTTCTTCCACACTAGTTTCCAATTTTCCCAGCAGTTTTTGCCAAATAGTGAGTACTTATCTCAAAAGCTGGGCTTGGAATAGCTTCTTGAGGGCAGGGGCTATTTTTGCTGTTTGCCTTTTTTGGTTATCAGTCTAACAGTCTACAGACTAGTGACTTTGCCTTCTTAGAAACCATCTTCTCTATTAATGTGACTTAGGTCAAGTCTTCCATGTTTCTGCTTAGCCTTACTGTGAATAGCCCTGATCAGCCTGGGACAGAAGGCAGCCCCAATTTGTGAATTACTAATTTAATAATTCACAAAGTGGAAAATTCTTGTTTGGACATAGAAGACACAGATCATGGACTATTGCTGTTTCAAATTGCTATATGGCACAGTGTTGCTGGACTTGAAGTCATGAAAATATGGGTTGAAACTGCTTCTGATAGTTGCTGTGTAGTCACAAATCATTTGAGCTCTTTGAGCACAAGTTTACTTAAAATAAAATGATAGAGTTGGAATAGATGGTTCCTTCCAATTCTAAATATATGATTCTTTGCATTTGCAATCTATTGGTCATAAAGTTACACATGATTCAAAAGGGGCAAGACACATGCCAAAAATCTGATTCAAACCCAGGCCTTCCTTCAAAATGGCAGCTTCAAAACTTTAAAATTTGGAGGAAGATTTCTAAGCAAGGAGGGATCAATGTTACCACTCTGGGCAGAAAGAAAGGAAATGATTAATTAATTTCAGTATGAAAACCAGCTTGCACACTTAGAATATATGTGAGAATTAGGAAGAGTTAGAGTTTAGAAGCAGAATGTGACATAAATTGTGCTGTGTGACTTTGTAAATTGGATATCGTTAGGAGTGGTTGGAAAGAGAAGACTTGTACTCCCCAGGGAATAATTCTCTGCCTTCTCTCTCTTCCCATGGTGCTTCTTGTCTACAAAGACCTTCTTGTGATTTTCAGAAAGTATTTTTTTGTCTAATGCTTTGGTGCCATGGAATATTTGCAGTAAGTCTTGCTTCCTTCTTGGGCTATGAAATGTTTAAATAGTAAGAAAAACATCTGAACCATGCAGTTCTTTGGAGACATGAGTTTCATTTACTCAGTTTTTTGAAATAATCCTCCTAATTTTAGGATTTAAGAATTAAAAAAAGGAAACACCAAGATGATTTTTTGAAATTGAAAGTGAAAATTGGCAAAAAATTAAAGACCTAGAGTAGAAAATGTTACAGACACAAACTTTAAAAATAAAAATTCTATATGTTCTGGAGCAGTTTGCAGGAGATAGACACAACCCTTCCGTTACTTGTACCACTCAAGGAAGAGAAAACTTGACTTAAAGACACATCACGGCATTTTGGTAGTAAAGGAGTTTTGTTCTCATGGTCTCTTAATTGTTGTGATTTTGTTATCCTGTGAAGCTTTTGCTAACCATTTCAGTCCATAGTTATCTCTCCCTCATCTCAACCCCTAATATTTCATGTTTATATCACTTGTAATTATTAATTCAGGTGTCCCTAAAGATTCTGGGTTCATATAAACTTTAATCCAGGGGGCTGGTCCCTAGAAGAACAGTATCTAGGATCATGCTTCAGGGGAATTCAAAAGTCCCCCTCCTTCACAAAAGAGTTTGGAGTTCAGTAAAATTGTTATCTCCCTCCTACACACAGGAATTTGGTAACACTGTCCATTAATTATCCACTCAGGCCATCTGCAAAAACACTTACCTATGCTTTGTATGTCAAATGTGAGTCTCCATTCTCAGTTCTGGAGGGAAGAAAATGGCATGGATACAAATTATTTAGTGTGACCCCCTCATAATATGGATTATATATCCAATGCTAGGTGACATCTTTTATCTTGCTATCTTGTAGCATTATATAATTCTTGTTACATCATTGTTAGACTTTCAAACAGTTTATCTTATTTCCATAGTTTTTGATAAATTTCTAGGGGACAGAAAGTGACTTAGAGCAACCTCCACATTATCTTTCACAAAGGTGTTTAGTAACTACTTACTTACTTATAAACCAGAGGACAAGCATCTTTCTTTGTAAAACTTGAGCATCTTTTCAGCAAACAGCAAGTATTTCTTTTCAGACTAAAGTATGAAGTGTATTTTGAAGTCAATTTTTTTTATTCAATACAGCCTTGTCTATCTTTGTGTACTAGAAAATGTTTTAAGATTTAGAAAGTGAAAATATTTTATAAACATAGATAAACATCTTTAAGGTTTGATATTTCAGAACCTATGATCCTACTTAACACCTGATATCTCAACTTACACAAATATTTTAATTCAAAATCTATAGTTCTTGGTTGGCTTCAGGCAGTTTTGCAATTTTGGCTACAAGCTTGGAGCTAGGTGCAGGCTAGAACTAGAACTGGCTCAGTCAGGAACAAGTATTTTCTCCCTTCTCGTTGCCCTCTCTCCTTCTACCCCCACCCAACTTTGAAATTTACTAGAATTGTGTGTGTGTGTGTGTGTGTTTGTGCGAGTGTGTGTGTCTAAGTGGAACTGTGAGCATAATACCAGCTAATCTGGAGAGCTTACTGTACACACTCCTCAGGAATTCTTCCTACGCCACTGTCCTCTGCCGATTTCCATGGGCAAGGAAAATGTTCCAGCTGGCAGCACGTATAGGGTTGCCAGATCTGCTTCAGTGATTCTCTCCTTGAACTGGGAATAAGTTGCACTAATGGAGAGGGAATAGTAGGGGTGCAGAGGAAGGGTTTCCTCCCATTAGGGGCTATGTACCCTGATATACTGCAAAGGGAGAATTAGTCTGCATGTTAATTATCTTGTATGCTTCCCTTTTCCACTTTCAGCTCCTCAGAGGGCAATGTGGAGCTGCAACAGGAAGAAAACACCTCCTCCATTCTGACTTTTTGCTCAAACTTGGCTGTGGTCCAGATGACAGGGAAACACTGAGCTGTTCACTGGCAGCTTCTGTAATCACCAGTTTAGGAAGTTGTTGGAGAGAAATTTGGGAGGAGGGAGGTGGGAGTGAGGTGAAGCTATACAGTTTCAGGATTTTAAAATTTTACCTCCTATCTTGAGCTGGTTATTACCCCAAATGGAACCTAGGAATTTTTTGTTGAGGATTGAGATGCTGGGGAAATCCAGATCTCCTTCAATTCCTCCTTTCTACCCCATGACTATAATGCTTTTATAATTCTGTGGGGGTATTTACTCACTATTGTGAAAGTTATAGGATCAAGTAGAATTACACCAGCCTCTCCTTCCCTCCTAAATTGTATTCTCATTTTTTGGTAAATAGATAAAAGATAACTCTATAGGATCTAGATAACTTTACAAAGATCTATATAGTAGATCCTTGTTATCGTCTTGATAACTCAATGAAATAAAAAGCAGCACTAGGAAATTATGTTTGTCAAGAAATACATTGATAATACGTGGTCTGCATCCTCTAAAACTGTTGTTTTGGACAGCAAAAATAATAAAAAGAAAACAAATTGGCTCCTTGTCATAATTCCTAATCAATACCAAAATCTTATATGTATAATGATTATAACATAGTTGAGCAATAACTTGTTTGTCTTTAAACCTGAGACCATACTCAGACACTGGCATTCAAATGTAAAAATTCTTTCCAGTAGTTGTTTCCATCTCATATGTCAAAAGCACAATTTCAACTATGTGGATTTTTCTTCCCATATAGGAATTTATAAAAAGGGGATAATAATAACACCAACCTCCCAGGATTGTGTGAGGGTCAAATGAATTCAAAATATTATATAAATATTATAATTATTATTATTACTTCCACTGATGGACACTTTTACCTGTCCCCTACCTTAGTAGACAATTTGGTAAATTTCTGTGGTCAAGAGAAATTGTCTGAAGTCCAAACATCTGGAGACAGGCCTCTCTAGGCAGACTGGTCTTCAAATGACATGCAAGCATTTTTTTCAATTAGGTCTTTAGCATAAGCTTTTCCATCTAGTCAGAATTTGCCCCAGTGTCATCTCTATGCCACTAGGAAGTATCAGAATAAAGCTGAAGAGAAGATGCAGCTTATACACACACACACACACACACACACACACACACACACACACTTTTCCTAAAAGAATTATGTTCCCCTTTCCCCTGTCATTTGACAACACATCAAATGAGACAATGTTTATAAGTGCTTTGCAAGCCTTAAGATGCTCCATAAATGCTAACAAAAATAATTATTTTAAAATATGTAGCATTATTGGGTAGTCAATATAATCATCTCAAAAATATAAAACTGTTACATGTGTCTCTCTCTTTGTCTATGTCTCTTGATACTGAGAGACAGGGTGGTGAAGTGAATATTGTATAAAATTTAAGTCCTTCCTCCTTTATATATTCACACTTGTTCTGTGACTATGGACATTTAATCTTTTTTTTAAATTTTATTTTATTTGCAAAACATATGTATGGGTAATTCTTCAACATTAACACTTACATAGCTTTCTGTTACAAATTTCTCCCTACCCCAACTTCCCACCTCTCCCTTACATGGCAGGATATCCACTACATGTTAATTATGTTAACATACTTGACAGATCGAATATATGTATACATATTTCCAAACTTATCATTGTTGCACAAGAAAAATCGTATCTACACAAAAAACATATCAGATAAAGGAAACACAATGTAAGCAAACATCAACTGAGAGTATGAGAATGTTATGTTGTGGTCCACATTTCATATCCCTCTCTCTGGGTGTATATGGCTTCCTTCAGTGAACAATTGGAACTGGTTTGAAACATTTCATTGTTGAAGAGAGCCACGTCCATCAGAATTGATCGTCATATAGTATTGTTGTTGCCGTGTATAATGATCTCTTGGTTCTGCTCATCCACTCAGCATCAGTTCATGTAGGTCTCTCCAGGCCTCTCTGAAATCATCCTGCTGGTCATTTCTTACAGAACAATAATATTCCATAACATTCATATACCATAATTTATTCAGCCATCCTCCAATTGATGGGCATCCCTTCAGTTTCCATTTTCTAGCCACTACAAAAGGGTTGTCACAAACATTCTTGCACATGTGGGGCCCTTTCCTTACTTTATGATTTCTTGGGGATATAAGCCCAGTAGAAACACTGCTGGGTCAAAGGGTATGCACAGTTTGATAACTTTTTGAGCATAGCTCCAAATTGCTCTCCAGAATGGCTAGATCCATTCACAGCTCCACCAACAATGCATCAGGGACATTTAATCTTTTAAGACTGTAGGCATATCTATATAATGATAAATTGCAAAGGAGTTTCCAACATATCTCAGTGGCAGAGGTTTCCACATTAGAAGTTTCCAGTTCTAATAAAATCACAGGTCTGGACACCACTCCTTCTTCTAATCTATTTTTATATCTCTGTTCTATATATAAATATTATTATCCCAAATCTATAATTTGAAAATCCAAAATTAAATGTCTCTAATACCTTGAATATCCACCACCTTTGACATTGGCTATGGCTGTGTTTAAACAGCATAAAATAAAATGGACACTGGAATATCATTGTGAGAAATCAAACTGGATATTAAATATCCATGTTAGGGTTTAGTTTCTCTGGTTTGGTTGTTTCTACTACCCCCAAATCATAGGATATTTGCAAACTACATTTTACTCTATTCTTTCTAGATATAATTTCTAAGTCAGAGAATTCCAGAAATAATGATATTTTTACTCTATTTAATATTTATGGATACCCTATATTAGAATATTCAAATATAGCCAAAATTCCTAATGAAAGATCATATTATCTTGGAGGGACTACTTAGTGATTTATGGTATCTTCTATTTTCTCCATAGATCATAAAGCTGGATCCCCATATCATGGTAAATTCATGTAGTTCCCTTTCTTTTAATATTACAAACATTGTGAATGTTGACTTTTCTTTATCAGAATCTGTTTCTTCTTTATTATATCCCAATGATCCTTGTTCAGTCTTTTTAACATTGGACTTTGAATGCAGGGTGTAGAACATTTTATTTCACTTTAGTTAATTTTTAAAATGACTTTTTAAAAGTTGTAATTAAATGATAATATGCAATCACTTTGCCAAACTAGATTTATTGAGATTGAAAATGATCAAGACAAATAAATTTGGATGATCTATTCTAGAGAGACTTCAGGTTATTGAATTATTTCCTTGATGCTATTTCTAGATTTTTTATAGCTCTTTTCTTATATAAATACACTGTGTGCTGGATGAAAATACCTAATGGATGATCTGGAAATCCCAATAAACAGGGTTGAATAATAGTCAAACTGCAATAAGAACACAAGGAGAAAACCTACTTCATGGTGATCTTGTGAAGATCAATTATTTAAATGGTGCCCCTTTTGCTCATAAAGGCCAACCCTTCTATTTGTGCTCTCAATTCCACACCTTCTTGTCTTCTATAGGAAATTTCACCTTTACTCATCACCTGTCTCTATCTCTCAGCATTTCTCTCTTTTTCTCCCTGTTCTCCATTTTCTCTTTCCTTGTTCAACTGAAATTTCTCTTATCTAGTGGCTCTTTTCCTACTGCCTTCAAGCATGTCTATCCCTCTACCAAACTTACATATTTCTGTTGAAGACATCAAAATTCTTTTGGTACCCCAAGCTTGTAAATCTCAGCATTATTCCTTATACATCATTCTCCCTCATGTATCCAATTAGTGCCAGATTTTTTTTCCATAGCATCTCTCACAATTGATCCTTTTTTTTTTTTTTTGACATTTTGGGCTGCTTTTGTTTAGTCCTTAATCAACCTACAATGAGGCAGGTAGATGGTGCAGGGGGTAGAATGGTGAACTTGGAATCGGGATGACCTGAGTTCAAATCTGGACTGAGATACTAGTCCTTGGGCATGTCACTTAACCTATGTCTGCCTCTCTTTTTTAACTGTAAAATGTCATGTAACTGTATACTAATAGCATCTACCTTTCAGAGCTGTTGTGAGCCTCAAATGAAATAATATTTGTAAAGTGCTTAGCACGGTGCTTGACACATAATAGGCACTTAATAAATGCTTGTTTCCTTCTTTCCATCATCTAATTCAATGACGTCCCTATTGGCTTCAAATCTCTTCCCAAATATCAAAGTGGTTCTTTTTAAGCACAGATCTGATTATGTGGTTTCCTTACTCAGTCTGCTTCAATGACTACCTATAAACTTCAACTGATGCTGAGTGAAGCAAGCAGAACCAGGAAAACATTGTATACAGTAACAGCAGTATTGTGTGATGATCAATTATGATAGATTTAGCAATTCTTAGCAATTCAGTGATTCAAGGCTATTCCAATAAACTTTGGTTGGAAAATGCCATTCTCATCCAGAGAGAGTACTATGGAGACTTAATGATGATCAAAGCATACTGTTTTCACCTTATTTTTTGTTTCTTGTGTTTTTCCTTTTTGTTCTGATTTTTCTCTCCTAGCATGATTCATATGGAAATATATAAAACATGAATGTACATGTGTAACCAAAAAAAATTAAAAACCATGTATTTTAAAGCCCTTTGTAATATGACCTCAACCTATATTACTAGTTTTATTACATATTGACTTTCTTCTTGTAGTGTTCTTGTAGCTAACTCGCCTTTTTCTTAGTTCCACACATGGCATTCTATCTCTAAACTCTGCCTTTTTCTTGGCCATTCCCCATGCCTCTTCACTCCCACATCACTGGAATCATTCATTTTCTTTAAGACTCAGCTCAATATTTCTTTCCTTCTTATGAAGCAACCTGGTACAGTACAAACAGTAATGACTTTGAAGACAAAGGATTTGGGTTTAAATTCTCTCATGTTTGCCAGAAGAACAATCTTACCTCTCTTTATTTTCCTTGGCTTCAGTTTCTTTCTCTGAAAAATGAATAGCTTGGATTAGAAGACCTCTGAGATTCCTTCTAGATCTAGGATCCTAAGCCTTTTTTGACTGTCTACCCTATATGCTGATTTTCTAAGTATCTTCTGACTACTTTTTAAAATATTTATTCTACATATACTTCTACACGTCCACATTGTCTCCCCTGATAGAATATAAGCAGTTTGAGCATATGGATCATTTAATTTTGTTTTGTCTTTGTATTCTAAGCATTGCCTGATATATATTAGGCACTTAATAAGTCCTTGTTGATTTATTTATTCTTAGGCTTATAATGGACAGAGAACATGCCAACATTAGGCAGGCTTGCCTCTGCCCTGCTCTCAAGAAACATATTTGTTGTTTTTTTTTTAATGCCCTTTTGAGTGTCACAAAACACAAGAAGTATATAAAAAGGGATCTTTAGGGAATTCCCTAAGAAACCCCAATCTGGCAAACATGGATGTCTTGACCTGGGCCAAGTTCAAAAGGGAGAGTAAAACAGAAAATTACAGGTCCTAATCAACAACCCAATTCTTAATTCAGCAATTATTTATTAAATTATTACAATGTGCAGAGTCTGGGGTTAGATGTAGGTATACAAAAACCATCTGTGATTTCATTTGTGAAACAAAGCACTCCAAAGTGAAACATATATTATGAGATGTTGTCAGATTGATAGTGTATTGTATGACATTATTTTCTTATAATTCTGTCACATTACATGTGCATACATATACATACCTGTTATAAAACTTTCTGTTAAGTTTTCCTTCCGATAGACAGCATTAGAATCACCACTAGGTTAAGTTCAGATAATGGGTTCTCCCAGAATACATCTCCGCCATTTTGAATACAGAAACTTGCTTGTGGGGTCTTTACAAAAATCCAGGAAAAGGATTATTTATCTAGTGCTGGAAGGGAACAAAAAATCTAGTCCAATCTCCTTCTACTACTACCACTAGATCAATAGTCTTATGTATAAATATCTCTGATAAGAGTCTGATATCCAAGATACATAGCTAACTAATACAAATATATAAAATGAAGAGAAAACTCCAGTTGAAGTGATCAGTTTTCAAAAGAAGATGAATATATTAACAACAATATAAAAGATTGCTCTAAATTGCTAAAAAAAGAAAATCAAAACAATTCTGGGTTTTTTATAACTGGAGAATTGGCAAAGGTGAAAAATATGGGAATAGTTATTGTTGGGAGTGCTACAAAAAGATAGGAATACTAATGTGTTGTTGGTGGAACTGTGAACTGATTCAGCTATTCTGAAAAATAATTATGTTAGAAAAATTACAAAAAATGTCTATATCCTTTGACACAGAGATCCCTTCTGTTAATCATAGACCATGAGGAGGTCAAAGATAGAATGAAAGATCACTTATACAACAAAATATTAATAGTAGCATTGTTTATAGTAGTTAAAATGGGAAAAACAAGTAGACTGGGGATGTGGGTTCAGCAAATTGTGGGACATGAACAAAATTGGATATTATTATGTTTTAAGAAATGATGAATAGGAAGGAATCAGAGAAGATATATGAATTTGAGAAATATCATGGTCTATAAGATAGAAAACTCAACTGGGGGTTAAAAAGGCCTGGGTTCAAATCGTACCTCAGACATTTATTAACTGTGTAACGAGGAAATCACTATAACTTCAGTTTTTTTATCTATAAAATAAGGGAGTTAGACTTAACAACCTCGTTTGAAGATCACTTCTAGCTCTAAATCTATAATTCTGTGGAATGATGAAGTGAAGCAAATGGAGTTAGGAAAACAATATATACAATAACTTTAATTGTTTACATATTTTGTTCATAAGCAATATATAATTACTATGTGTAATATATAATGACAATATATAGATGTATGTATGTGTATAAATGGAAGAACAGAACTTCTCAAACTAAGCACTATTTAATTATAATGAACAAGTTTAGCCCTAGAAAAGTGATGATAAAATATATCTCTTGTCTTTCTTTTCAGAGTTATACTGACCTATGTACATGGAACATTATATGTACTGTCAAACTCAGTGGTTGTGTAGTTTTGTTCTGCTAACCCTCTTTTTTTCATCCTTTGTTACAAAGAGTAATTTACTAGAAAAGGGATGGAGTAGTGATAAGCAGTACTTGGAAATGAAAGTGATACATAAACAAAAGATAGCAATAAAATGGAAAAAAAAACAGTCCTGGAAAATTAAGAGGATAATAACACTTCCAACATGATTTATAAAGAAATGTTTTTTAAAAGTTAATATAACCAGAAAAAACCAGAAAAAATAAAACTAATAAAAAAGAGGATAATAACAATGATTGACAAATGATGTTTTAAGGTATTCAGAGTCTTACTGCTTACTATTAAGGTTTAAAATTACACTGATTCTTTGCTGTATTATCTTATTTGAGTGTCACAACCCTCTTGTGAGGTAGGTACTACAGATGTTAGTATTTTCCATTTTCCAGAGAACTGAGACTCAGAGATTTAAGTAATTTGTCCATAATAATATAACCAAACAAGTCCCAGAGGCAAGATTTGAACCTAGGATTTCCTGATTCTAAATTTAACAATTTATTCACTACACTACAGCTGCCTCTTATTTTAGCTTGTGCTAATCTTGATAAAATAGCTTGTGCTTATCTTGATTTGCCTAAGAAGGATTTTGAAAATTGGCCCAGTTCTATTCATTACTATCCACAATTATATGTTTAAAAAGAACAACTCACTCTTGGAAAATGTTACCCCTCAATAATGACAACTTACCAGGAAAGTGCTTTTCAGCTTACAGACTCAGAGGCTGTGCCTTACTGTGAGGGTGTTTATGACCATGTTTGTACAGCTTGACTGAATTGAGCCAAATAGCGTGCACTTTGTCATAGCTGTTTTATTCCCTCTTTTGTCCTTTTTAGTCTTAATGACTGAATTTGATTAACTATGTGGCAGTGCTATCAACCACTCAGCAGAAAAACTTACAGTTGACCTACTTGACTTAGATTTAGAGATTTAAAATCTATATGGGGGGAAACTAGATTTTTAAGTAATATATCTCTGTAAATTTCACCATAGAATCACAGAATTGGAAGTCTTTAGAGACCATCTAGTGCAATCTCTTCATTTCACAGATGAGAAAACCAAGGCCCAGAAAGGGAAGGTGACTCATTGAAAATAGCTAATTGGTGAATAATTCAGGGTAAATTCTTGTTTTTTTTTCTTTTCTCTGAACAATCTGGAAAACTGCCTTGACTTTCCATTTCCCTTTGCCAATGTGGAAACACCTTCAGACAAAATAAGAAAAGGAACTTAAAATCATGCCTGAACCAAAACTCTCTTTTTGTATGTGGTCTTAACACGACCTTTGAGTGAGAAACTCAGAAGGATGAACTCACCCATTATGTCTTGTTTCTGTTTTGATGAGGCCCAGGGACTTTCACGGGCAAATGAAATATCTTTGTTTTCTTTGCTCTGTTTTGTGGGTTGCCATGGCTGAAGAATTTATTACCTAGTGGCCAGTCTGTTGATGAAGCTCCAATCATCAACCTAAAATTAATCTCAAATATGGAGGTTAACTATGTAGCCTTTTAATGTATTTTGCCTCCATTTTGAATCATTAGAGTATGTAGCTGAAGCCAAAGATTTTTAAACCTTAGAATGAGAAGAGAAAAAAAAGACTGCAGGGAAAGACACAGATTAAGAAAATTCTCGGGGCAGCTAGGTGGCGCAGTGGATAGAGCACCAGCCCTGAAGTCAGGACCTGGGTTCAAATCTGGTCTCAGACACTTAACATTCCCTAGCTGTGTGACCCTGGGCAAGTCACTTAACCTCAATTGCCTCAGCAAAAAAAAAAAAAAAAAATTCTCATTTATTCCTATGTATATGTTTTTCTGGAGTGGAGACTAGTAGGCCAAAATGGAATCGGGAAGACTGTGGTTCAAATTGTATCTCTGATATAAATTATCTATTTGGACATGAAAAAGATATTTAACTTCATAGTGTCCTAGGTGCAGATTTTACTAGCTGTATTTCATACTGGGCATACTCTGTCTTCTCTGTGTCCTGACCTCCCTGACTTCCTTCAAGTTCCATCTAAAATCTCACCTTGTATAGGAAGGCTTTCCCAATTTCCTTTCATTCTAGTGCCTTCCCTTTGTTGATTATATTCTTTTTAACACACACACACACATGCACACACACACACACACACACACACACACACACTAAATGCACACATGGTCTTGTTTGTTTATAGCTTGTTCTTCTGAGGACAGGGACTCTTGTCCTTCTTAGCACAGTACTTGGTACATGGAACCTACTAAATATGTAGTAACTGATTGGCAGTCTAAGACCATAATGTAAAGAAGAGCTATTTCACCTTCCCATTATTGTAGAGTTTCCACACTAGGGAGTTCCTTAAACTGATAAAATTAAGTTTTGAAACAATTACAAAAACAATATATGATTGGAATGATTTGCTAGTTGCAAGTAATTGGAGATTTTAGCAATGAGCAAAGCTTGGAGAACCAAATAGCATTTTATATAATTCTCTTGAAGGTTTATGAAACACTTCCTTTTAAGAAATACATATAAATATATTTATATATTTAAATATGAAAATATATGCATATATATTTATTTTTCCAATTGAATGTTAAAATAATTTTTTGCTTTTAAAAAAAGTTTTGAGTTCCAGGTTCTTTCCTTCCATATCTCCCTCCCTTCCTTCTCTGCTCCCTGAGACAGTAAACAATCAGGTATAGGTTTTACATGTGTAATCATGTAAAACATTTCCATATTAGTCATTTTTATAAAGCACTTTCTTTTTTATCCTTTTAATTTAGTATTTATTTTTCCCCAGTTACATGTAAGAACAATTTTTAACTACAAAATACTTTTAATAGATACCTATGAAGTAGATGATATATCTTTATGGCCATTTTTAAATGAGGAAATTAAGGCTTAAAAAAGGTTAAGTGACTTATTTTAAATAACATCATTGGTAGATCTTAGATCAGTTATTTGGAGCTAGAATGAATTTCAGAGATCTTCTGGTCAAGTCCTTTCATTTTACAGATGGAAGTTAAATGACCTGACTAAGGTCATATAAGGACAAGCATCAGATGTGGGATGTGACCCAACTCTGGAGTTAGTAGTCCTTATCAGAGCCAAGTTAATTTCCCTAACTCAAAGTCCAGCATTCATTTTACTGTACAAGTGCTTCAAATACTGTGCAAATTAAAATAAATCTACACATGGGAGATTAATTCAGTTGTTCTGAATCTTATTATTTTGGCAGAGAAAAAGGAGATAGTAATTTATCATCTTTAATACTATTTAAATTATATTTACTTTTGACGTTGAGCCATGTAATCAAGGACTTTGGGGTTGAGAAATTTATTTTCTGGGTCTTCAATAGCTGTGATTGCTAAGGAAGCAGGGGTTTAGAGGCAGATGCCCAGTTAAATCTCTAGGAGTTGCTTCTCTTGATAACTGTCACAAGAATTGGTCTGGAAGCAGGACATGAGGGAGAGATGGGACCTTCCATTCCCAAAGCACCTGGTTTTACTTAGCTGTAGGGATCCAATATCAGTGGTTGATATTGGTGGGATTAAAGAAGGATTGTTCACTTCAATGATGGCTGTAGAAACCCATCAGAGGGAGATCTAATTGTGATTTGGGAGGCACTGCTATTTTTTGAACTCTTAGATTCAGAGCCCTCAGCTGTCCACATTATGGTTTCAGGGGACGTGATGGTCATTGTTTGATTTAGAATCAAAGAACCTTGATTCAACTCCTGACCTTACCATTACAAGCTCAGGATTTAACTATAATTCCATCTTTTCCATAAAGTTTCACCAATTTCTTAATCCAGTCCCCCACAAGCGCTAAATGCTCTTCCCTTCCACATAGTGCTCTTCACATTTTATTTCATTTAATTCTTACAGTAACCCTGTGAAATAGGTATTATTTATTATTCACATTTTTTAAGATAAAAAGTTTGAGACTGATAAAGGTTAAGTAGCTTATCCAGCATCAAATAGCAAGTGGCAAGATTATGAATTAGTGACTCCAAATCCAATAGTTTATTGATGGTCCCATCTAGTATCCTCTATGGGGAAAACTTAAAATGTTTCTTTATAATTCACCTGTGGAATAAGTAATAACTTTCAAAGATTACTGGCAGTCTTGAATGATTTCAATAATTGATCCCAAGCGCTCAAGAGAGTTAATTAGAAACATTTGGGGGTGCTTCATTGGTTTCTGAACAAGAGGAGAGTATTCCTTTGGGTAGAAAAGTCTTAGTAACAAGAAGTTCCACAACCACTTCATTACTAGAGCTGGAATTCACTGTAGGAAGAACTATTACCAGGCCTGAAAAGAACTGGATTTGAATCCTGTCCCTGCCACTTCATACCTATGGGTCCTTGGACCAGACAAGGAGAAAGAGGCCATCCTCTTGGTGGTTGTTTTGAAAAGAAATCCAGACCAGGAACCACTACAGCTTCCCAGGACTTGCATGGACTTATGCCTGATACTAGCTTTCAAAATAGAGAAATCACACTGTAATGTAATCACCATCTGGACCAGGTCGAGCTGAAGACAGTCCCTTCTATGGGCAATCTTTTATAAAGAGTCTCAATTTAGGCATAATCCAGTTTGGGGAGAAAGGGGTGAGAGAAGATTTCTCAGCAGCAGCAGAAATTTAGACCTATGTGATACATACTCCCAGAACCTGCCTCCTGTCATAGGGATAATGGAGGATTTTGGAGCTTAGGAGGCTGGGTAGAATAATAATTTAAACCAACTGTGACTGTTTTCTTTGTATCAGACCATAGGAATTCAACTATGAGTTCCTTGAGACCAGGATCTCTTCTTTTTGCCTTTCTTTTTAATCCCTTGTATTTAGCATAATGAACTTAAATTTAGCCTGGCACACAGTAGGCACTAAATACATGTTTATTGACTTTCCTTGTTGATTTTGAATCTACTAGTTTGGGTCAAGACAGTGGTTAGACAAACAATCAGGATTGTGTCTCAATAGGTGGGATTTTGACCTCTGTGGGCCAAAAGACTTGTGGACATTAGATCAAGATAGAATAATACCTAGGGCCATCTGCTGAGAGGGTGGCAGAACAAAATCACTAGCAGGGCACAAGAAGGGATATCAAGAAATAGCAGTGAGTCTATACATAACACCGGAAAGTAAACTACTGATCATTATAGAGAACTAAACAGGGAAAAAATTCTCATGTTTGAGACTGAGGGTTTATGTAAATTTGTGGGGAAAGTTGCTCTTTACAAGAGTTGCTCTATGTTTTTGTTTTATTCCCCAGTTTCCATTTTGTTCTTCAAAAGGTTCTGTTTCATTCTCCCAGTTATTTCAACAAAACCCTACTTCCCTCAGTAATGAATGAATTGTGTCCTTTTAAGTAGTCTCTAAGTATGCTATTTTCAGAATACTGTGGAGTTCCATGCATAGATTTTTCTAGTTTTGCTGAGCGGGGCACACAAGCTAAGAAACCAAGAACACTTCTCAAAGTATAGTCCTGAGCTCTTTGTACTTATGAGAGTCTCAGACAAAAATGTTACACTCATTTCCTATGTTGTATCTGTGCCATATTTTCCCTAGATTGTGAGCATCTTGAGGGTAAAGACAGTGATTTTATCCTAGTATCTCTTTCAATACCTATGAGGCACCATGATTTAGAGGAAAGAGTGCTGGGATACAAGGTGGGAAACGAGTTTGACTTTTGACTCTACTGGAGAACTCAGTTTACTCATTTGTAACATGAGGAGGCTGGATTAGATATTTTTTTATGATTCTATGAAGAATAAAAGAGGAACCTAAAAAGTTTTGGAGAAAACAAAACAATAGAACAAAACCAAAACCAGAAATCTAAAACAAATTCTGGAGAACAAAACAGAAACATTTTCAGTAAACTATTCCTCAGAATTATGTAAATTCCCAGTAACTTGCAGTCCCCAAAATGAGGGTTCTTGTCCTGCAATAGGTCTGTATAATACTTAGTAACATTTTCAAGTATTGCTCACAAATATTTAATGCTATTTATCTCTCATGTCCATCTACTATCTCTTACCTTGATCCACTCTAGTCTTCCTATTTTTCTTCTCACCTATCACTCTACCATTCTGGGAAAACTCCATTTTAGAAATCCTCCTCTCTTAATTGGTGTCTTCCTCCCCAGGCCCATCATTTTGGGAAGGCCCCCAGCAATGTTTCACTTCACTTTTTTAAAACACATTCCCTTCCTCCCTCTCTTTGTATCTCCATCACTGAGCACAGTGACTGACACATACTGGGCACTTAATAAATGCTAATTGATTAATTGAATGATTCTCTCCTTCTCAACTGCTGCACAGTACTATGACCCATACCTTTCCATCTCCCAATTTCCAATATCCCTTTATATGTTGTCATTATCTGTTAGAGGATAAGCTCCTTAGAGTAAGGGGTATCTGCTTACTCCTATTTGGTACTTAGCATTTAGTGCAATGCCTAGCACATAAGTAAGGATTTAATAAATTCTCTACCTATGCTTAGTGAACATTTAATAAATGCTTATTGCATGACTGAATATTGACAGAGCAAATCTGGGCTCAAAAACCCCCCAATTTTGATGGCTTTATTTATAGAATTAATTATAAAAATCTCCCTTTAGTCCTTTTACCTCCTGGCTGCATTTTCAGTTCCCTTTCCTCTGTCTTTAAGTTACATGTCAAAAAATGGTAAACAATTTGGTTACTTTACATTCTATTTCATTTTGTAAAATTCCTTCAAAAACAAAAACAACTGAGGATTACACATACTTGTCATACATGGCAGGACACAACTTCTTACCTAAAAATAAATTTTGTCCTTCCAAAAGCTTGACTTTTTTTATGACCAAGTTATTTTTTTTATTGTCATGATATAAGAAGATACTTTGCTATGGTAAAGATATTGAAAAATAAAACCTCTAAAATTTCAACTTATCCTTGTGGCTATTCCATAATATGTTTTTCAGATTTGCCATCCACCTCTATCTTCTACTGGTTTTACCCAGCTGGGCTTATCATCTAATTTGATTTGCACATAAAATTATCATATCTGCCATAATAAAATTTTAAAAATATACTTATATAATAAACACATTTATTAATATAGTATGTCTTTAGATGCTTCATAAATAAAAGTTGTTGAACTTTAAGGAATTAACATTGTATAAGAATAGAAGACTTTATTAAAATTTGAGTAAAATGTTATATCTTTTTAAAAACTTGATGTCCTGAGGGAATAAAACCACCAAACCCAAATTAATTATTTGTACCATTACTATATGGAACTTTTCTCAGTTTCATTTTTACTGTCATAATTTCCTCTTCTTCAGATGCTTTTCTTTTAAAAGAAATCACTACAATAGAGTTCTGAAAGTAAAAATTTAGCTACAAATAAAAGAAGCTTCTCCCAGGTTTCTGTCTTACAAATTGGTGTTTTTCTTGATTGAATGTGTCTACTTAAATAGTCAAGTTTTTTTAGCCTTAGAAGATGATGCTTACAGAAATTAAGTAGTAATAGTAATAATTGGAATTTATGTTGTAATTTTAGATGTACAAAGCCAGAATTCAGAGGAATCAGAACCCTGTATAAATGTCTTGCCATAACTACACTGGGAATCTGTGCTTGGCAGAATTCCATAGTCAAGTGCAGATAGCTCCAGGGCTCACTCTTGACTTCTGTCAGTGCTCATGGGAGATTGAGAAAAAAGCTTCAAATTTTTGTGAACAAACTGGTCTTTGCCAAACAGCAGACAATAACTAGGAGCTGTCTGAGGTTCTGAATGAGTCATGGCAAATGGAATACTATCCAGCCATTGAAAGTTCCATTTATTTCCTAGAATTGTTATCACCTCGATGTGACCTCTGAAGTCAATTCCATAGATTCATAGTTCTATCAATTTGGGGGCAAATTCAATAAGCCTATACAACTCAGCAAAACTCAAGGACTTGTTGGTTTTCTTGGCATTGCTGTGCATCAATTCAGTCACTAGTGACTAAGTATTTATTTTCACCATAGAAGAACTCTTGATAGATTGACTTTCTTGAGTAACCCTCCTCTGATGTGTTTAGTCAAGTGTCAAGATGTGTATCTTCCCTAACCACTGTTAGTGTTCTGGAGAGAATTGGTATGTTTTATTTCTTGTTTTTCCTGAGAGTGGAATTCCTCTGAGGGTGTGTGTTTGGCTTTGTATTCCTGTATAGCAATGGAACAGTGTGGTAAGGTGGATAAAATGCTGAACTAGCAATCAGGAAGGCCTGGTTTCAAGTCTCACTTTAGACATTCACTAGCATGTGACTCTGGGCAAGCCTCTTAAACTCTCTCTGTCTCATTCTCCGCATTTTTAAAATTAAAGAATTGGATCTGGTGACCTCCCTTAAAACTCTAAATCTATGATGCTATGAACATGCCCTGAGACTATCAAGTTATTAATAGCAAAGGATCATGATGTGAATTAAATCCATACCACGTTGTTCTTTGGTTCTGTGGTTCTGTGGTCCCTCCATTTATAGATTCATTTTATAGACACTGCTTTATAAATCCACTTATCATCTTTTCTAGTGCCCAGACTAAAACTCTTTTCTCTGTCATCACTCCCTTTTAGGAATTGCCTTTCCCTATTAAAATGTAAACTTCTTGATGGCAAGGACTGTGTCATTTTTGTATTTGTATCTCTAGAACCTAGCACATTGTCTAGTACATAGCAGACCTTTAATAAATGCATTTTCATTCATTTATTCATTCATCAGACAATCCAAGAATAAACAGATTCTATCACAATAACCTTATATATTTTCCATAGATCATGCAAAACAGCATTTGTCCTGAGTTCTTTGAGGGTGTTAGCACTGACTTGAGCAACTCCAGTGATGGAGAGGCCTAGCCATTTCCAAAACTTATTGTATTTTAAGGTAGTGTACATACTAACCACACAAATGACCTTCCCCTAGTAATATATAGACACTTCCATATTTTTTTAGAACTTATGTTGAAGACTTGCCTCATTTTATCAGAAATCCTGTGTGGTCCATAAAGAAAGGATTCTTCTTTTATTTGAGCTCCTGCTTAAGAATGGACTGTCTCATTCCTTAATTTCATTTTAGTATCTCTTAGTTCTTTCAGCACCAAGACCCTTACTTTCTTTGTTTTGTGAAGATGTGATAGGAGTTGCCTTGGAGGAGTGATAATTTTGAAGCTTCAAAATGATTCATCAGCCTTGTTTTTGTTAGAGGCTCTCTGTCTATTATTGTAGTAGTAATAGTAGTAGTAGTAGCAGCAGCAGCAAGAGCAGCAGCAAATGTAATGGTGATAGTTATAAAAGTTATTTGCATGGCTCTTAAAAGCTATTACAAGTTTGCAAAGTGTGTTATGTGCATTACCTTATTTGATAATTTTTCCAAGCAAAAGAAAATACACAAGTTATACATATAACATTATTATTGATAGGGAAAACAGCAGTAGAAATCTGGTGTGAGACTGATTTTTAGGTTCTGCATTCATAGTTATGGTATTGGCTCATCTCTAGAACTTTAGCTGTTTTACAGAGGGGTGTGTGTGTGTGTGTGTGTGTGTGTGTGTGTGTGTGTATCTATCTCTCTCTCTATATATATATCATCAAGTCTCATAATTATGGAGCTGACCTGTCACATTTCCACTAGCTTTTTTATGGTTTAGGACCCACCTCTCTCACAGACTAGAGGGTCTGAATGGAGGTACTGACCCAGGCCTTGCCATTCTCAGTTGTCTTTTCAGCTCTACTCTAATTATACTTCCATTAGGAACTAAAATACTTTCAGGACTGAGTGGCAGTTTTAGCTACCTTTGTGTAGGTAGAATTCCTTTGTGTACATGCAAGAAAGCCAGCAATAACACATAGTTTGGGGACCCACTCTTTCATGGCACCAAAGCCCTAATTCATCTTTATGAGTCCAATTTTCAACATATCCCTTGGATATGTTGATTTTAGGTCTTCCCTCTAGAGCTATGCAGAATTAATTTGCTCTCCTTCCTATGGAAAGTTCTTTTAAGAAAGTTTTATCCTGGTCCCAATGTCAGAGTCCTCTTTCCTTTGAAACACACACACACACACACACACACACACACAGATACAACCATAATAATGCCAACTGTTCTGCAAATTGTGTGGTTGTCAAACTTTAAATCATTTTAGTCATTTCCTTCTAAATATGTTCTTAGATGCTCTGTGCCCCTCTTAAAATGACACAGTGCCCATAGTTGAATGCAATATTCCAAGGAGGATTTGAGCAAGTAATAGTATAGCAAGACCACCTCCCCTCCCCTACTTTGAAATTATTCTATTACTACAGATTAAAGTTGCATTATATTTATAAACAACCATTAAGTGTTTTTGGTTGGTTATTTGATTTGGGATCCATTGAATCCTCAGATTATTTTTAAAGAACTATTTTAAAATGAGATCAATAATCTTTGAAAATTCTTAATATTGCTCAAAAGATATCTTATTAATTCTGGCCCACCATTCTAATCTACTGAAATGTTTTTTAATCCTCTATTAGGTACATAGCATATTGGTGATTCCTAATCAAATTAAATGAATTATTATTATTAACAATAATAAATAACATTTATATAACACATCAAGGTTTTCAGAGCAATTTATAGATATTATTTCATTTTATCCTTTTAATCATAAGAAATTGGTACTATTATTAAAGTTATTTTAGAGATGAAGAAACTGACAGGTTCAGCAACTTTCTCAGAGTGACATACTGCTAGTGTCTGAGGCTGGTATTTATTTTAATTAGTCAAGACTTTTTGCTTTAAAAAGCAATTGGGGCGGGGTAGCTAGGTGGTGCAGTGGATAGAGCACCAGCCCTGAAGTCAGGAGGACCTGAGTTCAAATCTGGTCTCAGACACTTAACATTCCCTAGCTGTGTGACCCTGGGCAAGTCACTTAACCTCAATTGCCTCAGCAAAAAGCAAAAAAAAAAAAAAGAAAAAAAAAGCAATTGGGGCTAAATGACTTGCTCATGATAACACAGCTAGTAAGTGTTAAGTATCTGAGGCTGGATTTGAACTCAGGTTCTACTGACTCTAGGGCCACTGCTCTATCCATTGTACCATCTAGCTATCACCAACATTTATTTTCTTATACCTCCTATCCCTTTCTCCCAACTGAGAATATAAGAAAAACAAAACTCATTTCAGACACATATAGTCAATCAAAACAAATTTCTGCATTAGTCATGTCCAAAAATATTTGACTCATTCTGCATTCTGACTCCTTTACTTCTTTATTAAGATGTGGGAAACATGTTTCATCATTAATCCTCTGGAATCCCATTTTATCCTCTGATTCTAGAATATCAAGATAGTTTTCCTTGATAATTTCTTGAAAGGTGATTGTCCTGGCTCTTTTTTTGATCATGACTTTTAGGCAGACCAATTTAAAATTATCTTTCCTGCATCTATTTTCCAGGTCAATTGTTTTTCTATGTGTATAAATTGCAGACCAGAAACCAATATTGGAAGAGGAAATTTCCTACTGGGACTTCCCTCAATGATGAAATCACAGGTCTGCCTTTTTAAAAAATGTACTATTATTTCTAAGTTTAATTCCTCCATTCAACAAAAAGCAAACAATTACTTTGGACAAATCACTGTCACTATTAGAAATGAAATTGATTTTGCATAACTTTCTCAATAAACTTAATTATATCTTTCCTTTCTAAGTGAGTGCTCACAAACTAAATATTTGTATATTTAATTCATTTCAACAATTTCATCTCAATTTCCAGGTTTTCTCCATTTATTACAGCACTTTCTACCTCAAGATGGTTCTTATTCAAATTTTCTGTTCTGGCCACCTTGTTTTTTTGTTTTTGTTTTTTGTCATAGCTCCCTGACAACTGTAAGCCAGTCTCCCTACCTCAAGCCTTACTCCTGATTTTTGAGTGGGAATGAGAGAAGGTACCAAGTTTTTAAATTTTTTTCTGACATGTTATAGCTTTCTCTACTCAATACCTAAAGGGCATCAAATTTAGGCTAGCTTTTCTGTTTTTCTGACACGAACATGTCTTTTTCTCTGTCTCTGTCTCTCTCCCTCCCTTCCTCCCTTGTCCCCTCCCTCTTTTCTTCCCTCCCTCCCTCCCTTCCTTTCTTCTTTTCTTCCTTCCTTCCCTCCCTTCCCTCCCTTCCTTTCTGCATCTCTCTCTCTCTCTCTCTCTCTCTCTCTCTCTTTCTCTCTCTCCTTCCCTCTCTCTCTCTCCTTCCCTCCCTCCCTCTCTCTCTCTCCCTCCTTTCCTCTCTTTCCCTCCCTCCTTCCCTCTCTTTCCCTTCCTCCCTCTTTCTTTCCTTCCCTCTCTCCCTCCTTCTATCCCTCCCCCTCTCTCTCCCTCCTTCTCTCTCTCTCTCTCTCCTTCCCTCTCTCTCCTTCCTCCCTCCCTCCCTCTCTTTCCCTCCCTTCCTCCCTCCCTCCCTTCCTCTCTTTCCCTCCCTCCTTCCCTCTCTTTCCCTTCCTCCCTCT
>JAJPUD010002892.1:188276-225839 GCA_023553655.1 Myrmecobius fasciatus
CTCTCTCTCTCTCTCTCTCTCTCTCTCTCTCTCTCTCGTTTTGTGCTATATAGAATCAATATTTCCTGACCAGAATAATTTTTTCTCCAATGTAAAAAAAAGAGGCAACTTTGTTTCCATGACAGCCATGCAGATTTTTCCAAAGGTGATTTACTTTAGTGAGAGTCCTTGATCCAGGTTTCTTAATGAGCTCCATTCCTTTTTATAAATATTTACCATTGAATTTACCAGTCAACACAGTCAAGACAAAATAGCCCCAACTTGAAATCGGGCCTTTTACTCAGGGGTCTGTGCGTAAGTGGATGCTCCCCTGGGCTATTGTGTCTCCCAGGCTGCCTGAGCTGCTTTGTCTTTCACAAAACAGAATGCCTTGTTCAAATAAAAAAAAAGACAGGCATGAGGGAAGAAAAGAAAGCAATTTAAACTAAAAAAAATGTCATTGGCTAATTTAGGTTCTCCCAGGGAAACGTGTGCAGGGTGCTCTGAATGTCCCTCTAAAATGGCAGGAGGAACGCAAACAAATATGACCTACATTTCATTTACTTCCCCCTCACAGCAGTTCAGGTTGGGTTCAACATTTGGCATGATTAAGGAAGAGAGTAGTAAAGCTGTATGAAGGGGGTGTTTCTTTTTTCTTTCTTCTGTGTGATTCCCTAGGCTGAACAAAAGCTTTTCGTTTTTTCTTCTTTTCCTCATTTGCAAAATTCTTTTGGGCAAATAGCCCAGGTGGTTAGAGATAGAGGTTCTAAACTTAGAGGTTTTCCTAAGTATTGCTTTTCAGAGGCAACATCCGTCACAGGCTCACAAATGGAAGGGACTTCAGAAGACATCTAATCCAACCGACTAGTTTTAAATGTGAGGAAACTGAGGCTTAGAGAGATGGCAACCTGTTTAAGATCACAAAGAAGCATTAGAAGTTTGTTTGATCTGACTGTAAAGATGGTGCCTTTTTCTGTCCTGAACTATCTGCCTTTTGTTTTGTTTAATTGGCATTTTCATCTACGTGATTTATAAACCTGTAGTTTAAACCTAAGAAACTACTTTTAAATTTAATATCTGAAAAGAGAAGCAGGGAGATATAATGAGTACAGAGTAAAGATTACCTGATTTCAAATTTGGGCAACAATCTGAGACAATAGAGTGTGAAACAATTACTGATCTGCCCTGTTAGAGGGGGTTTTCTTATTGTTTCTCCCCCTTCTTATTTTGGTTTTCTTATGTCCATCAAAGCACAGTCCTAATAAAGAAAAAATACACATAACTCACATCTATGTATTTTGGTCACTCAGCTGAAACAGCTGGGTCAACAGAGATGCAGGAGAGCAAACCTTTTGTCCTGAATTCTTATCATGCTCTTTTCTTCTTCAGTAGTCTTTTTTTTTTTTTTTTTGCATCCACTTCCCTAACTGGCTCTGACTTCTTTTTTCTGTGTTTTGGCTTACATTCAGTATATGTCTTTTCCTCTTGTTCAAATACTGCCTCTTTACCACAGATTCAATTACCTGAATACAGGACAAACACCCAAGAGTAAGAGCAGTTGCAAAGTAAAACATAAGAGGTAAAGTAGAATTGTCTAAAAAGAAATCCACAAATAATGCTGATAATGCTAATGAATACAGAAGTACATAAAAAATGTTAAGCAGGAAGCATTATTCTCATCCTGATTATATTCCTAGAAATATACAGTCTAAGAGTCTTTAGAGATCATCTAATAATTATAATAATATTAGCTAGCATTTTTATAAAACTTCGAAAGTGCAAAAGATTTTTGCATATGCTATCTCACTGGATCCTCATAAAAACTCTGTGTGGTCAAAGGTAGAATTTGAAGTCAGGACTTCATTACTCTTCCTCTTACACTAGATCTACTGAGTCACCTAATTGCCTGTCCCCCTGTCCAGTTGTAACACCTTGATATTCATCTAACCTCTTTTCAAACACTTCTAGCGATCCAGAGTTGACTATCTTACAAAACAATTTTTTCCACTTGCAGACAACTCTATTAGAAAGTATATGCTTATCACAATTTAAGGTACAGACCAGTTGGAAACTTCAGAGGATAGTGCCAAAGATGATTGTTAAAGATGAAGGGGAAAGAACAGAAGAAAGTTCTGAGAGTAATTAACCCAGAAAATAAATGGCTGAGGGCATCAGTCTTTAAGTCTGGGTGTGATTATTATTAGGTAGATGGTTATCAGCTGTCTTTTTCATTTTCTTCTGAAGACCAAAAAAGAGGGAGTGGACTGACACTACTACATAGAATTTTTATTTTTTTAGCTACACACAATTTTGATTCAGCATAATGTGACTTTGTTTCCATGGCAATTTATTATCAGCCTATCATGGAGTGACTTACTGAATGGTTTTGAAATTTCTTTCTTGAATATTTTCAAAATGTAGGCTTATAGGTGGTAGTAGGGCAATGGATTGTTTGATTTCTTTTTCAGACCCATAACTCTTCCTAGGAATTTAGCAAAGTTCAGAGCAAATTTTTTGGGTTCACAAGCCATTTCAAATGGGATAATGGCCCTCATGGACCACCCACTATGCTTGGTTTTCTTTAGGGAGGTTGTAGAAGGGATTCCTGTTGTAGAGGGGATTCCTGAAAAGTCTTTTTTGAGTTATGCCTAGAGGTCCATTTTGATGAGACACTCTATGAGGAGATGCTAGTTTAAAAATGTGATACGAAAATAATTGTTTGTTGAGTTGACATAGCATAAAAAATAAATTCAAATTAAAAGAAAAGACCTATAGACAAAGTCATGATCTAAATATCAATATTATAAAAGATCAGCTCATGAACTATATAACAGACCCTTCTAACTTACACTTAAAATCACTGATTAAGAGGATTGTTTATATTTAACCATGAGGAAATTTGGCTCTAAAACTGGTTTGCAAGTATGTTTGCTAGTGTCTCACTGACCTTATGTTCTTTAGTTACAAAGATTTTTAACCTTTTTGATTCATGGATCCCTTAAACTACATATGATTACAAAGGAAGCCAACTATATTAAAATAAAGGGGCATTTTATTCCTATCCATGTTCACAAACTCTTCAAGTCTATCTACAGATGTCTGCAGACAGGAGATTAAGAAATCTTGCCCTAATTCAAGTTAATTCCAATACACTTGTGACAAAAGAGACATCTGCATCCAGAGAGAGAGAGAACTGTGCAGACTTAATGTGAATCAAAGCATAGTATTGTCACCTTTTTTGTTGTTTGTTTTCTTGTTGTTTTTTTCTTTCTGGTATTTTCTTTTTTTCCCCTTTGATCTGATTTTTCTTGCATAGCACGAGGAAATGGAAATGTGTTTAGAAGAAGTGCACGTGTTTAACCTATATTGGATTGCTTGCTGTCTAGGGGAGGGGGGAAGGAAGGAGGGAGAGAGAAAAATTTAGAATACAAAGTTTTACAGAAATGAATATTAAAAATTATCTTTACAAACACTTGGAGAAAATAAAAAGCTATTATTATAGAAAAAAAACTTGCCCCAGTTATTCTTTCTTTACTTTCCTTTGTAGCAAGTACAAAAGACAATAACAAAAATAATAATGATAGCAAGCATTTATATTATACTTACTATCTGTCAGGTACTGTGCTAAGAACTTTAAAAAACACCAAATATTATCTCATTTTTATCCTGACATGAGTGCTGACAGGTGGGTATTATTATCATTATCTTTATTTTACAATTGTGGAAACTAAGGCAAACAGAACTTGCCCAAAATCATAGTTATTTAAGTGTGTGAGACTGGAATAGGAACTCAGGTCTTCTTCATTCTAGACCAAACACTTGATAGGAGGACAAGTATATCTTTCCCTGATTCCTCCCTGACCCTTAAGGGTTCCCGAAATATTCCTGAATGCTTAGGGTATCTTTTATTTAATGCCACTTACTCAACCCTCCATGCAAAGTATGTTATCTCCTCTGGAGCAAAACACCTAATTTCATTTAACCAATGAATATCAATCAACTTTTACAAAAGGAAATTTACTTTGAAGATAAGTAAAAAACAGAAGGATAATTCCCTGTCTCTCCCACCTCCCAGTAAATGCTATCTTATCCCCCTTAAATGTCTGTGGGAGAGGGGACTTAGACTTTACACACTTTTTACATAGCGTGATACTAAGTTCACATTCAGATGTGGGATGCTGACAGATGAGCCCTCATTGAAACTCCTAATGGTTTGAGTCCCAGTTCAGCATTGATTGGTGGTATTGATGTTAGATTGATTTCAAAACCTGGCATGGACTTGATTCCCATACTTCTAAACTTCTGGTGGCTTATTCTGCTGATTTCAAGAAATTTGTACGGTCAAAGCCTTTAAATTTATCCTTTTTAGCTAAAACAAAAGAATAACATTGAAGCAAGGAACAGAAGTCTATATTTATAGACAATGGGTCAGTCTCAGTGGGGAGAGTCCAAGAAATCTTATGGCATCTATGTCTAGTTTTCTATGTTTATTTTCCCTTGCTGGGATGCTACAGGCAGGAAGAACTTGTCTGTAGAAGGAAGAGACCAATCAAGGAGTGTGAGTGATTGTGTGTGTGTGTGTGTATTTGGGGGGCCAAGGCAGGAGAAAGGGGTAGAATACTGCCTTTTGAATGTGCTAAGCACTTTCTGCCAGTTTAAAGGGCTCCTCCATATCACATGGTTAGCAGACCAGAAATAATTACAGAATGTTTAAACATGCTCCAAAGTCTCTCCAGGGCACTTCCATTACATGTCATTCTAATTCTCCCAGAAGCAAGCAAGGTCCCTATCTTCCTTGGACGGAAAGCTCTTAAATGTTCTTTGTTTTAAGTGAAAGAGATTAATCTATAGGCTATAACCTATAGGCTCAGTAGGCAGCCTCTCATTACAACTTCATAGCAAAGCTTCCAAGCAAATGATCAACACTTACTTCCCACTCCTCCTCCACTTCATCACAGTTCATTTTCTCCTTAAAGAATTACCTTCTTGTTTCTTTTCCAATGCACTATTGATAGAGAATCTTGGAAGTTCACTAGAGATCTCTTAATAGCAAAATCCAATAGGTTTTATTTTTCATTTCTCAGTCTTTCTTGACACAGATAAACACATTGTTTCTGGAATTCTATGACACTATACTCTCTTTCACCTGTTTTATCATTCCTTACCTGGCCTCAAAACTAGGATGGAAGAACTGGAGTTTAGCTCCAGAGTGTGAAATCTGCAATCCTCTGACAACTTGTATTCTAAGGAAAAAAAGAGGGAGTAGGGTTTTGGGGATAGGAGATTTGGAGGACAGGTGAATCCAGATTGGCTCAGGGCTTAGGGAGAGAGAGGAAAGAATCTGATAGGATCTGAGATAGATCTACCTAGGAATGGTTAAGGAGGCTCAGCCCTGTGCACTAGTATCCTCAGTGCCATTATTAGGGGTCTGGAGCTTTTGAGTGATGGGAGAGGGAGAGAAGCTAAGGGTAATGGGCTAAGAAGCCTTCCCTGGGAAGACAGAATATGGCTGCTCATTCTGACTCCTTACTGATGGTTCTACTTTTTATGAAGGACTTTAAAATGATCTCAAAAGTAGCTAGGTTGAAAATTATGACTATTTCCCTCTAGCAGTAAAATTTCGCAGGCATCTAGATGTAACAATGGATAGAGTGCTGGACTTGGAGTCAAGAAGACTCATCTCCCTGAGCTTAAATCTGGCCTCAGCTATGTCCTAGCTGTGTGACCCTGCATAAATCACTTTACCCTGTTTGCCTCAGTTCATCTATAAAACAATCTGGACAAGGAATTGGCAAACCACTCTAGGAATTTTGCCAAGAAAACCCCAAAATAGGGTCACAAAGAGTCAGAGGTGACTGAATAGCAACCAACTGCAAATCTCACCTCAAAATAATCTTGAATTTATTTTGTGTCTATATATAGGTAATTATATGTGCACATGCCTCCTTCTGTAGAATATAAAGTCTTTGAGGAAAGAAACCCTTTTTTTTGTCCTCAATTGCAGAATTGAATTGAGATAAAGATTTACTCATAGTATAGAACGTGGAAAGGAAATGCATTTTTAGCAATGAGCTGGATTATTCCTTATTTCCTTGATGTATATCTCTCCAGTTTTGAATGGATAACTGAATTCCATGTTTTAATAAAACTGTAATAGGACATCTGATGGGTTGCTAGTAGAGTTTCTCTTCTGCTTTGCTGATGGCCTGCTCTGGGCAAAGTGTTTAACTTCTTTGTATTAAGATAAATAGTTAAATGGAGAGGCCTGTCCCCTAACTTAACAAGAAAGTGACATCTCTTTACGAGAGCAAATTAATTTGAGTGCTCTGTCTCCTTAAACAGACAGGACCATATGCTCTTTTTAGGTAGGAAATGTCTCGTTTATTTTTTCTTACCCGGTTCAGTATTTATCAAAAAATTGGACATCTAATGAGTGTTCAGATACATGCTTTTAAAACTGAAGTTCAATTTTTTTCAGTTCTATTTTTTTATTAAAGCTTTTTATTTTCAAAACATATGCATGGATAATTTTTCAACATTAACCCTTGGAAAACCTTGTGTTCCAATTTTCCTCTCCTTTCCTCCTACCCCCTCTCCTAGATGGCAAGTAATCCAATATATGTTAAATGTGGTAAAATGTATGTTAAATCCAATATATACATACATATTTATACAATTATCTTGCTGCACAAGAAAAGGAAAAGAAAAGAAAATCAACAAAAGAAAAAATTGAGAAAGAAAATAGAATGCAAGCAAACAACAACCAAAAGAGTGAAAATGCTATGTTGTGATCCACACTCACTTCCCATAGTCCTCTCTCTGGGTGTAGATGGCTCTGTTCATCACAAGATCACTGGAACTCGCCTGAATCATCTCATTGTTGAAAAGAGCCACATCCATCAGAATTGATCATCATATAGTCTTGTTGCCGTGTACCATGATCTCCTGGTTCTGCTCATTCACTTAGCATCAATTCATGCAAGTCTCTCCAGGCCTCTCTGAAATCATCCTGCTGGTCATTTCTTGCAGAACAATAATATTCCATAATATTCATATACCACAATTTATTCAGCCATTCTCCAACTGATGGGTATCCATCAGTTTCTAGCCACTACAAAGGGGGCTGCCACAAACATTCTTGCACATGTGGGTCCCTTTCCCTCCTTTAAGATCTCTTTGGGATATAGGTCCAATAGAAAGGTCAAAGGGTATACACAGTTTGATAGCACTTTGGTCATTGAAACTCAACATTTTAAATACCACTTTATTGTAGTTCTATAGAAGACAGATGAGATGTAAATGATAGGCAAAGAATAAGAAAGGATTGTATATAGCAAGCTAGGAAATGAAGGGCTTGATTCAAAGCAAAGATGTCAACTAAAAAAACTGAAAGTTTAATAACTATAAAGAGAATGAAGATATCTTTTAATAGCCAAGTTGTTACCTTCAGTGTAAGTATAGCATTTATTCATATAAGCAATTAGAATGTATTTCATATTACTTCATTTTTAATGTTTCCTAAGAGTTAAATCAACAAGGATGAGATTTGATTGAATGATTTTTGAGATTAATTCTCCATATCTTGTATATGATAGAAGAGCAATGGCCACTCATGGGATCATGGGCCTGAACCCAATACTGTTAAGCATGGAACTTTTGACCTGCTCCATTTCCAGCCGTGGTTAGTTCACCCTTCCTTAGGCTTGGTGACTCCCCTCTTCTTTAGGTTCACTCTACTGGTGCTGGACTTAACATGGGTCCCCGATTGGCTTTAGTGCAGAATATTGTACCTTGGAAATCCCAAACTCAAGAGATCCACTATCTTCAGTTTCCTACCAGGGATTACAGATGTATATCACTGTATTCAACAGATGAGATTTGGAAGATTTTGTTTTTAGTCAAATTTTCTTTGCACTAAGATAGAGTTTAAAAATAGAGAAATTGTGATAAAATGCCCAGCTTGTTAAACTGTAGTTTGTGACCCAATATGGGGTCTCATAATTGAATGTGGGAGTTGCTAAATTGTGATAAGTTTTCAGTAAATGTTTGATTTGTATGCCTATTTTATATACCTACCTATCTGGCATCATATAAAAATATCACAGGAGAAAAGGGGTCATGAGTGGAAAAAATTTAAGAAGCTCTGAATTATAATGGATAGAATTCTAGACTTTAAATGAAGAATTCTTGAGTTCAGATCCTATCTATGAAATTTACTAGTTGTGTTGTAACTCTGAGCAAATCATCCAACCTCACTATATTTCAGTTTCCTTATCTACAAAATGGAGATTATAATAGCACCCATCTCCCATGGGTTTTGGGGAATCAAATGAGATAATATATGCAAAGTGTTTTGCAGATTTTAAAGTCTTTTTTAATAATAAGAGTCCTTTATAAGGTATTGATATTATTCATTAATCATAATCATATGACATCAGATGTTTTTATCTTATATTCATTGTATATTTGGAAGTTGTCTTCCATTCTTTTGGAAGGTTTCATATTAAAATAATTCCCTTTTCAAAATGTCTAAATACTCTAATAACAGGAGTTTGAGAAATGTTGACAGAAGGAAAGCAGGTGTTTTCAGCCACTGTTTTTAGTTTTTAGTTTTTTTTTAAGCAAAAATTTCCATACTTAACTCCTTCACTAGAGTAAATATTTGAGAGACATGATTTTGATGAGGTACAAATCTTTTAGGATGAAGAAAACACTGTAGAGTAGTATTCTTTAGTTCACCTAGCCTTAGAACAACTTAATACTTGGTCTTGAAATATACATATATGCTGCTCTGGGGAATCAGAGAGTATGGACAACCCCTGAAATAAAATGGGGAAGAGGAGGACAAAAAGTTAAACCTATTTTTTTGGTACAAAAATGTCTGCATGTGGTATTTAAACTATAGAAAAATTCATATATAATATTTTTAAAGGAAAAATGCCATTGGTGTCAAATTTTTGTTATTGTCCACCATATTTTTTATGATTCTCAACTTAAGAAACGCTACTATAGATAAACATTTCTCACTTTTAGAGAAAGGAGGATTTTGATCCCAAGGTAATTTAAAACAAGACTTTTACCACCTCCTATATTTCTTCTTGATTATAAAGACTATTGTTTGAACACTAATGGAAAGGATCTGCTACAGACTGTTGATATAACTGAAAGAACACTAATTAAAGATGACATGTATTAATGAGCAAAAGAAGGTTATATTAGTTTGCAATTATAAATGTAAGTATTTTCTTTTCTTTCTTTTTTTTGGAAATCTGAATGTTGCTTATGGAAGGAAAAATAGATCTACATGAAAGAATCTCAGCTCTCAGTCACATAAAATAATTAGAAAAAGAGTGATTTCTATTTATTAATCTTCCCACCAAACAAAATTGATCTATTTTGTATCTGATTATCTTATGACCCTGGTAGATTACCGGTTGAGTATTCTAATAAACAAACACAGACTGAGGTGTTAATGAATATGTGACACTTTCTAGGACATATTTGAATTTTAACAGTGGCCTTAATTGTCTGCATCCAAAAGATTAAAATGAGAATATCAGATCACTGAGAGAATAATGGGTGGCTTATACTCAAAGGCTAGCTTCTCTTCCTCCTCAAGTCATAAAGAGTTGAGTTTCTGGTAGAAAAGAACTGCTCTGAGATTTAAACCTAGACCAATAGTATTGTGCAGCCATATGTTTTTATTTATTGATTTTTTTTCCTGCTTTGTCTTAATATTCCTCCCTCCCACCAAAAGAAGGTAGGGCAGAGGCTTCTTAGTTGATAGGTAAAATGAACAAAAATTGGTTCCTTGACAAGAGCTGCCTATAAGGGCTTTGATACAAAAGCTTCCGAGATTGCTAAGGCAAACAGGAACCAGGAACAGTATCTAGGAAGCTCTATATTTAAGGTAGATTCAGAATGAGTTATCTCTTCAAAGCTAGTGTAAAATATCACCTCTATCATGTAACATATTAATGCAACCTGATTAGATCAGTTTTTCTTCCTTTTAAAAATCAGGCTCTTTCCACTGTTGGTTTATATTAAATTTCTGGTTTACTATAACTTCTGGATCTTGTTCACATGAATTGTGGTTGAACTGTCTCATCCATCTTGTACCTGTTTTTTTTAACCTTTTAATTTAATTTTTTACAATAAAAATGATTTTATCTCCCTGCTTTTACTGGGGGAAAATAAAAACAAAACAAAAACAAAACAAGACTCTTGTAACAAATATGCATAGTCAAGCAAAACATATTCTTATATTGGCCATGTCCAAAAAATTATTTCTTATTCTGCACCCTGACTCCATCATTTTTGTGCCAGAAGATGGGTAATATGCTTCATCATAAGTCCTCTGGAATTGTGATTCATCACTGTGTATACCAAAGTGATGTATTTTAAGATTGCCTTTTCTTACAATGTTGTTGCTATTGCCCAAGCTGTTTTTCTGCATCAGTTCATAAAACTTTTCCAAGTTTCTTTGAAACCATCCCCTCCATCATTTCTTCTAGAAAAATTGTATTCCTTTCATATACCTCAATTTGTTCAGCTGTTCCACAATTTATTGACACTCCTTAGTTTCAGGTTCTTTGCTAACACAAAAATAACTATTCTATTCTGTTTTATATAAATTTGTTTTTTTATTATTATTTGTTATATTTATCTTTTTAAAATTCCATTTTTGGTCTATAATTCCAACCTGCCATGATTATTGATAATCTTGATTTTGTCATCCAGCCCATTAGTTAACCCTTTCTGTGCCATTGTTTAATAAATTCTTTCTATGTCTTTCTACATATCATTGAAGTATTTTTTTTTTTGCTGAGGCAATTGGGGTTAAGTGACATGGAATCCATAGATTATCATGTATTTACTACATGATAGCATTTTTGTTGTTGTTTAAAATGTCAAGATGACTTATTTTGTTCCCTCTTCACACTTAGTATATAGACATCTGAGTTTATATTATAGGTTTCTCCACTTGGGTATTGCTTAATTTTACCTAAACTATGGTATATTATAATTGTACTCTATTATATCTTATTTTGCAGTTCATTTGGGCATTTTAAAGTTCCCCTTTAAGATTATATTTACATCTCTCTGAAATGGATGAATCTCTTATCATAAAACAACTTCTTCAAACTATGACTACTAAAACACTGTCTGTGTCTCTAGATTCCTTGGTTTCCTAGCCTGAATCAAATGAGAGTGCATTGCATTGAGGCTGGAGTCTAATAGATCATTTAGGAAGCAATTGAGAAGTCTCCACGAGAAGTGTTGGCAGACTCATTTCTAAAATATATAGAGAATTGCCTCAAATTTATAAGAATTCAAGCTATTCTCCAGTTGATAAATGGTCAAAGAATATAAACAGACAATTTTCAGATGAAGAAATTAAAACCATTTCTAGTCATATGAAAAGGTGCTCTAAATCACTATTGATCAGAGAAATGCAAATTAAGACAACTTTGAGATACCACTACATATCTCTCAGATTGGCTAAGATGACAGGAAAAGATAATGACGAATGTTGTAGGGGATGTGGAAAAATTGGGACACTAATACATTGTTGGTGGAACTGTGAATGGATTCAGCCATTGTGGAGAGCAATTTGGAGCTATGCTCAAAAAGTTATCAAATTGTGCATACCATTTGACCCAGCAGTGTTTCTATTGGATTTATATCCCAAAGAGATCTTAAAGGAGGGAAAGAGAACCACATGTGCAAAAATGTGTGTAGCAGCCCTTTTTGTAGCGACAAGAAACTGGAAACTGAATGGATGCCCATCAGCTGGAGAACAGCTGAATAAATTATGGTATATGAATGTTATGGAATATTATTGTTCTATAAGAAATGATCAGGAGGATGATTTTAGGAAGACCTGGAGAGACTTACATGAACTGATGCTAAATGAAATGAGTAGTACCAAGAGAACATTGTACACAGCAACATCAATATTATAGAACGATCAATTCTGATGAATGTGACTCTTTCCAATAATGAAATGATTGATACCATTTCCAATGATCTTGTGATGAAGAGAGTCATCTACACCCAGAGAGAGGACTGTGGGATCTGAGTGTGGATCACAACATAACATTCTCACTCTTTTTGTTGTTGTTCATTTGCATTTTGTTTTCTTACTCATTTACTTTCCTTTTTGATCTGATTTTTCTTGTGCAGCAAGAGAATTGTATAAATATGTTTACACATATTGGATTTAACATATATTTTAACATGTATAACATCTATTGGATTGCTTGCCATCTAAGGGAGGGGGTGGGGAGAAGGAGGAAAAAATCTGAAACACAAAGCTATGCAAAAGTCAATGTTGAAAAATTACCCATGCATATGTTTTGAAAATAAAAAGCTTTAAAAAAATAAAGAAGTGTTGGCAGATTAATGTTAAAGAGTAATGATAGGAAAAAGAAGAGAGGAAAGATTTGAAATATTTTATAGAATGATTGGATTAGCTTGTTAAAGTGAGAAAAAAGTTGAGGGAGGAGACCAGAATTGTTGAGCTTGGATGACTGGGGGATGGTGGTAACATTGATTGAAATGGGAAATTCAGGAAGTGAAACAGAATTTTTAGGGAGATAGGAAGAAGGTGATGTGGGGAGGGACATAGAATTTAGTTTTAAATGTTGAGTTTGCAATGCTCTAAAACTGGCTAGGTGGTAAAACTGAGGATATAGGTGTAAATTCTAATATAGAATTTAAGAAAAAGAAGATAGGACTGTGTATGTAGAATTGGGATGTAATTTGAATGATTGAAGTCATGGAAATAGAAAAAAATGACAGTGAGAATGTAGACAAAAAAGAGGAACAAGAACAATTCTGGGGAATGTCAACTTTTAGAAAGGGAAAAGAAAATGAGCTTATGAAAAATATAGAGAAGAGTAATCAGAATTACAAGGAGAGCTAGGAATTATTGGAGGCTAAAATGTTTTGAAAAGGCAATCATAGTGTCAAATGTAGCAGAGAGATCAAGAATAATCAAGAATGAGAAAATGTCATTGAATTTGGTAACTACAGGGTCACTAGTGACCTTTGAGAGAGCAGTTTTAGTGGAGGAGTGTAGGTGGAAACCAGATTGCAAAGATGGTAGTGGGTACTGAGAAAATGTAGGCAGCAATGGAAGGCTACTTCTTAAGAAATTTGGCAGTGAAAGAAAGAAGGGAAAGAAATGAGGCAGCAACTTGAGTGGGGAGCAGGATAGAAGAAAAATTTCTTTAGAACAGGGAAGTATGTTTATTAATTGAGGAGAGGTAGTCACTGAAAGATAAAATGCCAGAGAGAACGGGGTAATAAATAATGGAGTGATATCTCAGGAGGTGCTAAAGATGATGGAGGGAAATGATGACACAAGAGGAGATGTTTGGTTTTGAAAATAAGGAGAAATTTTTCTTCTCTTGAGATAGGAAGAAGGAAGAGAGGATAAATGAAGAGACTGAAAGATTTGTTGCTAATCTGGTAGGAGGAAAGGGAATTAAGGCAATTCATGATAATGGAGGGGAAGGGACGAATGGAAAAAAGCTTGAGAAAAGTTAAAAATAAGGAGAATGGAGATGAGAAGACAGTAGGGGTAGGAGTTTATATCTAGGCAGTGATTTTATTGAAAAATAATTTGAGGATTATAGTTACATTTTAAAAAGCCCAATATTTTTGAGGTAAAGAATTGAGTCCAGGTTTTCTTGGCATCATTACTGGCACTCTATCATGCTGTTTCTCCCTTGCTACTGGTTTGTATTTCTCTCTTGTTTATTTAGATTTGTTGCACTTTGATTTCTTTTCAGGATCATGCATTCAACTTAACGGGGGAACTTTTATCTACACTGATAAGATAGAGAGTAAAATCATTCCTCTACTCCAGTCATCATTTCTAATGGTAAACTCATCTTGCACTTGCAAAGCTGATAATTGGTGTTCATGTCAGACAAGACGTTACCTTGGTGATCATTTTTGAAGATGAACTAATAATCTTTTGTGGCTTACCCTGGAAACTCCCCCCTGGAAGCAAAGTGCCTGTTTCCCCCAACTATTCCTTGTATTGTTTACCATGGGAGCTCTGGTAAAAACTGATTTTAAACTTCCATAGAACTGCAGAACTTCAGAGTTGCAAGGGACTTCTGAGGTAATCTGGTCCAAGTTATGTTTGAAAAGAATCCCTACTACATAAACCTCAATAAATTGTCATCTAGCTGCAGCTTAAGACTTTGTGCGTGAATGTGAGTGTGTATGCATAAAAGGAGACTTACTACCTCTCAAGACAGGCCATTCAGTCAATAAGCATTTTTAAGTAACTTACAAGAGGCCAGGTACTATGCTAAGGTTCTGAAGATACATAGAAAACTAAAAGATGTCCTTGCCCTCAAGAAGGTCCCAAGCTAATGGATTCCACTTTTAGACAATCCTAATTGTTAGGAAGTTTTTCCTGATATTTTCTTGAAATGTGCCAGTTCACTATTCCTACCCATTGCTTCTAATTCTGTCCTTAAGACTCAATTAGAACAGTGCTCTCCTTTTCACACCTCTTCAAGTGCTTGAAAACAATTATCACGTCTCTCCTAAGTTATTTCTTCTAAAGGCTAAACATTCCAAGTTTCTTCAAATACTTCTCAAATAGCATGGTCTCTAGTTTCCTCACCATCTTGCTATTCATTCTTCTCAATGTTCTATCTCATTCTAAAATGCTACTTACAGAAGTGAACATAGTACTCCAGAGGTGTTTTTGGTCAGGACAATACAGAAGACATCACCCCCTTGTTCTGAATACCATACCTCACTTCCATTATCTTAGGATAACAATAGATTTTTTTTTCATAGTCAAATTGCCCTGTTGACTCTTACTGAGTTTGAAATCTACGAACACCCCTCCATCTTTCGTATAAACTGCTATCTATCTACCCTTGTCTGTCTTTTATTTTTAAAATTGCTTTTTGGACATGAATATGGAAAAGAGATGCACACATATATCATATTACATTTTATCTTATTACCCAATATTCTATCCTATTGGTTTTGTTTTTGTCTTTGGATCCTGACTTTGTCATACACCTTCTTAGATATCCCTTTGGGGTTTGTGCTACCTGTAAATTTAATAAGTATGTCATCTGTGCTTTTTCTCAAGTCATTCATAAAAATGTTAAACAGTATAAGACACAGATTGAGGTACTCCACTTCTGAGATGACTTTGGGTAATTAACTCTTTGGGTTCAATCATTTCACCAATTCTGAATTCACCTCAATTTACCTGTAAAACCCACATCTCTCCAACTTTTTCTACATGAATAAAGAGCATGAATGGTTTTGTTAGATATTTTGCTAAAATCCATTTAAAATTATACCTATAGCCTTCTGATGTAGGTTGCCTGGTCTAGCAAAGAAATAGACATGGAACAAGTCTGGCAGGACATGGTTTTGATAAAAACCAACTCTTAATGATTACTATTTCTTTTTCTAAATGTTCATTAACCATATCTTTAATAATATAGTCTAGAATTTTACCAGGAACCAAAGTCATATTTATTGATCTAAATCTTAAAGACTCTACTCTCTTCCTTTTTAATTTGTTTTTAAAAATTGAGATATTTGCTATTTTCCATTTCTCTAGTACATCTCCTATTCTTGAAAAATCTATCAAAGATTGATGACGATAGCTTAGTAAATCATATTGTCAGTTCTTTTATTACTTAGTCCTGGTGATTTAATCTCATTGAGGCTATATACACAGTCTCTTAGTAATTCTGTATTTAATTTGAAAGTCAAAGATCATTCTCCTTGGCAGAAAAAAATATAAGTAAAGTACAAGTTAGGAATAGAATTCTGCCTCATTTCCATCTTTTATTATCTTCATCTCGTTTACTTCAAGCCCCAGTCTTATGTCTACTTTGATTCTCTTTTTCCCAGTATAATCTTTTTTCCATTAATTTTTGATAACTAGTCACCTTAGCTTATTATGAACTTCAGTACTCCTGACAATATTCATATAGGACCACAGCCTGCTTTTTTTTTTTGTCTCCTCCATTTTTTATCTTTGCCTCCATCCTCTTCATTGATTTTTTAGTCTCTTTAGACAATTTCCAGCTCTCTTTTTCCCGTCATCAGAACTGGTGTTCTTTAAGTCTTCAAAATTTCAGTCTTGATTGATTTCAGTTTATCCTTTCTGACTTGCCTGGCCTTGTCAAGGATAGCTCATCAGATTTTACCCACCCTTCTTTTGACACAGTTGGAGTTTCTGTCTGATTGTTGTTAACTTTTTTCTCCTTCTGTATCACAGAAGGATAGACAGCTCTAATAGTGCCTCACAGGATTACCATAAAGATCTATTGAGCTAACAGAAGTATAACATTTTGGAAATTGTAAAACATCTTATAGATATTAGTGATTGTTATTTTAAATAAGATGTATTCAAGAAAATCTCAAAACCTGAATGATGAAATATCTTGGAGAACATCTGATCTAGTGCCACTACAGAATTATTGTAAGAATACACAATTGCACCATGAAACCCTGGAAACATGGAGAATGTAAACAGAAGTAGTTCAAGAAACAGATCACAAATATGGCATGGAGGTGTGTTATTGTAGTCATAGGGGTACTTCAACTATCCTGGTACCTGTTAGAGTTTCTCTGTGACAAAAAACAAGGCAGCTGGGAGGAAAAACCTTATTTTGCTTCAATTATGTCTTTTGTACAGATAAAATACAGTTGTCATTTCCCCTCCAGGTGCCCATCACTTTCATCTCACCCACTAAGTTCCTCATCATAGATGAGAGTCTGGTCTAGAGTTGAAGTTCCCCTTGTCAGTATGTTTGCTTTTTGAAAAATGAAATTATCATTGAGGTACTATTATAGTTATACAGTGCTTTTCCTACTACTCCTCTTGTCAATTTTTATTCTTTTATTTCCTCTCACCTTAAGAGAAAAAGGATGGCTAAGATAAAAATAATGTGATAATAGAGGGTCAGCCTTTGAGAATTTAGAAACTTGGATTCAAATCCTATCTCTGAGACATGAGGGCTGACTGTTTTCCCTGTATAATCACATGAAGAACACTTCTCAGTGGCCCAGATGAGTTGCTGTTGCTTTAGACTCTCTAATATACTCTCTTTTAACCTATGTTTTGTGAATGGGTTTTATTGTGGATTCTTTTCCTGTATTCCTGAGAATTTCTGGATCTGTCTTCTGATGTTCTTCTTCCTATGTTGCACCTACTATCCTCCATGATTGCAGGCTCAGCAGGTCCATAAAGGGAGTTTTCTCACTCCTCCATTTTCAGTTTGAAACCCTCTTGATTTGATTCACAAGACTGTAGGCAACTAGACCTTGTTAGGTATACTCTAACCTTGGCTACCTAGCCTTAATCATTGATGGATGTAGCCTCAGTCAGACTGATTCCTGAAAAAGACCTTAACTTAAAAAGGCCAAGGTCTCCCACTGCATCCAGGGCCATCTCCAATCATCTTGATTTTTATCTGGCCACTAATCCAGATGGATCTGGAGGGGAAAGTGAAGCAGATGACCTTGGACAAATCTTCCTCATTTAAATCCAATTCACTTGCATGTCATGGCATCATCTCCCTGATGTCATGGTCCTCTTTGGGAACAAAGGACAAAATATAAGACCATAAGTTACACAACAGCTCTGCATCAGTACAGAGAGAGTTTTCTTGCTGAGAAGTCTCTATACCAACAAAACTCCTTGTCTGGTCCAATTCTTAGAGATTATCTGATCAGCTTTTCATTTGCCAAATCTTTCTTCTTTTAAATCCTCCATTTTCAATCAATGGGAGTAATGAAAACACCACCTGTGCACTGAATGTCTCTGTCTTTCTGCTTCTATTTCTGTCTCATTGTCAATCTCTCTTTATCTCTTTCTTTCTATTATGAGACAGTGGAGATTCTGGGGAGACAGTGCTAGGTTTGGAATGAGGAAGACCTGAGTCAAATGTGACCCTAGACACTAGCTGAATGATTCTGGACAAGTTATTTAACTTGACTTTTCTCATTTGTAAAAGAGGAATAATAATAGCATTTGCTTTTTCAGGATTGTTGTAAGGATCAAATGCAAATATTTATTTTTTTTTAAAGTGCTGGGACAGCTAGATGGCACAGTGGATAGAGGACCAAGAGGACCCAAGTTCAAATTCGATCTCAAGCACAATACTTACTAGCTGTGTGCAAGTCACTTAACCCCAATTTTAAAAAACACTTAGCACAGTACCTGACACATAGTAATGTATGTTATATGTAAATGAGTCTTTCTCCTCGTCCTCCTCCTTCTTTTCTTAGTGATGTTTTCTAGAGTTATCATTTTTCCTCACCTGAATCAAGTGAAGTTGGGAAGGAGGATAAGGTAATGATCATAGTCATGAAGTATGATGAGTCTTGGGGCTCGATCACATCTTGTTCATGTCAGATTGATGGCTGATATTGATGTCCTTCAGAAGGGGGTACCAACCACCACCACTTTTTTAAATTCTGCCAACTTTTACTGAATGTGCTCTCACTTACTGATGCTGATGAATCTGCATCATCAATCCTTGCAGGACAAGCATTGATTTCTCACCAAAGGACCAGTTTCCTCCTCCTGGAGAAAAGCCTTCCCTGCATTACTCAGTTAGCTCTCAATATTAAATAGTTCTTTCTCCCTCACTTTCCTATGTCCTATTATTCCACACTACCACTTCTTGATACCTTCTTTTAATCTTCTCCCAGAGTCTTTCCTTTGTTTTTTCTTTGTTTCTCCTTGAAGCACTTCTCTTATCCTTTAAAGAAGCACTTCATCCTACTTGATAACTCTCCAGGTTTCTCACCTTCTCACATCCCAAGTCATTTCCTTGACAATTAATTCTCACATAACTGCCAAAGTGATTTGTCTAAAGTATAGATCTGATCTTGTCACTCCCTTATTTAGGAAACTCCGGTGGCTTCCTCTCATTGCTGTGTCCATAGAATGATAGGATCATAGATCTAGAACTAAACTAGCCCCCAGAAGCTAATGCATCAGTCTAATGAGAACTGGAGGGTATGCTAAGGGGTGGAGTTGAAGGGGTGAGGGGAGAAAGAGACACAGAGAGACAGAGAGAGAAAGATTCCAAATAGATACTCCTCTGTTTAGCATTTAAAGCCCTTAACAATGTGGCCACAACTTACCTTTCCAGTTTTATTATACATTATAGTCGTTATGTATTATATAATTCATACACTCCTCTTCAGGTCTTGTCTATGTGCCTTTATACTGGGTGTCCTCCACTGATAATGGAATGGACAGTGGAATGTTCTCTCTTCTCACCTCTGCTTCTTAGAATCCACATTTTCTTTCAAAGGCTCAGCTCAAGCGCTACCTTTCCTATTCCTCTAGCTGCCAATGTTTATTCCCCAGATTTGTATTTATTTTGCATCTATTTTGTTTTTAGTAGCACACTGCCCAATATTACCCAGTGGTTGGTAAAAAAAAATTCCCCCAGTGTCTTTCATAACCTCCTGGAGAGCTGTCCTGTGACTAATGTGGTCAGATTTTGGCTAAGAAAATCATCCTTTTATCTTAAGCTATAGGAGAGAATCATGAACTGAGACGGGAAGGGGGTTTGTAGGGAAAGAGACCCTGCTTGTTAGCATGAGAGTGGGGGAAGCCCACTCGGGGAAGTGAAGTCACTACCATGGCCACTGAGAAGCCATGAAGGAGACTAAAATCACTCCCAGAGAAACCATGTAGAGAGAGCTCTTAGTCATGAGGCTAGAAATAGCTACAGCAACCAACCTGTGTATCTCAGAAAAAATTGAAGGCCCTATTAAGTCACAATAACACTATTGATTGTCTTTTCAGGAAGAGCATGTGCTTTTAAGAATTTTATGGTGATTAGGTGAAAGACAAAGGTCTTTAGGAAAGTGCCACGGAGATCAGTTTTGAGTTTTAGACTTTTTTTAAGTGACTTGGCTGAAGGTATCGGTGACCTGCTTATCACATGTTCAGATGATGGTAAACCCAAGAATGTTTTGGGTGACAGATCAGGATTTAAAAAGATAAATGAGATGGATTTTGAGAATAACAATAATTAAACAATCCATCTTGTGACTATCCAGATGAAGTGCCTCTTCCAATTTAGCCAATCAATGTCGTCTTTAAACAAAAGGTACATGGATAGATTCTTTTGGAACATGGGCTCCCCTGGCATAATCTCCAAAAGTCTATGCCATGATGGAAATAATTTAGCCAAATACCCTGTACAGAATAGGCACTTAAGTATTTGTTAAATTGGATTGAAGTATACAAATACAGGATGGGGGAAACAAACATACCGTGAAGTTCATGGAAAAAAAATCTCAGTGTCTTAATAAGCCACAAGCTCCAAGATGAGTCATAATGGTGACATAGAAGCCCTAAACCCAAAATCAAAGTTAGGATAAGTTTACAGAGGCTTAGTTTGCAAACCTAAGGTGATATTCATCCTGGTGTACTCCACTCTGGTCAGCCCACATCAAGAATATTGTCTTAAATCCCAGGTGCCACATTTAAAGAAGGAATTAATGCGTGTCTCTGTGTCCATAGAATGATAGAAAATAGAATGATAGGATCATAGATCTAGAAGTAAAATAGCCCCCAGAGGCTAATGCATCAGTCTAACAAGAGAACTGGAGGGTATGCTGAGGGGTGGAGTTGTAAGGGTGAGGGGAGAGAGAGAGAGAGAAAGAGAGAAAGAGAGAGAGAGAGACAGAGACAGAGACAGAGACAGAGACAGAGAGAAAGAGAGACACAGACAGACAGACAGAGAAACAGAGAGACAGAGAGAGATAGACAGAGACACATATATAGAGAGACAGAGAGACAGACAGAGATAGTCAGAGATAGAGACACATACACAGAGACAAAGAAAAACACACACAGAGACAGAGAGACAGAGACAGACAGAGACACATATAGAGAGAGACAGAGAGACAGACAGAGACAGACACATACAGAGACAAACAGAGAGAGAGACACACACACAGACAGAGACAGAGACACAGATAGACAGGGAGACAGAGAGACAGACAGAGAGAGACACATACACAGAGAGACAAACAGAGAGAGAGACATACACACAGAGACAGAGAGAAAGAGAAAGAGACAGAGACACAGAGAGACAGAGACAGAGAGAGATAGACAGAGACACATATATAGAGAGACAGAGACAGAGACAGTCAGAGATAGACACATACACAGAGAGACAGAGAGAGAGAAAGAGAGAGAAAGAAACACACACACACAGACAGACAGAGACACACACAGAGAGACAGAGATAGAGACACACACAGAGAAATGAGAGAGGGGGAAGAGAGGAAGAGAGAGAAAGAGAGAGAGAGAGAGAGAGAGAGAGAGAGAGAGAGAGAGAGAGAGAAGGAGGGAGAGAAGAGAACAGAAAGAAGAAAAGAGAAGAGAGAAAGAGACAAAAAGACAGAGAGACAGATGGAGACAAAGAGACAGACAAGCATGCAGGCAGACAATCAGACAGATATAAAGACAAAGAGATAGAGACACACAGAGAGACAGAGAAAAGGAGTGTGAGAGAATCTCAGAGATAGAGATATTTCATGTTGTCAGTGAGAAGTTAACAAATATAGCTATAGATATCCATACATATATACCTATATATGGTGTATATATATATACATATATACACACACAATTTCATTTAATGTGAAGGGACATGTGTGTGTATGTGTAATGGGATATTTCTCCTCTCTTAGAGAAGATTTTATACATATAATTTTCTGAGCCCTACATGCAGTGGAATACTATCAGCCCAGCCTTCTCAGCATGCACTTCTGGAAGGTTATGATAGAGTAAAGATGCAAGGGAAATTCATGTCTAGGAACATAACTCATTCAGTTCATCCAGTGAATATGGAAGCACTCAGTTCTGTTTGGCTTGCTGCCCTTTGATGCTGGCCCACTGTTAGAGGTGAAAATAAATACATTAGAAAAATGAGTGTTTCTTGAAATATCAGCTGCACCTTATTGTACTCCAATTTTCACACTGATAAATAACCTCTTTCTCATTAATGTGCAGGCTCCCTACAATTAGCACTCTCATTTGCACTATGTAAACAGCTTCTAACTGTGCCTTTTAGCACCTCATTTAAACAAAAAAGCAAGAAGGATAACAAAGATATAACAGTCTTAGTAAGAGGGAACTCTGTTTTCCATACTAAAGTTACATTGCTAGCTTTTTTGCAAAAGTGAGACCTATTATGGGGAAAAAATGCAACATTACCCAGGCTTTCTCTCTGACCTGTTGTCTCTCTCTCTCTCACTGGATTAAACAGCCAAGAACTGAGCTGAAATGGAGTCACCTTGCAGGACAGATAAGAGAAAATATAAGGTACATAGAAGGGGAGGGGGGTACTATCGGCTTCAAAGGGACGTCTGGAGACTCCATGCAGAGGATCCCTCATAGTAGAAGTGTAATTGAAAATTTCACTGAGGGATCTTGAGAACTTAGAACTGGCTCACTGATTTGTTTTTGCTTTTTATTTTCTTTCAGTCAATAGAACCTCCCCTAATTAAGCAGCTGCTTGGCTGTATATTTAAGATTCTATGTGTTTATTTTGAGTTAGAATAGAATAAATTTTAAGTCTTGGTCAGTCAGTCAATAAACATTTGTTAAGTTTTTACAATGTACTAAGTAGTGAGCATGCAAGGAAAGGCACCCCCCCCCAAAAAAAAACCCTGTTCCTGGCATAATAGTATAATAAGGAAACAATTATATACAAACAAGGTAAATATAGAGTATAAAGTGGAGGAAATCAACAGAAGTAAAGCACTAGAATTTAGGATGATCAGGAAAGCCTTTTTAAAGAATGTAGGATTTTGGCTAGAACTTGAAATCATGGAAACTAGAAGGAGGTGGAAATGAGGAGGGAGAGAGAACTTTTCAGTATGGAGCAATGGCCAGAGAAAATGTATGGAGGCAGGAGATGAAGTGTTTTGTTGTAGGAGGAGTAAGGAGACCAAAATTACTGAATGGTAGATCAGCAGGGGGAAGGGGAATGTAAAGTTTAAGAAGACTTGAGGAAAGTTGATTGGGGGCAGGTTATGAAGGGCTTTGGATGTCAAACTAGGGATACTGGGGTTCATTGAATAGGAGTTTGACATAGTCAGACCTATTCATTAGGAAGATCACTTTAGCAACAGAGTGGATGATGGCCTGGAGAAAAGAGTGACTTGTGGCAAGTTAAAAGGGATAAAGGCCTGCACTAGAGTGGTGGCAATATCTCAAATATCAGACTGGCCTGCCTAAATTCAGAAAAGTTTATCACCTGCCAAGACACAGGTGATTTTTTTTTTTTTGGTTACAGAAATTCTTAAGAGATTGCTTTCCTTGGAAGGTTGCAATTTGAATTGGTGGAAGGTTTGTGCATACAGACAAAATCATGATCATGGATTTTTGAATATTAAAGTAGAAAACAAAATCAAATCATTCAGGTTTATTTTAAACAGCAAGTAACAATAGAAATACTATGCCTTACCCTTTGATCCAGCAGTGTTTCTACTGGGCTTATATCCCAGAGAGATCTTAGAGGAGGGAAAGGGCCCCACATGTACAAGAATGTTTGTGGCAGCCCTTTTTGTAGTGGCTAGAAACTGGAAACTGAATGGATGCCCATCAATTGGAGAATGACTGAATAAATTATGGTATATGAATGTCATGGAATATTATTGTTCTATATGAAATGATTAGTAGGATGATTTCAGAGAGACTTGAATGAAGAGACTTACGTGAACTAATGCTGAGTGAAATGAGCAGAACCAGATCATTTTTCACAGCAACATCAATATTATATGATAATCAATTCTGATGGACATGGCTCTTTCCAACAATGAGATGATTCAGATTACTTCCAATAATCTTGTGATGAAGAGAGCCATTTACATCCAGAGAGAGGACTGTGGGATCTGAGTGTGGATCACAACATAGCATTTTCACTTTCTGTTGTTGTTTGCTTGCATTTTGTTTTCTTTCTTAGTTTTTTCCCTTCTTGATCTGATTTTTCTTGTGCAGCAAGATAAATGTATAAATATGTATACATATATTGGATTTAACATATATTTTGACATATTTAACATGTATTGAATTTCCTGCCATCTAAAGGAGGGGGTCTGGGGAAGGAGAGGAAAATTTGGAACACAAGGTTTTGCAAGGGTCAATGTTGAAAAATTACCCATGCATATGTTTTGTAAATATAAAGCTTTAATTAAAAAAAGAAAAAAGAAAAAAAATACTGTGCCTGCTCCCAGTAACAAGCATAGTTTAATAAAGTCTAGAGTAGGATTTTGTACAATTAATTTATGTAGGTACAGATTTATTTTAAAAATAAAGTTTGTCAAATTGGTACCCATAAAGCTCAGTAATTTCACAGACTTTCATTAAAAAAAAATTCCACAAAACCACTACAAAAGTTTAAGTCTCAAGAACATAAATGATTAACAGCTAACATTAAGTCACCTCTGCTGGCCTAGAGGGGCTGGAGCATTTAGATCTCCCTGTCATCATTGAAAAAGGATGACCCTTTGCAGAGGAGCCAGTATAGTTATATTTATAATCCAGGAGTTGACCAATTTATATTTATCTGTAATACACAGAAGTGTGGCTGTTTCATTATGCTTTTGCAGCAGGGGTGAATTTTTTACAAGTTGTGTCTAATGTGACTAAGGATTTCTGAAGTTTCACAGCAGGCTAATGGGCCTTCTTAATTATTGGTTCAGGTAGACAAGACACCTGAATGGTCAAGAGAACTGGATTATAGGATTCCAGAATTTAAAGAGTCCTTGGAGACCATCTAATTGAATCCATTCATTGTACAGATGAGAAAATTGATACTCAGAAAGGTGGTTTATTGCTGAAAGCTACACAGCTAGTAAATAGGAGACCTGAGTTTTAAACCAAGTTTTTTCTATCTCCAAGTACAGATTCCTTTCCACTGTACAGGATGCACCAAAAGGCTACAATCCTTTACAATTTAGGATTATCCTTGGGCCCATTTGTCTATAAAAACACAAATTTCCCCTATTTGGATAAATTCTTAAAAGGCAGAAATCTTCAAGGATTGTGGAAAGAATGTCAGATCTAAGGTCAGGAGATAAAAACTTGAGGGCATACACTGTCACTTATAATTACATTTCTACATATATACTTGAAATTATTAAATGGACTTGTGATTTTATCAATTCAGGAGAATTCTCCAGCAAAGCAAATGGCATTTATGCCTGCCGATCCTGCATACTTCTTGTACATATTCTACCAAAAGTTTCCTGGCTAGTAATGGGGAAGGGGCTCCACTCATTATGCTAGGTTTTCCTCAGTTTCTCCTGACATCTGGGGAGTTCGAATATCTTGTTTTAGATAATGCCTGTCATCCTTTGCCCTTGCCATGATATTAATCTTGTCATATGATGCCTTGATGAACCCTTTGTGTTCTTTAGGATTTCTTGTGTGATACATGGTGTGACCCGCTCAAGTCCACCAGACATTATCCTGTTATCCTCTGTATTATATTTTTCTTTAGTTCTCATGGTGTTTCATGTATTGCTGCCATAAAGCTGTCAAATGTTAGTAATTAAAAGATGGGCCTTCACAGCAACAAGAAGATTGTACGATGATCAATTCTGATGGATGTGGCTCTTTTCAACGAGGTGATTCAAGCTAGTTCCAATGGTCTTGTGATGGATAGAATCATTTGCACCCAGAGAGAGGACTGTGGGGATTGAGTGTGGATCACAAAATAGTATTTCCACCTTTTTTTCTTTCTCATTTTTTCCCTTTTTGATCTGATTTTTCTTGTGCAGCATAATAATTGTGGAAGTATGTATAGAAGAATTGCACATGTTTAACATATATTGGATTATTTGCCTTCTAAGGGAGGAGGTAGGGGGAAGGGAGGGAGAAAAAAATTGCCACAAAAAGTTTTGCAAAGTTGAATGTTGAAAACTATCTATGCATATATTTTGAAAATAAAAAGCTTAAAAAAAGATGAGCCATTACTTTCAAAAACTTTGCAATCTGTCTCACTTCCCTCCTCCTGCTCAGTGTGTTGACTATTGTACATGCTCTATATGGTAAATGTATGTAGAAATCTGAGCAGTTGACATTATCCATTCACTAGGTCAAAAGTGAAACCTGTTGAAGACTTTAGCTTAAAAAGGTCAAGGTCTCCCACTGCAATAGGGCCATCTCCAATCGTCCTGATCTATGTCTGGCCACTGAACCCAGATGGCTCTAGAGGGGAAACTGAGGCAGGTGAACTTGCTCAGCTCTCCCTCACTTAAATCCAATTCACTTGCATGTCACAGCATCATCTCCCTGACATCATGGTCCACTTATAAAACAAAGGACCAACAGCAACAATAACAACTAGGTCTTCCCGTGCAGATGAAATGACCAAATTCTTTTTTGAGTGATTATAGATCCCTTAAGAAGACTCTGCAATGTTCTATGCTTTGAGACTATCAACACAATATCATCCATAAATATAAACATCTAGAAGACATCGTTATAGTTATATACAGGCACGTTGGGTATCTTTGATCTGTCCTTTGTGCTGAATATTCTCCATCATGGTGGCAAATAGCTTAGCCGAGCATACATATCTCTACTTAATGGCTCATCATCACAGAGTCATTGAGCAGGATTATATCTATTGTTAGATTTTCCAGGGAATCTTGAATAATCTTGATGATTAGAGGATAATGTTCTATGAAAAATAAAGCAAATACATGCACATATATACATATAAACACATTTCACATGTTCAATCTATATATAACAAGTGTACAATATTCACAATATACATGTATTGTATATGTGTTCAATATGCATATATTTGTATGCATATACATATAACACTCATGTACATACATGCACACATATGTAAAAATTCCATAATATTTTGTTGTTGTTGTTCCGCTGTTTAAGTCATGTCTGACTTTCCATGACTGACATATTTAAGGTTCAGTCCCAATTGACAAAATTGATGTTCAGGCACCAAATGTTGGGGTTTAGTCAGGGGAAGAATTTACAATGGCCATTCTTTTTTTGGCAAAAGGTAGGTTTATTTAGAATAAGAGGTTACAGACAAAATAAAGAAGAACAACAGACACCAGAAATGGTAAAAATAAAATAGATTTGGGAGAACAACAGGGTTAACAAGGAAAGGATTCTGGAAGAATCCATTAAAGGAATAAGCCATGAGATAAGAATCCTCCACTGACTGGCAGGTTAAATCCATAGAGAATTTAGCACCCCAAAAGAGTGAGTTAGCTATAAGAAAAGACTAGTGAGGCAGAGTGCCCTGGTGGGCTAACCCCAAAAGAGAATCAGCAATACACAGATTTATAGGGGAAATTTATCCTCAAGGGTTTGACATAACTGGGATTTCTGACTGGACATAGCAAGGTGGAGCTACCCACACCCTCTCAAGAGGATGGGACTACAAGGCTGAACTAATCCTTCCCTGTTTCCCTTAGGGAGCAATCTTATCAGAACTTCAGTCTTTCTCTGCTAAGCCCACCTACTTACTCAGGACCTCATCAATGACCCCATTTGGAGCTTTCTTGGCAAATTACTAGAATGGTTTGTTATTTCCTTTTCCAGCTCATTTTATAGATGATGGACTGAGGCAAACAAGGTTAAGGAACTTTTTCAGGGTGATGCAACTAGTAAGTATCCAAGACTGGATTTGAACTCAGATCTTCCTGACTTAAGTCCCAACACTATCCACTGTGCTATTTAGCTGCCCCATAATTATGGGGCGTAATTATGACATATATTATATAAATATACATGAGTACATATATTAATATAGTTATGTGAATATATAAATATAAATTATATGTAATATTAATTACACATTTTCTATATATAACTATTTAAGATTTGAGACTATAACACTAGTCCGAATAAGCTGCTTTACAACTCACATTTCAGTCCAGGTATATATTGAGCACAGGACAATGGGAAGAGAGTGGGAATAATGACTGCTGACAGGGGAGGTAAGTTCTAGAGAAATAGAAGTGAAATCTAGGAAGGAGATAAAGGCCTTAGGCTGTCTAGTTTGAGGGGTCAAAATAAGCTGTGGATGAGCAGTGAACTCTTTACTCCTATAAAACATTTCTGCCAAATCTACATTATGGAAAGAGTCCTGAATTTTGAATCAGGAGGCACTTGGATTCAAAGTTTTTAATGTTCACTAGTTGGGTTGTCATGGCAGTCATTTAATCTCTTTAAATCTCACTTATAAAATGAAAATAATACTTATCTTGTTTATCACAATAGATCTTATGAAGACCAAATGGGAAAAAAAGTATGAGTAGTACTTTGCAAACTGCAAAGTACTATATAAATTCCAGTTGTTACTATTATTATTATTATTATTATTACCATTATCTGTAGTACTCTTAATCCCAGGTAGACACAATTAAAGAGAAGATCCAGGATGTAACAGTCATTATTTGGGAGCCATGCCAAAAATTAGCTGCTGTCATTTGTTTCTATTTGTCAATTAAGACCAGAAAGAAGTTTTTTTTTTTGTTTTGTTTTTTTAAAGATGGAAAATCAAGGTCTGTAAATAAATATCTTGGGAGAATTAGAAAAGATTTGGAGAACAACAGTCAATTTCAATATAATTAAAAATAAGCTCTCACCTGCTACTAATTTTCTTCTTTCTCACTAACAGAAATCTTTGTTTGAACAAAGAGGTAAAAGGCACAGTTAGAAGCTGTTTACATAGTGCAAATGAGAGTGCTAATTGTAGGGAGCCTGCATGTTAATGAGAAAGAGGTTATTTATCAGTGTGAAATTTGGAGCACAATAAGGTGCAGCTGATATTTCAGGAAACACTCATTTTTCTAATGTATTTATTTTCACTTTAACGGTGGGCTAGAATCAAAGGGCAGCAAGCCAAAAGGACTCGAGAGGGCTTTTACATGCATGGGGTGATCTCAAAGAAGTGGGTTCCTAAACTCATGGATTGGTCTGTATCTTGTGACAGATGCTCTCCTGCTTCTCCTTCTAGGCTCTTCTTCCTCCTTTCTACTTATTCATTTTCTATATATCCTTAAGGTTCATCACAAATCCCACCTTCTTGATAAATCTTTTCTGATAATTCCTGCATTGTTCTTTTTGCTTTCTAACTACTTAAACAAATTTATGGTCCTTACCAAGCAAAAGTTCCTGTTTTGGTGCCTTGTGCTTCTAGCACTTAATGGTTATCTCTAGCACCACACTATCCATATGTGGAATGATCAGTTACAGCAAATGGAGAAATTTTGAATGTTGTGGATAAGTTCATTACCTGGGCAGTATACTTTCCAAGGATGTTCACATTGATAAGGAGGTTGACATACACATAGCTAGAGCTACTTCAGTGTTTGAGAGGCTCCAAAGGAGAAAGTGTGGGAGAGGTATTAGACTGACTATCAAAATGAAGGTCTGCAGGGCCATTGCTGTATGCCTGTGGAACCTGGACAGTATACTAGTGCTATACTAGTGCCATGCCATGAAACTGAGTCACCTCCATTTAGGAGGTCTTAGGAAAATCACCTGCAGAATAAGATATTAGACATGGAGATTCTTTCTCAAACTCAACTGCCAAGCATTCGAACTTTACTGCAGGGAGTGCAACTCTGTTAGACTGGCCACAATGTTCAAATGCCAGATATAACTTACCAAAAAGACTATTTTATGAAAAACCCACACAGAGCAGGTACTTGCAAGGTGGTCAGAAAAAGTGATACAAGGGCACCCTCAAGATCTCTCTTAAGAACTTTCAAATTGATTGTATGGCACAGGATTGCCCAGCATGGTAGGCTCTCATCAGAGAAGGTGCTATGCTCTCTGAGCAAAGCAGAATTGAAGTAGTTTGTAAGAAATGCTAGATTTGCAAAGTTAGAAAATCTACCCTAAATGTTCATAAGGACTACTTGTATCTGACCTGGGGCAGAGCATTCTGAACTCGTATTAGTCTGATCAGCTGACATACTAACTTGACTTTAATATAGTGATGTCATTTTGGTCCTCTTGGAGAATGGACATCACATTTCAATATTTAAGAAAGAAAGCTCTCTTCCAATATTCTTTTATGAAACAAATATGCTCCTAATATTTATACTGGGAAATAGCAAGAGAAAATTTCTATAAGAAATATAGAGTAATATTGATACAAAATTTTAAAATAAAATTATAATAATTCAGCAATAACTCTAAAAATTACTCACTATGACTGTGTTTCTGTATTTGTGCCAGGGATATGAGGATGGCATAATATAAAGAAAACAATTAATATAACATCATATTAAAAAATAAAAAACAATCAAAACTCCATGTTTATTTCGATAGATACAAAAAATGTCTTTTATATAATGCTAAATTATGTTAAAAAGCCTAAAAAGGATAGACAAAACATTTTAAAATGTAATAAAAAGTCTGTACATAAAAAGGATAGTGTTATTTGCTATTGAGAAACACTAAAATATTTCTCATTTAAGAAAGGAATTAAACTATGCTATCCCATCTCCCCCCTATTATTTGACATAGTTCAAGAAATGCTAATAATAGTAATAAGACGAGAAAAAGAAATTAAAAGCATTAAAAACATTAAAGAGAAAATGGAATTGTTCCTACTTGCAGATTGTAGGATGCTTTCTTTTTTAAAAAAATTAATATACTTTTACTTTTCAGTTTCAAATTCTCTTCTTCCCTTCATCTCTTCCCTCATTCATTGAGAAGGGAAGAAATATACTTATTTAATATGAAATTATGCAAAAACATATTTCCACATTAACCATGTGTTCTCTCCCGAAGGAAAAAAAAAGCAAGATAAATAAATAAAGGAATAAAATTCTTCAATCTATACTCTAAGACCATCAATTCTCTATCTGTAGGTAGATAGTATTTTATATCATGTATCCTTTGGAGTTGTGATAGAGTGTTGAATTGATCAAATAAGTTGTCTCTCACTGTTGACGATCTTTATAATATTGCTGTTACTGTATAGATTGTTCTCCTGTTGTGTTCATTTGCATTGATTAATTAAATCTTTCTCCTTCATTATTTCTTTCAGCACAATATTATTTTAACACATTTACATATCATAACTTCTTCAACTATTCCATAATTTATGGACATCTCTTTAGTTTCCATTTTTTTTGTCACTGCCTGTAATATCCTTTTACCTTTTATCAATTGGGAAATAGCTCCTATTTTTGTAAATTTAGCTCAGGTCTCTATAGTTAAAAAATGAGAAGTTAATGACATACTTATTGCAAAAAATTTTCACCACTTTCTACTCTTAATTTAATTTTGGACATATTCGTTTAGTTTGTGTAGAAAATTTTGAATTTTCTGTCCAGAATTAACTATTTATCTCCCATGAATCTTTCTATCTCTTTTGGGGTCATGAACCATTCTTTGTTCATATCTGACAAATAATTGCTTCTATTTCCCCTAATTTGCTAATTATGTCCTTTTTATGTCACTCCTATACCTATTTTGAGCTTATCAAGATCTTGATACATGGTGTGAAATATTGGCCTGTGACTAGTTTTTGCCAGATTACTTTTTGGTTTTTCCAGGAGTTTTTTTCCCCAAATAATTCTTGCTCCAATAGTTGGGTTCTTTGGGTTTATCAAATAGTAGGCTACTGTGCTCATTTGCTTCTATTTATTGTGTACCTAATATATTCCATTGATAGATTATTCATCCAGTGTCAAACAGTTTTGATTATTATTGCTTTATAATATAATCAGAGATCTGGCAATGCTAAGCCACCTTCCTTCACATTTTTTTTAACATTGATTTCCTTTATTGTTTTGATGTTTTGTTTTTCTAGATGAATTCAGTTATATATATATTTTTTCCTAGCTCTATAAAGTAATTCTTTGGAAATTTTAGGAATAGAGTATTGAATAAATCAATTAATTCAAGTGGTACTGTCATTTATATGTAACTTTTCTAAAATTCTATTAATCTTCTTAACTTCTTTCTGGTTTATTTTATGGTTAGATTTGTGTAAGTTTGAGAAGGGTAAATTGAGGTCCTTCACTAGTATAGTTTCACTATATATTTTTTCCTATAATTCACATTTTTTTAAAAAGAATCTAGATGCTATACCATTTGGTGCATATATATATATATGTATAGATATATACATATATATATATCCAGTATTGATATTAATTCATTGATTATGGTACCTACCAGCAAAATGTAGTTTCCCTTCTTATCTCTTTTAATTAGATCTATTTTTACTTGTACTTTGTCTGTTATTATGATTGTCTTTTTTATTTCAGTTTATGCATTATATATTCTGCTCTAGCCACTTTAACCCAGTGTTTCAAATGTGTCTCTTATTAACAACTTATTATAGGATACAGATTTCTAATCCATTTTGCCATTTTCTTCAATTTATAGATAACTTCATTCCATTCATATTTACAGTTATGATTGCTGTGTATTTCCCTGCATCCCGATCTTTTCCATTTATCTTTCTCTTCTGTCTTCTCCTCAAAAGTTTGTTTTGTTTCTGATCACTGCCTTCCTCTCTTGTTACCTCCCTCACTTTCCCTTAGCATTTTCTCTTCTTCCTTCCTTCTTGGTTAAGATGAATTTCTATACCCAACAGTGTGTTCGTATATATTCTTCCCTCTTCAAATCAATTCAGATTAGCGTGAAATTCAAGTATTACATGTTCTCTCCCTTTCAGTTTCTCTCTCTCTTTTTTTTTTAGTAAAACTTTTCCTGACTCATCTCTTTTAGGTGAAATAATTTTTTCCCTTTCTCCCTTCTTCCCTCTTTCTCACTCATCCAATCATTTTTTGAGGTCACTCTAACATGAAAAACTCATGCTTTCTAAATAGACTGCTTTGAAGAACACTAACGATGAAAAAGTTTTTAGGGACTACATTTGTCATCTTGAAACCTTGCAAGATGGCAACTCCAGAAAAAGCCCCAAAGAGAGACATAAATTGGTCTCCATGTCACAAGGCTTTCTTTGAAGATTGCATAAAAAATCTTAAAAGAGAGTTAGAAGAAACATGGGGAAACAAAATGAGATCACTGCAAAATAAAATAGAAAAAATGGAAAAAGAATGCAATGAACAAAAAAATGTAATTGGTCAATTGCAAAAGGAACTAAAAACAGTAACAAGAAAATAAGACATTAAAAATTAGAATCGAACAATTGGAAATGAATGACTCATCAAGACTTCAAGAATCAGTCGAACAAAAACAAAAAAATGAAAAGATAGAGAAAAACATGAAATATCTCCTAGGAAAAACAACTGACCTGGAAAATAGATCTAGGAGAGACAATCTAAGGATTATAGGGCTTCCTGAAAGCCATGATGAAAAAAAGAACCTAGACACTATCTTCCAGGAAATCATAAAAGAAAACTGCCCTGATATTTTAGACCCAGAAGGCAAAATACTCCTTGAAACAATCCACCGATCACCTCCTGAAAGAAACCCAAAAATTAAGTCCCCCAGAAATATCGTGGCTAAATTCCAGAACTATCATACCAAGGAAAAGATATTACAAGAAGCCAGAAACAATTTAAATATCGGGGAGCTACAATTAGGATCACACAGGACCTAGCAGCTTCTACTTTGAAGGATCGAAGGGCCTGGAATCAGATATTCTGAAGGGCAAAGGAACTTGGATTACAGCCAAGAATAAGTTACCCAGCTAGAATGAGCATTATCTTCCAGGGAAGAAGATGGTCATTCAATGATATAGGAGAATTTCACCTATTTCTACTGAAAAGACCAGAACTGAACAAAAAATTTGATCTACAAACACAGAACACAAGAGAAACATAAAAAGGTAACAAGAAAAAAAAAAACTCTTGAGAACTATATTTATGTTATAGATACTTATAGAATGAGGGTTGATTTTATGAATCTATTATTACATTATGATTATGATACAATTACTGTTATTTTATGATTATTATGATATGATTACTGTGATTTTATGATTATTATGATATGTTTACTGTGATTTTATGATTATTATGATATGATAAACTGAAAAAGAAATTAGAGGTAGAAAAGGGATAACACTGGAAGAAGAGGAAACGGAGGTAAAATAAGGAAAATTACATCACATGTAGAGGCAAAGAAAACCTATAATGATTGAGGGGAGAAAAGGGAGGGGAATGAGAATTGGGTTAATCTCCATCTCATCAGATTTGGCTCAGAGGGAATAATAGACGTACTCATAAGGAAACAGGAGGGAAAGGGGGGAAAAAGGGGTGGGTAGGGCTCTAAAGGGAAAGGATTGTTTGAGGGAAGTGGTTTTCAAAAGCAAAATAGTAGGGAGGAGGGAAAGGGGATAAGAAAGAGAAAAGCATAAGCTAGGGTAAATAAGATGACAGGAAATACAGAATTAGTTATTTTAACTGTGAATGTGAATGGAATGAACTCTCCCTTAAAGCAGAAGCAGATAGCAGATTGGATTAAAAACCAGAATCCAACAATATGATGTATACAAGAAACGCATCTAAAACATAGAGATACATACAGGGTGAAGGTAAAAGGCTGGAGCAGAATCTATTATGCTTCAGGTGAACAAAAAAAAAGCAGGGGTAGCAATACTAATCTCAGACCAAGTAAAAGCAAAGATAGACTTAATTAAAAGAGACAAAGAAGGAAATTATATCTTCCTAAAGGGTACCATAGATGATGAAGCAATATCAATACTAAACATATATGCACCAAGTGGTATAGCATGGAAATTCCTAGAGGAAAAGTTCAGAGAGATGCAAGAAGAAATAGACAGCAAAACTATAATAGTGGGGGATCTCAACCTCCCTCTCTCAGAACTTGATAAATCAAACCACAAAATAAATAAGAAAGAAGTTAAGGAGGTAAACAAAATGTTAGAAAAGTTAGGTATGATAGATCTTTGGAGGAAATTAAATGGAGACAGAAAGGAGTTTATTTTTTTCTCAGCAGTCCATGGAACTTATACAAAAATTGACCATGTGTTAGGACACAAAAACCTCAAAATCAAATGCAGGAAGGCAGAAATAATAAATGCATTTTTTCAGATCATGACGGAATAAAAATCACATGCAACATAAGGCCAGGAGAAAATAGACCAAAAAGCAATTGGAAACTAAATAATTTTATCCTAAAGAATGAATGGGTGAAACAGTAAATTACAGACACAATTACTAATTTCATTCAAGAGAATGACAATAATGAGACCACATACCAAAATTTGTGGGATACAGCCAAAGCGGTAATAAGGGGAAATTTTATATCTCTAGATGCTTATTTGCATAAAATAGAAAAAGAGAAAATCAATGAATTGGGCTTGTAACTAAAAAAGCTAGAGAAAGAACAAATTAAAAACCCCCAATCAAATACCCAACTTGAAATCCTAAAAATAAAAGGAGAGATTAGTAAAATTGAAAGTAAAAAAACTATTGATTTAATAAATAAAACTAAAAGTTGGTTTTATGAAAAAACCAACAAAATAGACAAACCTCTAGTTAATTTAATTAGAAAAAGGAAAGATAAAAATCAAATTGTTAGTCTCAAAAATGAAAAGGGAGAACTTTCCACCAATGAAGAGGAAATTAGAGCAATAATCAGGAGTTACTTTGCCCAACTGTATGCCAATAAATATGATAACCTAAGTGAAATGGAGGAATATCTACAAAAATATAGATTGCCCAGATTAACAGAAGAGGAAATAAATGACTTAAATAGTCCCATTTCAGAAAAAGAAATAGAACGAGTCATTAATCAACTCCCTAAGAAAAAAATCCCCAGGACCAGATGGATTTACATGTGAATTCTACCAAACATTTAAAGAACAGTTAACTCCAATATTATATAAAGTATTTGAAAAAATAGGGAATGAAGGACTCCTACCAAACTCCTTTTATGATACAGACATGGTACTGATACCTAAACCAGGTAAAACAAAAACAGAGAAAGAAAATTATAAACCAATCTCCTTAATGAATATTGATGCAAAAATCTTCAATAAAATATTAGCAAAGAGATTACAGAAAATCATTCCCAGAATAATACACCATGACCAAGTAGGATTTATACCAGGAATGCAGGGATGGTTCAATATTAAGAAAACTATTAACATAATTTACTATATTAATAACCAAATTAACAAAAACATATGATAATCTCAATAGATGCAGAAAAAGCATTTGATAAAATCCAACACCCATTCCTATTAAAAACATTAGAGAGTATAGGAATTAATGGACTTTTCCTTAAAATAGTCAGTAGCATCTATTTAAAACCATCAGCTAGCTTCATATGTAATGGTGATAAACTAGAACCATTCCCAATAAGATCAGGGGTGAAACAAGGTTGCCCACTATCACCATTACTGTTCAATATTGTATTAGAAATGCTAGCCTTGGCAATAAGACAAGAAAAAGAGATTAAAGGAATTAGAGTAGGTCATGAGGAAACCAAATTATCACTCTTTGCAGATGATATGATGGTCTACTTAGAGAACCCTAGAGAATCAACTAAAAAACTATTAGAATTAATCCACAACTTTAGCAAAGTTGCAGGATACAAAATAAATCCACATAAATCATCAGCATTTTTATACATCACCAACAAAATGCAAGAGCAAGAGATACAAAGAGAAATTCCATTCAAAATAACTATCGATAGTATAAAATATTTGGGAATATATCTGCCAAGGGAAAGTCAGGATCTATATGAGCAAAACTACAAAACACTCTCCACACAAATAAAGTCAGATCTAAACAATTGGAAAAACATGAAGTGCTCTTGGATAGGTCGAGCGAATATAATAAAGATGGCAATACTACCTAAACTAATCTATCTATTTAGTGCTATACCAATCAAACTCCCAAGAGATTATTTAACTGAACTAGAAAAAATAACAACCAAATTCATCTGGAAAAACAAAAGGTCAAGAATTTCAAGGGAATTAATGAAAAAAATGCAAATGAGGGTGGCCTAGCTGCACCAGATCTAAAACTATATTATAAAGCAGTGGTCACCAAAACCATGTGGTACTGGATGAGAAATACAGTAGTGGATCAGTGGAATAGGTTAGGTTCACAGGACAAAATACTCAATGACAATTGTAATCTAGTGTTTGATAAACCCAAAGACCCCAGTTTTTGGGATAAAAACTCACTATTTGTCAAAAACTGCTGGGATAATTGGAAACTAGTATGGAAGAAATTAGGCATTGACCCACACCTGACACCATATACCAAGATAAGGTCAAAATGGATTCATGATCTAGGCATAAAGAATGATATTATAAACAAATTAGAACAATGTAAGATGGTTTATCTCTCAGACCTGTGGAGGGGGAAGGAATTTGTGACCAAAGAAGAACTAGAGGTCATCATTAATCACAAAATAGATAAGTTTGACTATATCAAGTTAAAAAGTTTTTGTACAAACAAAATGAATGCAGACAAGATTAGAAGGGTAGCAATAAACTGGGAAATATTTTTACATCCAAAGGTTCTGATAAAGGCCTCATTTCTAAAAAATATAGAGAATTGACTCAAATA
>JAJPUD010002892.1:230839-272399 GCA_023553655.1 Myrmecobius fasciatus
ACTCAAATACATAAGAATTCAAGCCATTCTCCAATTGATAAATGGTCAAAAGATATGAACAGACAATTTTCAGACGAAGAAATTGAAACTATTTCCAGTCACATGAAAAGGTGCTCCAAGTCACTATTGATCAGAGAAATGCAAATTAAGACAACTCTGAGATACCACTACACACCTTTCAGATTGGCTAAAATGACAGGAAATGATAATGATAACTGTTGGAGGGGATGTGGGAAAACTGGGACACTGATACATTGTTGGTGGAACTGTGAATGGATCCAACCATTCTGGAGAGCAATTTGGAGCTATGCTCAAAAAGTTATCAAACTGTGCATACCCTTTGACCCAGCAGTGTTTCTACTGGGCCTATATCCCAAAGAGATTTTAAAGGAGGGAAAGGGACCCACATGTGCAAAAATGTTTGTGGCAGCCCTTTTTGTAGTGGCAAGAAACTGGAAATTGAAAGGATGCCCATCAATTGGAGAATGGCTGAATAAATTATGGTATATGAATGTTATGGAATATTATTGTTCTGTAAGAAATGACCAACAGGAGGATTTCAGAGAGGATTGGAGAGACTTGCATGAACTGATGCTGAGTGAAATCAGCAGAACCAGGAGAACATTATACACAGCAACAAGAGTATACGATGATCAATTTTGATGGACTTGGTTCTCTTCAACAATTATGTGATTCAAACCAGTTCTTCAGCGATGAAGATAGTCATATACATCTAGAGAGAGGCCTGTGGGAACTGAGTGTGAACTACAACACAGCATTTTAACGTTTTCTGTGAATATTTCCATGCATTTTGTTTTCCTTCTTAGGTTGTTTTTTTCTTCTTCTCTTTCTACATCTGGTGTTTCTTGTGCAGTAAGATAACTATAGATATGTATACATGTATTGTATTTGTCATATAATTTATCCTATTTAGCATGTATTAGATTACCTGTCATCTAGGGGTAGGAGGTGGAGGGAAGGAGGGAAATAGCTTGGGAAAAAAGTTTTTGCAAAGGTCAATGTTGAAAAATCACTCATATGTTTTGTAAATAAAAAGCTTTATAAAAAAAAAGAAACCTTGCAAGATGTCTTGGGGTTTACACACTAGAGTTTTTTTTAAAGACCATGCCTTAAACCCAAGTCACTCTGGCTTTCATTAATTGATCGACAATATGTTTCAGAACAAGCCTCACTTGATCATTTGGGTTTTGATTGCTCAGAGTTATTATAAATAACAATTGTTTCTGTCTTGGCAAGAAATCTGGAGGATCTTCCCCTGCAGATTAATTTCCTCCTTCCCTCCCTTCCCTCCCTCCCTTCCTTCCTTCCTTCTTCCCTTCACTCCCTTCCCTCCCTCCTTCCCTCCCTTCTCTCTCTCCTTCCCTCCCTTCCTCCCTTCCTCTTTCCTTTCCCTCCTTTCCCTCCCTTCCCTCCCTTCCCTCCCTTCTTCCTCCCTTCTCTCTCTCCTTCTCCTCTCTTCCTTCCTTCCTTCCTTCCTTCCTTCCTTCCTTCCTTCCTTCCTTTTTTTGACTAGGTAGCTTTCTTAGTCTTAATTGTTAAATGCATATGGGGCCACCTTCAGTTTTTCTGATCTATGTCTGGCCACTGGACCCAGATGGCTTAAAAAAGAAAAAAGTTCGGGAGTAAAGATCCTCCATGGTAGCAAGTCAACAGAATCTGGACTGTCATTAGACATCTACAAAATGGATTATTCAGAAATTGGGTTATGTATTATGATCAATAATGAAGATTTCCCCAATGTTTTGCCTCTAAACACTGGGATATCACTTTGGTCTAGTACAGATGTAGATGCAGGATACTTTAGGGATGCATTTAAAAACTTGAAATATGAAGTCAGGAATAAAATGATCTGACATATAAGGAATAATTGAGTTATTGCACATTTCGTTTGTAAAGAAGATCACAGCCAAAGGGACAGTTTTGTTTGTGTGCTTCTAAGTAACATTGAAGAAGGAACCATATTTGGCACAGATGAATCTGTTGAACTGAAAAGATTAATATGTTTCTTTAAAGGGGATAAGTGCAGAAATCTCATAGGAAAATTAAATTTATTTAATCATGTAGAGGTACAGATTTGGATTGTGATGTTAAGGCAGACAATGCACTTATGAGTACATAACATGCCAAAAATAACTGTTGAGGAAAACTTTTCACATGCATATTCTATAGCCCCTGGCTGTTATTCTTAGAGAAATTAAAAGAATGGTTCATGGTTTATCCAGTCATTTTATGTGGTGATGAGACTGTATGCTCATAGGTTTAAGCTTATGCAAAGCCTTACCTGAATCAATTAGAAAATAGCAATAGAGTTTGAATCTTATTCATCAAACATTAACTTTCATGTAAAGAAGTAGGTGTCACATATTGTGTGTATACTTTTTAAGGAGCTACATTTTTTTCCACTAAGAAAATCCATGCATTTTCATTTGTATGCTGAGCCAATGGATGCTAGGTCTGAGGACTGATAATTTAGATTGTATGGCAGTGGGAGTGGGATGAGGTAGGTTCTGGATGGAGAATCAACATTTGTCCACTTAACTAGAATCAATACTTTGCTTCCTCAAATTCAAGTAGTTGAATTGGAAGCTAATTATGAGTTAATAAATTGAATTTGTAAAAAAAATGATAATGGCATTTATTATAAGAAGAAACTATTATATCTTGAAAACTTTAAGAATAATTAGATAGAGGGCAGCTAGATGGTACAATGTTAGAGCACTGATTATGAAGTTGGGGGATCTGAGTTCAAATCTTCCCGCAGACACTTAGCACTTACTAGCTGTGTGACTTTAGGAAAGTCACTTAGCCCCAAATGCCACATACACACACACACACACACACACACACACACACACACACACAAGAGTAACTGGGAAGTAGAATACTTCTTAATGATATTATATGGTTTTGAAAATGTTATGGAAAAATGAACACATTTTAAAAGTGTATATTTACTTAATTATAAGAGGTAATGGGCAGCTAGATGCAATAGTGGTTAGAATACCAGATCTGGAGTCAGGAAGACCTCAAAAATGACCTCAAATATTTATTGGCTATGTGACTCTGGGCAAATCACGTAACCCTATTTACCCACTTTTCTCATTTGCAAAATGAGCTGGAAAAGGAAGTGAGAAACAATTATAGTATCTTCCAAGAAGACCCTCAAATGGATGGTGAGTTAATTGGACATGACTGAACAAAATGCAACAACTAATAGTGGTTATTATTATTGTTATATGGTTATATCATCAAGAATGCTTGAAAGTCCCCTCCTTTATTAAATGCCCATTTATATTATACCTAATTTTGCTGGATAAGTTATTTTTTATTTTAACAAAGCTCCTTTGCCTTCCAGAGTGTCATATGCCAAGCCCTCTACTCTTCTTAAAGTGATATTTGCTAAAACTTGTGTGATCTTGCCTCTGAAGCCATGATATTTTAATTTTTCCTTCTGGCTGTTTGCATTTTCTCCTTGATTTTAGAGTTCTGGAACTTGACTATAACATTCTTGAGAGTTTTCCTTTTGGTATTTCTTTCAGAAAATGATTGGTAGATTATTCTAATTTTTGTTTTCTCCTTTGATTCTAAGATATCTGAAAATTTTCCTTTATAATTTCTTGAAAGGCTCACTTTTTTGATCATGGTTCTTAGGTAGTCCAATAATTCTTAAATCTCTCTTTGATCTATTTTCTAGGTCAGTTTTTTTTCTATGAAATGTTTTATATTTTCTTTTCTTTTTTTTTTTTTTTTACAAAATGTCTTTTGCTTTTGTTTTATTATTTCCTAATGTCTCATGGAATCATTAGCTTACAATTGACTACTTCTAATTTTTAAGGAGTTACTTTCTTCAGAGACATTTTATACCTCTTTTTACCATTTAGCCAATTCTGATTTATAAGGAGTATCCAGTATTTTTTTTAATTTGCCTCTTTTACCAAAATATTGTCTTTTCAAAGTTTTTTTTGCAATGCTTTCATTTCCCCTTAATTTTTCCTTTAAAGCTCTTGATTGTTAATTTTTTTTTTTGGCTCTTTAAAGAAAATCTTTCTTTAGCTCTTTTAGAAGTTTTTGTGGGGCTTATATTCAATATTACTTTTTGTTGAGGCTTTGTCTATAGATGTTTTCAAGTCAGTGTCTTCTAAATTTGTGTTTTGAACTTCCCTATTAGTAGTTTATTATTATTATTATTATTATTATTATTATTATTATTATTATTATTATTATTATTGGTGAGACAATTGGGGTTAAGTGACTTGCCCAGGGTCACACAGCTAGTAAGTGTTAAGTGTTTGAGACCAGATTTGGACTCAGGTTCTCCTGAATCCAGGGCTGGTGCTCTATCCACTGTCCACCTAGCTGTCTCATATAATAGTTTTTTTTTTTATGATCAGGTTCTTTCCCCCCTCTTTTTCCTAATCTGTTTCTAGACTTTGGAAACTAGCTTAGATTTGGGCTCTGCTCGTGTCTGGGGAGTGTGAGAGATATTTGACTTAAGTTTCTGTCTTCTCAGCTTCTATTGCTTTTACAACTAAGTTTTTAGTGTTTCCTGAGTGGTGTGATATAGGGAGGGGTCTGGTACTGCCTTCCTAATCTGGGTTCTAAAACTTATACAGGTAGGGCCCCTGCTCCCTTTTGATTATGACCACTTCACCCTGGGGACTGTGACCCAGAACTAGGTAATGGGTGACAGACAGCCTTAGAGCTACGAGCCAGAACTGAATAACGGGTAATAGAGAAGCCATATAATTCCCAAACCTATGGCTGGTGCCAGTACAGTGGTCCATGGGAATCCCTTTCTGACCTGGTGTTCATTCCCCTTACCTTCCCTGTGGACTACTGTTTGCTCCCAGCGCTGCTGAGGGCACTGTTGCTGATACCTCCAAAGCTCAGAGCTGGCACATCTGCCACTTTCTACTTTTACCATGCTGTGTTTGCCAGACCCAATCCCATTGTCTACAGACCTTTTTTTCCTGTCCTCCTAATTTGCCTTGGGATGAAGAAATTACTGGTTTTTTGGTTATTCTGATCAGAATTCAGTTCGACATGTTTATCTTTAGCATTGTCTAGACGGGTGTATTGGGAGAACTCAGAAAAAATATTCATTTCATTGTGTCATTTTGGCTCTGCCCCACCCCCTTCATTTTGCTTAGTAAATTAGTAAAGAAACTAATTGAGATATTAATCAACTAACATACTACAAAATAAATATGCAAACATTTTTAGCATTTTTATATAGTAGTAAAATATCAGGAGGAAAATATGGGAAGAAAAATTCCATCCAAAGTAACGACAGTATGGATAAGCTATCTGATAGTCTTGCATGACACATTCAAGATTTATAAAAACATAATTTAATTTTTTTACAGAAATAAAGGAAACAAATAATTGGAAAAATTATTACTCATAATTGGGCTGCACTGACATGTTAAAAAATCATGATACTGCCTATGTTACTTTACACATCTTTTTCTATCCCTATTAAACTGCTAAGGAATATTTAACTAGACCAAATAGCAGCAAAGTTCATTTGGAGGAACAAAAGACATAAAATCACCAGGAAAATAGTGAAAAACTTGTAGCAATTAAATAGAAAAAACACTTATAAACCTTAAGCTATATTATAAATCAGTGCTCATCAATAATATTTGGTACTAGTTAAAAAATTGAAAGGCAGATCAGTGGAATAGACTAGATAAGCAAGAATCAGAAACAATTGAATTCAAAAGCTCAGTGTTTGATTAAACCTCCAAGTTTAAATTATTTAAAGAAGTACTACTTGTTTGACATTAGCTAATAAGAAAGCTAGAAAGCAGTTTGGGAAAAAAATATGTTTAGAACAATACCTTACCCCATATACAGCAATAACTTCCAAAGTATACATGACCTAAATATAAATGGACACACATAAAAAGATTTTTAGAATCTTTGAGATTTAGAATTTAGAAAGGAAGAACTTTTATTATTATTCTAGGGAGAAAATTAATATCCAAACAAGGGATAGAGAGTATCACAAGAGAGAAAATGGATAATTTTGATTAAGTGAAATTGGAAAGCTTAAATAATTTCAATGCAGCTAGGATAAAAATAAAAATTGTCAATTGGAAAACAAGTTTTGTATTAGATGCCTTTGAAAAATGTCTGATAGTCAATACATATAGGGAATTCACCAAAAAATATAGCATGCCCAAAAGCCTTTGGGCCCTTTTAAGCTGTTACAGATGAAATACTAGGCTTTTAATACCAACACCCATCCCCCCCAATAGATTAGTGGTTAAAGGATATAACAAATAGTCCTAAAAGGCACTGCAAGCTACTAAAAACTACATGAAGTCCAAAAAATCACTGAAAACCTAGGAAAAAACCCTACTACAACTCTGAGGTTTTACCTAACAGTGTTATATTATATACCCTAACAATGTTATACCCTAACAATGAGCAAAGATGACAAAAGATGAAAATGGTTATTGTTAGAACTACGATTTTGTGTTGTCATTCTGGAAATAATTTGGAATTATGCTAAAATGACTAAAATATATATATCCTTTACTTAGAGATTCTACTACTGGGCCTTTGTGTATCTCAATGAAATTAAATGCAGAAAGGGCCAGTGTATAGCAAGCCAATCACAGCATCACATTTTGTGATAAGATAGATACAAAGTGGTTTTGTTTAATAGTTTTTTTTTCCTTTGTCATAGGGGGAGAAACACAAAGCAGAAGAAAAGGAGATGTAAAAGGCAAAAAAGTTATATTTAGAAATATAGGTGATGCAGAAACAAAAGGCATCAATAAAACTTAAAAAAAAACGGAGAGTAAAAGAGACAAGGAAACTATCATACCTGGTTACATACCTGCAGAAATTTCTTTAATTTCTGTCTTTGGTCTGCCTGCGGCTTATGAGTTTCTTTTTCACACTTGGGCATTATCTGAAGCATTCCCAGACAATCATTTGTGCCTCTTTCAAAGGGAAGGGCAGGAAAGTATTGAAAATGGCATCCAGTTTTGTAAAGAAATGACATTTTCTGGGTAAGCAGCATTGTGATTCTGCTATAATCAAGAAGTTGTTCAGTTTTTTTTTTTTCCTATAGCTATGTTGGAACCATTTACCTTCATAGAAATTGACATATTATATGCAGATCCCAAGATCATGAATCACTTCTTGAAAAGGGTGAAAGCTTGTTAAATCTCAAAAGTCTTGTGTAAGGGTTAATGCTTCCATAAAATTCTTGTCAAGAGCACCATGACTGTGAATGAATCTCTGCTAATATGCCACAAAATGGTGATTGAAGATCTTTGATAAATGTGGATATTTTCCACTCTAAGATAAGAAGTGACTCAGAAATTTAATTCAGTGGAAACTGAAGGTTTATTTTTGTAGCATGTAGCCAGTGTTTCCAGAGCTTATCTCAAACTATATGGACAATGAAAGTATATTGTCTAGGATGGAATAGATTATAATATGTTGATATCATTATATCAGTGAAATATTCTTTGCAGGATCAGAAGGTTATCTTTCATTCAACTATTTTTCCTATAGGAACTATTTGATACATTCTCTAAATATCTAGTGTTTAAGTGGAGCCTATGCAAAGAAGGTTATAGAAATAAGGTATGAATTTTGAACCCATAATAGTGTTAGAGGGAAGCCTTCTTTTACTTTTATAATAAATATAAGAACCCCTAGGTAATATACAGCCATAGTGTAGCATAGTGAGAAAAAATACTTATAAGCTCTTGGACTATAAATTTAGAAATAGTTTGGCTTAATAGAGAGTATATTATCTTAGGCATTGAGGATAATACCCAAATTGTGAACCTGTGTGACTGATGAGGATGGTGGTATCATTGGCACTAAGAGAAAAATTGGAAAAGTTACTATTTTTCTCTTTAGGAGAAAGAATAAAGCAAAGTTCAGTTCAAGTTCATAGACAACAAAGATTTTTCTGCCTTGGTGATTTCCTTAGGTGCTTGCCAAAAGGGCAAGCTGTCTTTCATATCCTTTTGCTATTTCTGGGTGTTCTTGAGACCTGAAGAATGATTTCTGGAAAAATTGTCTACAGTCGATGTCCCTACTTCCTCATCACCCACTCTTTTCTCAAACCTTTGCATTTTCCAACATTTTACTGAAACTGCTCCTCAAAGGTCACTAATAGTCTCCTAATCATTGCATTCAATGATTTAGACTTTATTTAGTTCACGTCTTCCATGATGCTTCCTTGCAGCTTTTGACATGATGGATAGTAAGGAATGACTCCCTTCATTTGGAATACTCTTGACTCCCTTTTCTTCAGAGATATTCTACTCTTCTTGCTTAAGTAATGATTTCCCCTGTGGCATCTAAAATAAAATTCAGCTGACTCTTATTTCAACATACCTTTCTAGTGGTACACCCACTGCTTAAAATGAATTGCATTTGCTTTATTATATTCATAGGCTATGCCAATTATTTACTATAAGAAATGTGATAGTATAGCTACTATTGCAGTAGTCTTCTAATTGTTCTTCTTGCTTCACATCTCTCTCCTTTCTAATCCACCCTTCTCTCAGCTACTAAAATGGTTGCCTGGAGATGATTATGTCCCTTCTTTCCTCAATAAACACAAGAATCTCCCTATTACTTTTAGGGCCAAATATCAGCTCTTCTATTTAATATTTGAATCACTTCACAGCCTAACTCTGTTACCTTTTTGACCTTATTACAAATTACTCCTTTTCACCAACTCTGAGTTCAAGTCATTCTGGCCTTACTTTTCCTTTCATAAGATACTTTATCTCCTATCTTTTTACTGTCTTTCCCTCATGTCTTTGCATTAGTTGCTCTCCTGTTTGGAACACACTCTCTCCTCCCCTCTGTCTCTAAGAATTCCTAGGTTTCTTCAGAACTCAGCTCAAATATCACATTCTGAAGCTTTTCCTCTTCCCTCTGAAAATGATTTTATATTAATTCTGTGTATATATTTATGTATCAACATAAAGGCACACATCTCTAATAGATTGTAAGCTCCTGAGGGCAGATTATATAGTTTTTGTGTTTGTATCCTAAGCACCACTACAGTGCCTTGAAGAGAGTAAGTACTTAATAAATGCTTGTTTATTATATGACAGTAGAAAGAACACTTCTTTTAGTATCAGTCCTATGCTTTGTTCCCAACTTTGTCATTTTTGGCTGCATAATTCTGGGCAAGCTGCCCAATCTCAGTTTTCTCATTTGTAGAATGTAACAGTCATATTATCTCCCTTCTAGTATGGTTATGAGAAAAATGCTTTGTAAAACCTAAAAAAGCTATTTCAATGCAATTCTTATTAATATTAATAATAAAATCATCATAATGTCACTGAATGGGGTAATTAATAATTACAGCTTACAGTCCCTTAACCAATTAAGCATCCAATTGAATTCTATAGGCTTTTAAAAAAAATGGTTCTCAAAGAATGATCTAGGGATCTAAAGGATCTCTCAGATCAATCTCAGGGATCTATGGGGATAAAACTATGTTCCTAATAATACTAAGATATTTTACTCTTAACATGGTAAATACCAATAGATTACTCACATAAACAAAAGCCCCTTATTTGGGAGGGAGAGGGCTCTCATTAAATTTTTAAAAGCATAAAGGAGTCCTGAAACCAAAAAGGTTATACATAGGAACTGGAAACTAGAAGATGCCTCAAGGAGTTTGTATTTGTATGTGTATGTGTATACATAATAACATGTAGTCAGATATGCTTGTATATGAGAGAGACAGACAGACAGACAGAGACACACACACAGAGATAGAGAGACAGAGACAGAAAGAGGGAGGAAGGGAGGGGAAAAGGGAAAAAGGGAAAGGGAGAGAAAAGGAAAAATAGCGAGAAGAGCTGGTGGAGCAATTAAGAAAGGCTTAAAGGTTTCATGAAGGGAGTGACACATAATAGTTTACAAGAGGCAGAGGAAAGGAGGGAGAAAATTCCAGAGTCTGGAAATGGAGCAAAGAGACCGATTTGGCTGGAATGTTGTAGTGTTTGTATGTGCACATGTGTGTGTTTAATAATGTGTCTGGAAAATAAATTAGAGTAAGACTGTGAGAGGGTTTTAAGTGACCAGATGAAGAATTTGAAGGTCAGTGATGTTTCTTAGACAGAGGGATGATGTGGTCAAACTTGAGCTTTGGGAATATTGACTTGGCAGTAGTATAAAGGCTTGGATTGGAAAGGGAGAGACTGGATGTAGGGGGGACCAAAAGGAAACTATTGCATTAGTCCAAGGCAAAAGTGACCAGAATGGTGGACATAGAAATGGAAAGAAGAGAAAGTATGTGAGAGATGTTGTAGAGGTAGAATCCTTGAGCACATTGCATAGAGTGGGAGAGTGGTGATGGTGGTGATGAATAAAAATGAAGAGTTGAGAATGACTCAGATTTTACTAATGCACTCAGAAGAAATAGAAAAGATGTTGGTGCCTTCCACTGAAATAGGAATGCCAGAAAGAAGGGTAACTTTAGAAAAAAAAAGAAGTCTTTTTATCAGCAAGATGTGTATAGAACCTGAAAAACCTCTCAAGGACTTGTTTTTTCCTCCTTTTAGAATAATAGCACTCATGTGCTTCCTAATCATGCTGTTGGTTTTTGAAGTTTTTGTTTTTTGAAGAGGACCATGACATCAGGAAGATGACATCATGTTTTGCAAATAAATTGAATTTAAGTGAGGGAGATCTGCCCAAAGTCATCACCATTAACTTTTTCCTTCAAAGCCAGCCGGATCCAGTGGCAAGATAAAAATCAATCATGTACACAAAAATTAGAATATAGTTAGGAGAACAGAACATTGTGGGGGCAGACGAAATCATCTTGTTGGGCAGTTGAGGAGATGGGATCTTACTCCTACATAATCCTTTCTTCCTCCCCTATTCTTCCAAAGGTAGTTTTGGACCAGTGCATGGAAGTTGCAAAGAGAGACATTTAGATTAGATGGAAGGAAAAGTTTTCTAATAATTAGAAATATTTCAGAGTAGAGCAATTTCCCTTGGGAGATGGCAAAGTAGATTGGGGCTGGGATTTGAATCCTGCTTCAGACACTTACTAGTTGAACAAATCATTTAATCTTTAGTAATACGAGAGGCTTAGCCTCTGAGCTCTCTCTTAGTTTTAAAACTTCACCCTCTGACTATTTGCAGTCTTCAAATAGAGACTAGATGACACTTTTTGGTGACTTTTGACTTTCAGATATAGGTTTAGCCAAATGGCTTCTGAGATCTTGCCCAAATGCGAAATTCTATGATTCTATCACATCTTTAGAATGTTGTCAAAGTAGATTTGCAGAAAGAATAGTTTAGGGGTCCAGAGTCAGGAAATCTGATTTCTTTGACCTTGTGTTTCCATTATGAGACCATTTGCAGCCTTCTATACTTTCTGCATCTCAGCTTCACTATCTGCATATCTGGAATAAAGATCTCATACAGTGATATTAAGAAGGAAAATAAGAAAATGTATAAAATATTTTAGGTTCTACAGTTGTATGCAAGGTAAAGATAAGATGTAAATATTAATAATATTATACAAATGAACAAGTTTTATGAGTTATATTTCCTAGATTTATTGATTCTTTTGTTCCCTTAGATTGACAAAGAAGAAGCAAATGATCTGTGCATTTGCCAATCAAATTCTTATTATTGACATTTTCTTTGTCTAATTTTGCCCAAATAGGAAATTTGATAATGGAGGGAAGTAGATTCTCTCTTTCCCTACTAATGAATGGAAAGAGATGACAACCATGTGATACAGGAGTTGTTTTTTTCATATTTGTTGAAATTGAAGAATTGAAATCATCCCTGACGGAGGTGTATGATATCACTCTGCTATCTATCATGTTTGAGAAACCACTTCCTCTTTATGAGGTCCCATGACTGAAACTCAGTATGGTCCCTCTTATAAGTGATGTCAAATAGTTAGAGGTTGGTTTTTCATGGAATATTTTTTATTTCCCCAGTATTCAGCTACCTGGCTTTGAGATAAATACTACTGGAACCAAAATAAGCTATGTTATAGAAAAAAAGCAAATAGTGCAAAAATGAATACCAAAAAACTTTGGTTTTGGACACATGGTTTGAAAGTTACAATACCAACTATATTCAATGATGTTTATAGTAGAGATATAGTTTATTGTTGTATGGGTTTGCATATAATGAATCAAATCATATCTCTGAAACATACTGATGACTTTCAATAAAACTGAAGTCTTTTTTATCATGTAGGTGCTAGCTTATGATAGAAATATTAGTTCAGTCATTGATTTTCTAAAGGATGAATAAAAGTAAGTATATCTAGATGACCTGAGTACAATTTCTGAGATTTTTTTATGCTGGAATGACATCTGTTTGTTTATGGCATAATATAACAACTTTTGAGTTGTTTTTTTCTAGGACTCAAAATATCTACCTGTAAAATGGAATGACATTGTTATCAGGAAAAACACTGCAAGAGGAAAGGGTGCTAGGAGACAGTGAACTTTTTTCTCTGACTAAAATTCAATAACAGTTTGTGCTTTTAACAGAAACACATGGTAAAGGCAGGAATTCAGGCTAGCATTATGGAGAAGAATGATTTTTCCCATTTTTGCTTATATTTTATTTTGGTTCAAATTCATTTGCATGTTGGCCATAGAAGATCTTGGTTATTTCTAACCCGAAGTGAAATAATTCTTTGGGACAGGTGACTGCAACCGGTCTCAGAGAGGGTCTAAAAACAAAAGAATGACTCATAATCTAAAGATTCTGACTAGGTTTGGTTAGCTCAGAGTGGTAGCTAGAACTAAAGAACTGTCATCCTGATTGGAGCTGGGATGATCAGCAGATGACCTTGATGAAATGGAAGCTAGGAGCTGGTAATAGGGAGCAATGTTCAGCAGAGATTATGTAACCCTGAGACCACTAAAGACTGGTAGAACAATGCCCACCTAAGGCAATGGGCTCCATCAATGAACAGTTACCATAAAACTAGCAACAAGACCAAAAGTTATACCATATCCAGCAGAAAGTAGTTCCATTAAGGGCTTCATCATGAAATTACTAGATGAAATCTGGTGATTTTATATCATCAAAGATATTTTTGCCTTAGTCACATGTATTCCTTAAGATGTTCTTATGCATGGTTCTAATTCATGCTTGTTCTTTTATTTATTGATGGTATGTTTATTTGTAGGAGGGCACACACCAGATTTATGATGGTGGAGGAATACTTTACTTATGACTTTTCTTAGTATGCTTTTTTAAAAAAAACTAAATATGCCCTCTGGGATTAAATACATTTGTGGATTCTTATGAATTATAGTTTTGAGATCCCAAAGCACACTTTGGACCTGGAATAGCTATTTGGAAGGAAGGCTTTATGTGTAAGAGTTGGATACTTTAAGTATTACATATAGAAGGAAATGCTCTGTGTGTGTGTGTGTGTGTGTGTGTGTGTGTGTGTGTTGCACCAAGAGCAAAGATTGTGACCTCAAGAGTCAGGGTAAATGCTAACCAAGCCTGAGTGCTGGAAGAGTTTATCTATTTATCAGCTCCTACCACCTTGGAATCCTTCTATTTCTTGAGCTCTGCTTAAGAGAAGATAAGAAACAACTTGCTGGTCTATGAATGTCTTTATGCAGATGCTCTGAAAACCTTTCCTATATATCGTTCCTCAAACTTCCTACATGGTTATCCTTTTGCCCACAAACAAAAATTAGGGGAGACTATTTTATATACATATACACATAGACACAGATATACATATATATATAATAAAAAATATATATATACATGTATGTGTGTATTACAGATATGTGTTTTTGTTTACTTAGCTATTGCTTTATTCTTTAATCAGAAAGCTCTTCTTATCTTGGTTATGCTTTACATAATGTTAATGTTTTCTCTCTCATAGCTTAGTCAGTTCTATTCTATTCAACACATATTCACAGATACAACCAGTACATTTCAGTGAAATGTGCAAAAACCAAATTTTATTTCAATTTTAAAGGAGAATATTTATTGAATACTCAAACATAAAGGGCATTATTTTTACTCATAAAAGACCTAAAGTAAGTTAACTTGACTAAACATATTTTTAAAAATTAAACTTAAAGGAATTTTGAAAGGGAAACTCAAAATATGATTTTTTTGGGGAGGGAGAGCTAGAAATTAGGGTAAGCTAAGTCATGTTTGCTGAATACCTATTATGTGCAGGGCCTCAGTATATTTTCCATTTTATTCTCATCATGGTACTCCTGACAGCTCAAAGCATGTGTCTTAGTCACTTCATAATCCAATTCTTCCACAAGAAAATAATGACAATTGCTCAATCTGATTTCTTGTGCAAGACTTGGCACAGTTTCTTCGTAATATTCAGCTACTCACATGATGAAATACTGTGTGATCCTTAGTAATTACCCAATATTTACAAACAATTCTAACCTTATTACAATGAGACCGAATAACCATGATGCTTATGGAAGAGTTTTATAGGAAAGAAAGAAACAACTTTATGAAAGAAGCTGAAGGATATCAGAATCAAAATAGATTTGGAACTGGAAGGAATCTTAGACATATCAAGTCAAACCCCTCTTTTTTAGAGGAAATACTGCCACAGAGAGGCTAAGTGTCTTGTGCAGAGATATAGATTTAGTTAAGGTCTGAGATAGGATCCAAACACTGGTGTTACATCCAATGTTTATCTCTCCTTAAATTTTAATGTTTAGAAGAAATTTAATATAGATCTGAAAATATCTTGGGACTCTATTAACTATATAAATGAAATATTATAAGTAACACTAAAAATTTTTTTCTATATTGTTTTTAAAAATTTATTATATTGGCAGTCTTTATTCCTTTTCTATCTGCCTTGAGTCTCACATTCACCTTTTAGGATCACTATATTTTTCAAAGTTCAGTTCAGGTGCTGCTTCCTCTCAGAAACCTTTTCTGATTTACTCCCACTCCAACCTCCATCCCCACCCCATCTATGTTTTTTGAAATAGTCACTTTGACATCATGACTCAGCTGCTTTTTCACCCTACAACTTTTGCCAGTATCTGGGGCCTTCTCACCCTGTAATATCCTTCTACCATGCTGGTCCCCTTTTTCCTAATTGTGAGTCCCTTTCAAAGTCTCAGCTTTGGAGATGGGCCCAGGATGATTAGATTCATTTCTTTTCTAGTTGTGTGTCTGACTCTAAAGACTTTACCAGTATACCCCTTATTAGAATATAAGCTCTTTGAGAACAGCACTGTCTTTATAAAATTCTTTTTGTATCATCAGCATTGACTACAGTGCCTTAAATTCAGTGTTAAATAAATGCTTGTTAACTATTTACTTATTCAATTTAGTCCCTCCTGCTCAGTTACCTTATTTTTTCCTTTTTTTACATGTTTTGACCCAAATTCTTTTTTTTTTCTTTTTGTTGAGGCAATTGGGATTAAGTGACTTGCCCAGGGTCACACAGCTAGGAAGTGTCTGAGACCAGATTTGAACTCAGGATCTCCTGACTTCAGGGCTGGTGCTCTAACCATTGTGCCACCTAGCTGCCCCCTATGACCCAAATGCTGTGTACAAGCTGATTCCTGAATAGAATGAAAATGGGGACTTTCCTTAGTACAATGCCAGGAACATAGTAGGTGCTTATTAAATACTTGTTGATTGAGTGTTCTTATAGGTGAAGGCGATGAAGGGGGTAGAGGAGTAATGACCTGGGAGAATTTGCAAAGAAGTAAATTTAATTTTGAAATCAAGGAACATTTCCTAACACTTTAGAATTTTCTCAGTATTACTTGTTTGATAAGTTGTGGATTTTTTTTTTCAGATATGGATTGGACTAGGATTGAACTCAAATTATATCATTCTGATTTTTATCTTATTATGTGATTTTAGGTATTTCTCTTCTTTTTTGTTCTATAATAGTCTTATTTTTTTTAAAGGACATATTAGGAGACTGGCCTCATTTGAATTTCTTACTTTGACACATTTTCTGGAAAAGCCTATAGAAGCCAGCTGTAATGGGACATTTCCCAGAAGCTGAAACACTTTTGGAATGGTATTATTTTTTTTCTTTTGTACCTTAGCATAGATAATGCCTAGGTTAAAACTGACTTTCTATGGCTCATATTTTCACATTATCTTTTGATAATAACTATTTTAATACTTACTGGTGGAAGGAAATTTTGACTTGACAAACTTTCTTGAAGAAATAGCCCCTTCCTCTGGCTTGTTTTTCATTTTATTTACTACAGTAGAGAATATTTAATGCAAAGTGGTTCATAATGGATAAAACCACAACAAAACCAAACATGCAATCTTTTAGAATATCTAGACAACCATCATAGGTTACTTAATTACTATGGTCAGTTGTCTGGTATTACTGCAATGAGGTGGAACTTAAAATGCATAGAGGAGAGTCTTATTGGTGAAGCAATTTTTTTTCTGAATGACTGATAAAAGATTTTTTTCTTTAATTTTATGTCTCAGCTTAGATGGAAGAAAGTCATTTCAAAGTGCAACACTTGAAACCACAATCTTCAACATGCTTTTCTTCTGAGTTTTAAAGTAGTGAATTAATAATGCAGATTATTTACTGTAATTAGAGTTAGACTCCAATTCATGGAGTTTATGGAAAATGGTTGGAGACCTTATAAGGATCATAGGAGCATAGATTTTTGAGTAGATAGTACTCAATTGAATTCAGCTCCCTCATATTCCCTGTAATTTCATTGGCATAGGGAACTTTCAGTGAGGGAACTCACTCCACCAATGTAAATCAATAATTGCTCTGATACTTAGTTTTTGAGAGGTGGCTGGGGACAACGAAAGATTGAGTGAATTGGCCAGGATCACACAGCTAGTTAAGTTTTTTCGAAAAGTTAAGGTTTAAACCCTGGTTTTCTAGTTCATTACTCTTATCTACTACACCTAGGAACATCTCTTTGTTCCCTAATCTTGTCTTACAGTGTTAGTTTAATTTCATTACATGAAAAAAAGTTTCATAGGCAGTGAAAATAGTTTTATGAATAAACAAATTCTCTTTTGACTCTGATGCAGTTTTAAAATTTTTCAGGCAATTTTTGAAAATTGACAGATTTCCAAATGGCAAAACTACTCAAGTCTTTATCTTTCATATTTTTTTTTCCTATTTGTACAACAGAAGAAGCTCATTATCCATTTGGGGTGAAGTAATGGGTATGTAGTGAATAGTTGGGCACTTCAAGAGACCACCCTTTTAAAATGCTCATCTCTATACTCTGGCTATAAGTTCATATAACTGTACCCTACCTAGAAAAATTTTGTAGGTGGAACAACTTATTTTTGGAATAATGGTTAATAGAAGTCTTCTCTATTTTTTGTTTCAGTTTTATTACTAGAAGTCATTTGTAAGTGGGAAATGGTCTGAAATTCTCTTAAACATATGTAGTCTTTCACTTTCTGCCCCAATATAGAAAATAGATATGCCAGATAATTTATTTTAGCTGACAGATATTCACAATGGTTGATGCAATTCCAAAAACGTCACCCAATTGTTTCTATTCTTTCGGTAATGAGTTAATACAATTATATTTAATGGAAAAGAATTTTATAGGCCAAGAAAATGATTTTCCAAAGCAAGGTTACCAAAGAACCTGGGATTTATATACTGTTCTCTTCCAAATCAACTTCTATATCATTCTGTGCTTTTGTTTTGGTGTGTAGAAGGTAATTTGGATTTGGCAAACTGTTATGAGCTAAAAAGCACTTGCAAACATATTCTGTTTCTCTGGTTCCACCACTGTGGAGATTGTGCATTGCAAATTCTTTCACTTTGAATAGAAACACAAATAGTGATTTAGAACAGCTGACGAGCTTCCCATGATCACCATATTATTTCAGTCAACAAGCTGATTTCTCAGCAATGAGATGGAACAATTGGAATGAAGAATTGTATAGATGAATCAAATGGTTTTCTTTAATGAAGATAAAAAGAAATTTCATTTAAATCTGTGTTTTGGTTTTCATATATGCTGGAAATTACTATTTGGCAAAATGTCTTGCACTAACAATCTTGCAATTGTGTTGTCTACCATTTTTCTTCATCAGCATAGAAAGTGAGCAAACCAAATGATTCATTTTTAATGTAAATACAATGACTGGCTGGAAGTGTTCTATTTATCACCCAATTATTTTGGTCACATTGAGTATGCTGCAGTGACACAGAACAACTATGAGTTATTTTAGAGAAGTCTGGTACAATAAATGATTTTCAGAAAATATTTTCAAGAAAAGGTTAAATGAAGTCCCCACTCCTCACAAAAGATGGAAGTATGAGCAGGCAGTAGAGTATGAATACAAAAATTGTTAGGATTGTGAAAATTCAGAGAGCTGAGACTGGCAAGGCAGGCTAAAGACAATTATTTTTTTTTCAATTCAAATTGTAAATCACACTGGAGATAAGAAAATCAAGGAAGAACCACTGATTAAGGGATGGATATAACAGTGACAATAGATGATAGAGAAAACAGTACTTAACTCTTGTTTTGTTTGTTTTCTCTGGCAAGGATAATGATTTTTTGGAATAAAAAGAAATAATAAAAATGGCCAAGGGGGAATTATAACTAAAGATATAAAAGACTTGGAGAGTTACCAGTCCCATTGTTAATGATCTTTGAATAATTGTGAAGGTCTGGAGAGTGACTTGAAGAAGTCTGGGTTTTACTTATTTAATAAAATGGACGTGAGTAGAACCTGCCAACTACAGTCTTTAAACAGAGAAGACTTAGTTGCCCAAAATATATGTGTTAGTTACAGTGTATGCAGTATCAATCATATCACATCTTGAGTATTGTGTTTAAGGCTTCACCTTTTAAGGAGGTCAATGATAAATGAGGACAGTGAAAGGCCTTGATATCCTGTTATTTGCAGGAGGATCTGTTGAAAGGATAATTTGAGGATGTTTAGCCAGCAGAAGAGAAGGCTTAGAAAAGATGTGATAGTAGTGTTTTGGTATTTAAAAGGCTGATAACTAAAGAACAAAAAGAAAAGGAAAAAGCTGTATTGACCAACAGACCAGTTCTAGTTAAGTCCCCAGTGGATTAGCTCCTACTATTACTCACAGACATTATTGTTTGTCCTTGTTTTTGAAGAGGACCATGACATCAGGAGGTGATGCTGTAATATACAAGTGAACTGGATTTAAGTGGAGGACTGTGCAAAGTCACCAGATTCAATTTCTCCTCCAGAGTCATCTGATATAGTGGCAATAGATCAGGATGACTGGAGATGCCCCCGGATACAGTAGGAGATACAGTAGTTAAAGAAAAAAAAAACAGTCTGGAAGGGGAAGACCCTTAGGGTTTTTGCCTAAACAGAAATAATTGCTATTTACATTTACTCTGAACAAATCAAATCCAAGTCATTTGCATGTCATGGCAAAACTTCTCTGATGTCATGGTCCACTTCCAGAACAAGGACAAACAACAACCTCTGTGAGTAATAGTAGGAGCTACTCTACTGGGGACCCAACTAGAACTGGCCACTTGGGCAACATAGCTTTTTTCTTTTTCTTTTCTCTTACTTTTCTGTTCTGTTCTTTTTCTTTTCCTTCCTTAACCTCATATACGGTATCATACAATTACCTGCAAGTGCTCTGCCCATAGGGATGTAAATTTTGATCTCTGAAACCTCACATGATATCTTGGAGTTTGTAGGCTAGTTTTCTTTCTTTAAGGACCATGCGTTAAACCCAAATGACTCTCACTGTCATTGATTGGCCAACTATATGTCCTGGACTAAGTCCTACTTGGCCCTGATTGGCTCAGAGTGAATGTAAATAGCAATTGTATCTACACACACACACACACACACACACACACACACACACACACACACACAATGTCTTTTACTAGGTAAAAAGAGGCCATTCTCTGCCTCATTTCTTACTTAGCCATAATCACTGATTAGATGTTACTGTTGGTTCAATCATATTGAAATCTGTTAAAAACCTTTATCTAAAAAGGTCTCCCATTGCATCCAGGGCCACCTCCAATTGTCCTGATCTATATCTGGCCACCAGACCCAGATGTCGTTGGAGGGGAAAGTGAGACAGGTGACCTTGCCCAGCCTCCCCCATTTAACTCCAATCCACTTGCCTGTTATGGCGTCACCTGCCTGATGTCATGGTCCTCTTTGGGAACAAAGGACAAACAATTAGAACTAATCTGCTGAATTTCTACAAGAATCATTTGATTTATAATTCACTTCAGACACTCAGGAAACACTTTTCTATTGTGAAAAACATCACAGACAAAATGAACAATAAGAGTAGAATAGTTTTGCAACTCACAAAAGACTATGGGCAAAATAAAAAATAGGGAGATATTTCAGAGACAGATTTAAATTTGATATAAGGAAAAACTTCCTAAAATTAGAGCTATTCAAAATTAGAATGGGAAGTGGTAGGTTTTTCTTCACAAAAGATCTTCAAGCAAAGACCGTAAAAGCTTAGTCATGTACAGGTTATACCAAATATTCTCACATAATCCCTTTTAATTATAAAATCTGTGATTCTTTGCTGCATTTTTGATATGGCATAAAGAGAAGAGCATTGGGCTCTGGATTCAGAGAATCCAGGTTAAAATTCTGTCATTGATGCTTGCTCTCTAGGTCACCTTGCTAAGTAGTAAATTTCTATCATCCAAAATTTTCTTTGAAAAGTAATTGTCTGTCTTGAACATTTATCTGTTCATCTATATAAAGAGATAGCATGCTTCTTGGTTGTATACAGGTAAATATGTATCTAAAATAGGTGTTAGTTTTCCATGGATTACTATTCAATGGCCTCTACACTATTCAAAAGTTACTTGTTTCCTGAAGAGTAGAAGTTCTACTCAGATGTTTATGTTTTTTTTTTTGCCAGGAAATAGTAGTTACTCATTTACTGGGGAGAAATGAAGTGAAATTTCTCTTGGTAGCTTGTAACTCTTGGTCTAATTTTTTTCTAGTCTTTTGTGAGTTGCAAAACTATCCTTATTTTTTTATTCATATTGTCTGTGATGTTTCTCATAGTAGAAAAGTTTCCTGAGTACCTGAAGTGAATTATAAATTGAATGATTCTTGTAGAAATTCAGACACCTCCCCATTTACTCATAGGTAATAATGGTTCTAATGGAGTAGTCCTGACATTTTGTTTGCAATGATTTGTCTTTATTTAGGCTAATTAAGCCATAATTAATGAAATTTCTAACCTCTGTTGCATACATTAGTGGTTCTTTTTCTGAAAAATATGAATCAGAACAAATTATTTCGGTAAAATTGTCATTGACCCAGATGGCATAAGCATTTTGATGTAGTAGAAAGTACTAGATGTCAGGAGACCTAATTTCTAGTTCTGGCTATGTCACTTAACTGTGTGACATTGGGCAAGTCCATTAACTTGTTGGTGTTTGCATTTCTTCATGCATAAAATATTAATAACTGTATTGCTTGCCTGACAGGTTTAATTATGAGGATTAAAATAGTGTTCAGAAGTAGTATGTTTATGTGGATTCCCCACTATGTGATTTCCAACATAAGATGGAGGCTCTTTTAAGGAGATCCATAAATGAATCCATTAAATTGGCACAGTAGTGTGTTTAAAATTGAAAGAATTGAAAGAAACTAAACATTTCAATGAGCTTACCCTATAGTAAGAATTTATTAAGATTATGGAAAATGAGGTATAGGGCCTCATTACAAAAGAAAAATAGTAAATGTGGTATCTTGTAAAAAACAAAAATATCTTGTTAATTTTAAAAAAATGTTAAATTGACATTAAAGTCAAAATTAGTGAATGTTATCAAAATTATTCAATGGAAGATAGTTTGTTTCCCATATGGAAACTTCCAGAATACTTCCAACTTATTATAAAGTTTGAAAAATACTAAAAAGCATTTATAGACTTAAAGAACTTTAGAGCTAGAAGGAATATTATAGGGCATCAAAATCAGTGTCAGTGCCTAGATGGTCCCCATAAAGGATTAAAAGGCCTCAAAGCATATGTTTTGACAGCAAGTTTCTTCCAGATTTGGGAATATCTCTTCAAAAATCTTATAGGTTCAATTCCCCATTGGCTGTTTTTCCCCATTATTAGTTGTCAGTGACTAGTGTCCCAATTCTCTTTTATTACTTAACATTAACTAGCTTTTGCAAAAAAGATATGTACTCAGAAGATCAAGTAAGAGCAAAAGACAAACATTTTCCCCCAGCACTTTGGGGCTGTACTCTTTCCTGATAACATCTTGATCCCTGAGAAGGAATAAAGTTGCTCATAGCACAACCCTTCTATAAGATTGGTCCTCAAGTTCATATCCAGATATACCATCATCTTCCACTGGTTTGGGTCCAGAAGATCACTCCTAAAGGTCATTCCTTGCCTCATGGAGTGTCAATATTGAACTGATTTCAAACTCAGACTCTGGACTCCTGGGAAGTTGTCATTTTTCTGACCTTTTGAAACTCATAGAATCAAAGGTCCTAATCCTTTCACCTGAAAGGGAAAGGAACAAAAACAGGATGGAGGCCCTTTCATAGGTCATGGGACTTTATGAAGATCTTATAGCATTATTTTTCTCTGAATGCTGGTAGCAAGGGAATTGATCATAGTTGAAATATTTGGATAAAGAATGACTAAAAGGGGCTAGGCTAATGCTGACTCCTGCCATAAACTAAATCATAAACTTAAAATAGCAAAATCCTATAAAAACAAAAAATAAAGCAATTGAATAATAAACTTCTCTCTTATTTTTAGAGCAATGTAATTAAAAATAGATTTTTCATTTAATTTAATTGTGTATGGATGGGAGACCTGAGGTTCTTGAAAATTAAGTCAGCACAATTCAGGTCCTTCTAATTGAAGCCTTTGAGTATAGGTTTTACTGTATTCTTGTTCAAGCCTAAGTTCAAAAGGACTTGTCACTAGGTTGGCCAGGAAGTGATAGTTTATACAGCTCCAGCAAGAACTCAGGAACATCTGATGAGGGATTATAGTTGTCAGGAGTGGAGATAGTGTTTGCCCTGAAGAATTCATTGCTCTTTAGAGTATTGGTATTATAATACAAAGTATAAAGAAAGGCATCTTTACTGGCTAACCCTGATTCATTCCAGTTTGGTGCTTCCCATTTGAAATGAGGCTTTTGCAGACCATCTTAACCATAGCAGGGAAAGAATACTCAGCAAGAATACAGTATTGATTCAGTTGGGTAATTGGGTAAAGCTTTCTTGAATTAGCCATGAGGCAATCAGTTAGAAGCTTGAGGTAGGAGCCACTCCTGCTTCCTTGTGGGCTGCACTTTGGTACTTAGGAAACCATAAAACTGAGCTTCAGTACCCTAAGCTCATTAAATCTTGAGGATGGTTTCAATACCTTTTAAGGAAATATTAATCTATCATACATACATGGCATATATGACTTCTACCACCTGTCATACATACATGGCATTTATGGCTTCTACCACATTCACCAAAATCCTTGTCCATAGGAACATCACGTTTTAATTAGTCACTATAATCATCCATTTAACTTGATTGGAGAAGAGGTAAAAGAGAATCTATAATTAGATAGGCACTCCTTCTGAAGTCTGACGTTTGACTACAGATCAAGTATTTGCAGCTGTTAGATTTTTGCAAACAAACTTGTTCGAAGAGAGAAAAAAGGATTTGGGATGGTTTGTGTATTGTTTCAATGAGAGAAAATGAAACAGGATGATTTGTCCCATGGCTTGAAGGGAGAAAATGAGGAATGGGAGAAAATGGGGAATGGAGGTATGTCAGGCCTCACAGAAAAGATATGGGTTACTCTCTTGTCCTATGCTCTTTCCATTATAAATATTATCTTTTTTTGGTTGGAATAGCAATAGTTACTTTTTTGATTCTGTACCAGTCAGTCTGGAACTTAAATGGAGTTTCATAGAAAAATTAGATCAGTAATCATGGTGAAAATAATAGGCTTGAAATTAATAAAGTGAAAAACAAAACAGAAGCTGAGAATGAAAAATGAATGGGGCGAGCAAAAGAAGTGATTTAGTCACTGAATTATGCTATAGACCACCTGGACAGAAAGAGGGAATAGATGAGGAATTTGGGTAGTCAATCATAAGCTTGGCATAAAGGTATAATATAATAGTGTTTGTTTGGAGACTTCACTTATCCAGGCCTTTGTTGGAACTCTCTCCATCAAACCAGACTAATAACTTCTCAACTTGCTTTAGTGATAACTTCATCCTCTAAAAAGTAGAGGAATCAATAAAGGGAAATCTGACTAGATCTCATTCTCACTAACAAGGATGGGCTTATTGTCTTGGAAATGATAGGTGCCCTGGTGGTAAATGACCACTCCCTCCTAGATTTTATGATAGAGGAGATAAAAACAGAACACAGAATCTTAGATTTAGGGAAAGTGAATTTCAAAAAGTACAGAAGTAAGATTTTATGAACTAAAATGGGAACCATTACAAAAGGGATGAATAAGAATTAAATTCTGAAGACAAAAGGAAATAATTTTAATAAAAAGGAAAAAATGGGATTTATCTGAGGAGACCAATATGGAAACAGAGAACTTATTAAACAACTTTGATTTTAAAATGAAATATAAAGAATATGGAAGCAAGGTAGGCATTGTAAAAATAATGTTAATGCCGTAGCTTCAAGTATTATCTACAAAAGTGAAGGCTCACAAAAATGTATGTATTGGGAGAAAAAGGAGTGTCAAAGAAGAGATAAGATCTATGCTTGGAGTGATACTTGGATTGCTGGCTACAGAGAGAAGGCAGAGATGCTGAATTCTTGCTTTGATCCTTTCTCTGTCAAAGAAAATAACCTTTGCACTGGAAATAGCAAAATGAAAATAGCAACATTGAGTTGATACTTGGGATAAGTAAGGAGGTAGGAAGAGATCATCTTATTGCTCTTGAAGAATTCATGAATTACATTCTCAGATAGTGGGAAAAATAAAATCTGACAAATAAGATTGATGAATAACATTGTCTATGATATTCTAGATATCCTGGAAAATAGGAGAGGTACCACATTGGATAAAGATATATATCTTGGTTTTTTTTGTTTTTGTTTTTGTTTTTTTAAAGAATAAGGCAGTTTGCTAACTACAAGTTGATGAGTTTGACTTCGATTTCTGGAAAATTCTAGAATAGATATGAAAGATAGGTGCACATTTAGTAAGGGTAATGGTGATTATAAAGAAGTGGTGTGACCTTGGTAAGAATTTCCTTCTTTGGACAAATTTGCTAAACTAACATGAATGAATGAAAAAAATCATTAAGTGTTTACTAAATGCTAAGTACTGGCAATATTTAGACAAAAAGACAGCCCCTTCCTTGAGGAACTTATGTTCTAGTGGGGGAGATCCAGACTGGAGGGAAATAGTGTTTTGGGAAAGGTGTTTTGCTTTTGAAAATAGCAAGGGATGGAGCCATTTCAGAGTAATAGAACTTTTCCAGTAGCAATAGCAGTATTGATTCAGTGGAACCATATCAGAATGACCCATCCTTTCCAGTAGTTATAGCAATATCCATTTACCTATGACTGCAGGTCTGGAAAGCTCTGCTTGTGCTCAAATGTGACCAGAGAGAAAAAGGAAGCAAGACCAGAGCAGACCTGGGTATGGTGGAACATGTCAAAAGGGCCACTGGTCTAGAATTTTAGAGATGAAATGATGAAGTCTTCCAGGATGTGGTCTCTTTTTCCTTCAAAGGAATTGTGACTAGTCAGTAAAAGAAAAAATGACCAGAAAGTAGAGATTCAAGAATGCTGTGGATATATTTTATCTAAGTTTCACTCAGAATTTTGATAAAATATATATTTTAGAAAACAATAGGGAAGCTAGATTAGATAAGAATATAATTAGATGGATCTTATATATTTATATGATTTATATATATATAGTTTATATATACATATATATATACAGACATGTATATATTATGTATGTATATTTATATGCATATATGTATGTGTGTATATTTATACATACATAGTTATTAGATGGATATCCAAGTTGGGTTATAGTTCTGAAAGAGTAATCATTAATAATTAAATGCTAACATAGCAGAAAGCCTATAGTATTAGTATCCCAGGGATTTGTGCTTGGTTCTATACTAACATTTCTCTCAATGACTTGCATAAAGGCATAGATGGTATACTTTATAAATCTGTAAATGACACAAAGTTGAGAGGGATAGCTAACATTGTTATGTTTTTGGCTTCTTTGGGGAAAGTTTGAGGGAAAAGGAGAAGACTTTAGGAGAAAAAAGAGAGAAACATAATTGCAAGGTAAGGCAAGAAGGAAAAGATAAATTAAAAAAAAATGGTAAACCAAATTGCCCAAATAAATGGTGGGATAAATCAGAGGACTGTGAACAAAGGTTGAACAAAAGAAATAAGTTGTGGCTATTAAGTTGAGACAAAGGAAAGGAAATTGGTGTGGCCATAAAGTTATTGAGGTGATAAAAAGCTGGAGAAGTCTTTAGGAGGTACTTAGTTGTAAATACTCTCAAGCAGTTAAAAAAAAAAAAAACAACAAACAAAAACAAAACTGAGAATCTCAGAGACTTCAAAGGAAAAGTTTACAGTTATTTTCAGTGTGCAGTGTCTGAACTGCTGCTGCAACTCATTTCAAGAATTTCACTTTTTCTTGAAATGCAATCTCTGTCTCCTAGATGAGAAGATGAATGACTGCACTCTAGCTTATTCTTTTCATAGACAATTAAATATTTTTTTAAAAAAAGGAAATAGATCTTCAATTTGGGTTAAAAGAATCTGAAATGACAGAGGGAAAACTTGACCCTTGTCAGGAGGTCAGAAAATAAAAGAATATAATGTGAGATCAATGTATTGCAGTGGAAAGATTCCCTGGTTCTGGATTCAGAGGGCCTGGGTTAAAATACAATTTCTGTTTGGCCTTATTTAAATCACTTAAGCAACCTGGGCCTCATTTGTAAAAAATGAATTAGAACTGGATTAAAAGACTTTTAAAGTTCCTTATAATTTTACATCTATCATCCCACATAGTGGAAGAAAGGAAGGAAAAGAGCTATAAATTGAAGCTAAAACCAATTTGAGGTTCTTGGTGATGAAGGAGCTGGATGATTGTAGAAGGAAAGAAATCCAAGAAATTATAAAGTGGATCCCCAGAAGCCACTGACTAAGAGATCATTCAGTAAGGGTCAAAGAAAGAGGAGAAGGTGTGAGTTGATAACTCCTTTTGAGAGAACTCTGGCAGCAATACTTTAAAACAAAAATGAGACATGCTGTATTAACAGGACATGAATTACTGGAGAAAGATAAAAAACTTACCAAGCTTTGTCAAAATGGATCTACCTGTTTCTAGTGATTTATGTGGAAATGACTGATGTTATTAGAATGAATTTAAAAAAGCATTGCCAACAAATATGAATTCTTGGGCAAAAAACTGAAAATCTTATGGGCACAGATTATGCTTTTCTCACACAGATATCCATTGAAGTCAAGGGATGTAGAAAAGAAAATTTAATTTGGGATGTGAACATGTGTGAGACAGGGAAAAATGAAGAATTCACAGAAGAGAACAATCAATGTCTATACACACACACACACACACACACACACACATATACACATATATTCTTTAACTATCAGCTAGAGTAAGAGGAGCCTAGTAGGCCTCAGTCAAAAAACAGGGAGAAAGGAGACAAGGACATACCATTTAGGTCATAATCGTCCAAAAAAGGGAATGTAATTGTTGCAGCCAATCAAAAGGGTAAAGGGAGGGGTTAATGATTTTTGAAGGTTGAGTGGGCATAAAACTGTGTGTGCGGGAGCAGTGGTTCTCCTCCCTTGAAGTACTTCCCTTTTTCTAGGTGGCTGTTGGACTGCCTGAATTTCATGACATTCTAATTAAATATTTTTCTGCTTTCCACTTTGAGAGACCTCTGAGTAGTCCTTTTGGTTAAGGGTCTGCATGTCCCACACAAACAGCTAGCTGAGAATTTCTGGGTGATGGCTTAAAATCTAGGAACAACTGATTCTTGGGTCAGGGATAACAAAGGTTAATAAAAAATGTATTTGCCATAAAACTTGCAAATATAATCCAAAGAAACTTAAAATATAAAGTATGAGGGAGAGGTAGAATTGCTAATGTAAGTCCTCTAAGCTGAATGTGATGGAGTGTAGCTGAAGACTGAAAAATAGTACTTGAGACCCACAGAAGTTCTAAGAGAAAAAACTCAAAAAAGAACTCAGTTGTAAAACTCATAATTTCAATTGTCTATTTACAAATATCCAAAGGTAAGGCAACAGGGAAGAGGAACTAGAAGTCCTATTACCAAGAGGAAAATTTGACTTTATAGATGTCACTGAGACTAAGTGAAATGAAATTCATGGCTAGAATATGATTCAGAATGGATATACTTTACTGAAAATTTATAGGTAAAATGAGGTGAATAGAGTAGTTGTATATCAAAAAAGTATATCCATGTGAAGAAATCCAGGAAACAGAAAGCTAAAAAGAATAGTGTGGAGCAATTGGAAGAAGTTCAATGGAGGGAGAAAAATGGAGGGTTTTTATTTTGATAGATTATTATGTATTACCTGGAAATAAAGAAGAAATTAGTGAGGAATTTGAGAAATAGATTACAAGTCTGCTATAGGGGCATGATATGGTAGCAATAGCAGACTTCAATTATCCAGGCATCTGCTGGAGATCTCTCTCTGCCAAAAGTAAGGCAACTAATAATAACTTCTTGCCCTGCCTTGATAATTTCACCATTACAAAAGTAAAAGAACTAACTAGGGAAAACCTATGTAAGTCTCACTGTGAGATGGGGAGGAACTGCTTTCTGGTATGGAAAGGATTGCTTGAGGGAAAATTAACCACTTTACCAAGAATTCATGATGGAGGGAAGGAAAGCTGTGAATATTCTAGTGCACATCTTACATTTTGGGAGCAGACGTCAAAAAAGTCTTGGTTAGGATCCCACAGACAAAATTCAGCAGGATAGGTTAGCTTAAGAGAAATGAGAAACTCTCAAGAATGAAATTCTGAAGCCCGAAAAAGGAGGAAACATGGTAACTGTATGAATAAATCTACATAGATCCATAGGAAACTTACTAACCAATTGTAGGTTTAAGGAAATTATGTGTATGGAAGACTGAAGCAAGGATACATAAGAGAAGACTAATAGAGCATGCTAGAGTCTTGTAAGAATAGTTCCAACAATGTGAAAACTCAGGGAGAGCTAAGTTTGTTAAAGAAAACTAAAAAACAACTCAAAGGACTTGAGGCTGGTGTAGAAAGAGGAAGCCTGAAGAAAGATTTAGGACATGTGCTTGGAGGTAGCAGAAATAATAACTGATAAGAGAAAATAGAGTAGCTTACTTTAAGTTTTGTTTGTTTTTTTCTGTCAAGGAGATTGACCTAAGGTCATTGTACTAGAAATGACAGTACAAAAGAAAAGATAGCAAGGAGTTGATACCTAAGATAAGTAAGGATACAGTAAGAGAACCTCTATTTGCCTTTGATGAATTCAGACTTATCTGGTTCAAGGGAACTATATTTTAGTTTCAGAAAGAACTAGTTGATGTGATTGCTGAGCCCCTGATATATCTGAAAAATCATTGAGAATAGGAGAAATTCTATAGGATTAGAAAAAGATAAATGCCCCAGTTTTCAAAAAGGGAAAGAGAGTAACATTTCCAAACTATAGGCCAGAGAGTTTGATTTTCATTCCTGAGAACATTCTAGAATAGATCATTAAAGAAATAGTTGGTGAATATATAGAAAGAAGAAGTGATTTCAGAAAGTCAACATAGTTTCATTAAAAATAGATCATGTCAGAATAATTTTCTTTTCCTTTTCTGAACTGGTAGATTAGGGGAAACCTGTAGAATTTGGCAGAAATTTTATAAAGTATTATATACTATTCTTTTGGAAATAATGAAAAGTGATGATGTTTCAAACAAATGTATCACTACCATTCTAAAAAGCTCCAGGAGGGGACAAGCCATTATTTTGTCCAAATTTAAAGATACAAGGCTTCAAAACTGGATGAATGACCAAGCAGTTCAATGTCAACTTGCAACAGGTCGTCAGTGAAATGCTCCAGGAACTCATTCTTGCATCTTTGATGTTTAACCACAGATATCATGGTTCTCTAATTTATAAATCATCCAGAGCTTGGAGGGATAGCTAGCACACTGAATGACAGAGTCAATTTTCAAATAAAAATAGATTTGATGAATCTCATAACATGAAGAAATCCTTTTATAGTATGGTTGTTTTTTTTTTTTAATCAACCTTAAAAGGAAAATAGAGTTATGGTTAGGCAGCAAATTTTTCTTTTAAAAAGTTTGAAATTTTAGTGGACTTAACATAGGCTTAAATATGATCTAGCAATGTGATATGGCAATCTAAAAACCAAATGGGATCTTGGCTTCCATTGTGAAAGTCATAGTCTTCAGAAATGTCAGTCTCTATTTGCTTCACTTGGGTCAAATTTCATTTAGAGTACTAGATTCAGTTCTAGGTACTACAGTTTAGGAAGAATGCTCATAAACTGGAGATCCAGAGTTAAGGAAACCAGAAAGTAAAGGGCTTTGAATCCAGTTGAAGGAAATGGGCATGTTTAGCCTGGAAAACAGAAAATGCAAGGGCAGTAAAGAACAAAACCACTTTCAGTTTTGTGCAAGAGGGATAAAAATTGTTTTAGTTGGTTCTGGAGGGCAGAACCAGGCATAATGGGAAGAATGGGTTCTAGATTTAGAGACAAATAAAGCATTTTTTAAATGCTTACTATCCGGGGCCCTTTGCTAAGTGCTGGGATACAAATGTAAGAAAGCAAGACAATCTTTGCTTCTAGGGAGCTTACATTATGATGGAGAAAGATAATACATAACTGAGATCTAGTAAAGGAGTGGAACAGAGAGGAAGTAGACATGGCCAGGATTTAGTAGTACGAAGCCCTTGATTGTAGTTCATGCAATTATAGGCAATGCTCATAGATTTAGAAACTCAGAGGTCATCTAGTCCAACTGCTTTGCTTGACAGAAGGGAAGTTAAATGACTTGTCCAATATGATAAACAGCAAGTATCAGAAGAAGGATTTGTCTGTTTCCTCATCTGAAAAATGTACCTGTGTTTGGAAGGGGTGAATTCCATTGCCTCTAATAGTTCTCTTCATATTTTACCATATGGTTAACTTTATTCTTTCCAGTATAATTTTGTATTGTAGATCTACATGTCTTATCTTTGTATTAAGATTTTAAGCTCCATGAAAACAGGAGTTTCATCTTATTTAAACTTTGTTTAGAAGTTTACTATACCTAGCTCTACACATTATAGGAGATAATTACATGCTTGTAGAATTGAATTGAAATAAATTGAATGTAGGAACTTAAAAACCTCTGATACAACTCATTCCAATTTCAGATTGTCCTGATTGTTAAGATTTGTCTCACATAAAAGTACTAAGATAGATCTGTGATTTCATTCATTTGGATTTTCCCTACAATGATACTTGTCTATGTCTGCCCATCCTAGTGAACTTTGGTGATATCTTCCCTTTATCTGCCTCCTTATAATGATCATCAACCAGTCCGATTTTCTTTGGAGTAAAGAGAGGAAAAAAATTTAATCTCTTTTCCATATAATACCTTTCAACTATTTGAAGACAATTACTCCTTCTGTCCTCACCCCTTTGTTTGTCTAAGCTTCTCCATCTCCTTCAGTTGATTCTCCAGCCACCATCCTTTTACCTCTTTCTCTGAATGTATGCCAGATTGTCAATGTGCCATCTAAAATATAACAGAAATGAGCACAGTTTTCCAGATATTATTGGATCAGGGTTGAGCACAGTGGGAACATAATCTTAGACTACATGGACACCATTTTTCTACACCATAAGATCATGTTAGCTTTTGGGGGGCTGTCACTTCATTCTGATACTGTATTGGCAGTCTACAGAAACTCTTACATTCCTTTTACTTGACTTGTTTTCTCATCATGTCTCCCATTTCCTATCTGTGCTTGATATTTAGAACCCCACTGAAGTACTTCAGATTTATGCCCATTAAATTTCTTTTTATTACATTGGCCCATCATTCTAGCATGCTAAAGTGTTTTTGGATCTCAAATCTGTCATTTCCAGAATTGTGGATTTCCATTTCAAGAAGTATTAGCTAGCCCACTCAGCCATGTGTCTACTGCAAATTTAATAACTATGCCTTCTGTGTATTTAATCAACTCATTGATAAAAATACTGAATAAGGAAAGGACCAAGCATATAGTTCTCATCTCATATTATGAGAGACCTTTTTTTTTCCAGGTTGACATTGGTTTATTAATTGACCCAATTCAGTTACCATCCTTCAACAACCACAAATACATCTCATTGTACCAGCATTATTTTATCTAGGCTAGAATGATATTTTAAGAGATTTTGTCAAATAACTTACTGAAATTCAGATATACTATATCTGCATAATTTCCTTCATAGATCAGGAACTGATAGGATGGAAAATTTTCTAGCTGTCACCTTCTTTCCTCAAAAAATGTGTGTTTTTGTGTTTCTTTTAAGTATGTGCACAGAAACAGATCTACTGTAATTTCTTAGACTTATTCAAATTGTTCCATATTTGTGGGGGTTTGGGACCTGTCAGCTGAATTAAATTTTCCATTCCTTGTTTTTAAGAATCTGGTGGCCTTCTGCGCTTCTGGTGGATCAGGTTCTGGGTAGGAAATCTGGCACAGGGGCATAATTAACATTCAAGATACCCCCAGTTTCTATGGAGATGAGTATAACCCCCTGGTGAGGAGTGATGGATGTGTAATCTCAGAAATAAGGCACTGACAGGTAAGAAATTTTCCTTTCGTGAGTGAATTAATCACATTCATTATTCATCAAATACTATGATTTATTATTCAGTAGTCGACCAAACAGCAAGAGAAACATATTCTCCCCAAAATGCTACTTGGAGAGAGAAGGGCATTTGGATGTATATGTAGGGCTGATGTTTGATTCAATTTTAAATAAAGTATCCATATGACTCTATTCTAAAAACCAAAATAAACTATTTTATAATCCTTTAAACTATAATATTATTTTTTTCCTTCCCTACTTGAAATGGACAACTGTGCTTACTGACTTCACTTTCTTACCATCTACTCATTCTCCAAACTCCTCCAATCTGGCTTCTGCCCCTACCACTCTACTAGAATATCAGCCATTACTTTCTAAACATAGATTCCTTGATTTCTCTACATTGTTTAATTTTGCTGATCACCACTTCCTTTTGGATTCTCTTTCTGTATCTGTCTCTTTCTCTTCTTCTTGCTCTCTGTGTCTTATGAATGTCTTTTTGTGGTTTTATCACAATTATCTGTGGACTTCTCCACAATCAACCTTCTCTTGTAACAAGGAAAACCAGTAAAGCAAAAACAGTTGACAGGTGAGCCTTTCTGATAATATATATAGCATTTTGCATCCACTGTACTATACTTTTTCAAGAAAAGGAGGTAGGGTACTTTAGAAATTTTACCATCTCCTCCGTGAGGCTACAATTGTTTTAGTATACTTTATGTACTCTTATATATATAGTTTTCTTGACTCTGTTTCTTAATTCTGCCTCAGTGCATGTAAAATTTTCCAAGATTCTCTGAATTCTTAATATTTTTCATTTTTTATGATGCAGTAATGGTTTCATGACAAGAACACACTACTCTTTGTTTAGCCACTTCTCAATTAATAGGAATCAAGTAATTCTCTAGTCTTTTTTACTTAAAAAAATATGGCTATGAATATTTGTTATTTACAGGATCTTTCTGTCTCATAACTTCTCAGGGTATATACTCAATAGTGGAAGCTTTAGTCAAATTATATGAATAGTTCAGCCATTTTTCTTGCATAATTACTATTATTCCCCCCTCACAAATGATTGGACTATTTAATAGTTCTATCATCAGTGTTATTAACATACCTATCTTCCCTCATATCAATTTCACTGACTAAATCCATATTTTGTCATCTTAGCCAAATTTTTGGGTATACTCTTGTTTACACTTTTCCAGGTGCCCCAAATCGCCTCCCCTCTAAAGCCCTTTATAAACCCAGTCATTTTAATGATGCTGTTTAAATGCCGCCTACTTCATCAAACTTTCCTTGCTCTCCACAACTGAAAGTCACTTCTCTTTCATATAAACTATTTCTATAATAATAATGATGATGATAACTGAATTTTGTTTAGAACCTAAAGGTTTATAATATCTCATTTGGGAAGGGCTTTAGTGAAAGGGCTTTGGACCTGAAGGGAAAAAGACCTGAGTCTAAATAATATTTCAACCAAAAGGATCGTCAGTCAATTGTTTAACCTTCCTGTACCTCAGTTTTCTCATTTTTGTAAAGTCCATTCCAGTACTAACTCTATAATCCTTTTCTTTCTACAAAGTGGAAACCTTGTGAGATGGTACTCATAGTAGTATGCATTTATCTTGTTTTATAGTTGAGCAACAAGTTTTCCTCAAGGTGCTATGTTAAGTATTGGGGGCATAAATGCATAAATGAGACATCCTCTGCCCCGAAGTCCATGTTTTCATTTGACCACACAGCTGGTGAGGGTCAGATGCAAGAGTCCAATCCAGATCTCTTCTGACCCCAAGGCTAACACTTAGCCTATTATTATACACTGCCAGGGGCACATTGTACCTCTCATGAAATTTGTCACATTCTACCATATGTTATAATTGTCTGTATACTTATTTCCCTGATGATATTTTCTAAAGGGCAGGCTCTTATATTCATTCAGTAACAAACATTTATTAAGTGCCTATTGTTTTATTAGCAGGGACAGCTATGTGATATAGTGGATGGAATGGTGTGAATGAAATCAATAAGACTCATTTTCTTGAGTTCATATCCTTGGATACTAGCTGTGTGACCCTAGGCAAGTCACTTTACCCTGTTTGCCTCTGTTTCTCATCTGTAAAATGAGCTAGAGAAAGAATGGAAAACTATTCCAGAGTCTTTCCCAGTAAAACCCAACCAAGGGAGTCACAAAGAGTAACTGGAACAACTGAACAATGACAATATTTCATTAGAAAGCACAATGTAATATGCTGGGTAATCAACAATTCAATAGAATAAAGAACAGAGTCACAGGAATCTACAATTCAGAGATAGAATCAACCTTAAGCATAGTTTAGCTCAAACTCATTTTATATATGAAGACAGTAAGAAAATGAAATGGTAAGCCTGGGATCCAATCTGCCCTCAGTGAGCTTACAATCCTATTACCCACAATCTTATTCACTTATTCATAGTATCACCATGAATGCATAACATCTAGGGGAAGAAAATCAGGAACAAACCATTTTGTTGGCCAATCCTGTAAATTAGGACCTGGGGAAATGCCAAAGTCAATTGTTGCTAAATGTATAATCTACCTATCTATATTTGCTTCCCCTTTTAGAATCAAACACTAAAATCCTGCCTTCCTTGATTGTTAATTAATGTGGCAATAAAAACAAAGGATTGTCATTTGGAAATGGGCCTTTTAGTTTATTGTGAAACATCTACATTTATAGTCCACCATATTCTGCTTCAGTTGCTTATCTTTTTAATGATTTCTTTCAGTCTGATTACAGCTTAATTCAATAGAATTTTTTTTAAAAATCCTAATCAATTAAAAGTGTTATGAAAGACTGTATGTATATAAAGGACTGAGTGAAGGCCTGAAAGAATATGAAATCTGATTCATGTGATTCCCATTCCATCCACTCTAGGAGTTGATCTCTGTCAGAAATGGAAAGAGAAGTGTAGAATCTTCTTTTTCATTATCTTTAAAGTTTTGGGATGAGGTCAACTAGATAGCCCAGTGAATAGAGCACCAGCCCTGAAATTAGGAGGACGTGAATTCAAATCCAGCCTCAGACACTTAACACTTCCTAGCTGTGTGACCCTGGGCAGGTCACTTAACCTCAGTCTGTGCCCCCCCCCCAAAAAAAAATACTAAAAAGTTCTGGGATGTCTCCTCCACTGTCCCCAAGCATTCTAGCTTACCTTAGTAACTTAATATAACTATTTTAATGAATATATTTGAGACTTTTATTTTGAGCCTGTACTACCTTCTGGTAGTTGATAGCTCAGTAGATATGGCCTGACCTCAGATACCCACTATGTGGGTGATTTTAGGCAAGCCATATAATTTCTTTAGCCTCAGTTTTCCCCAACTGTAAAATGGGAATAATAACACCTGTTTCATAAGGTTCTTGTAAGAGTCAAATGAAATAATATTTGTGAAATGCTTAGCACAATACTTAGCATGGAGTAGATAGTAAATGCTTATTTATTCTACTTCTCCAACCTCATAAAGTAATGAATTCTCTAAATTTACTCTACAGTTTAAAAAGCAATATTTGAGGCACATATTACTATACTGAGTCAAATGCTTTCTTGAAATCAACAGATGGAACTTCCATTTTCTATATTTTTTACTCAGTTATGTCTATAAAGATGTAATCTGCCATAAATAATCATCTGGCAAAAATCAACTTTTGCCCTTCTTATGCTTTTATCACAGATTCCCTTAATATGCATAGATCATTCTAATAATGATTTTAAAGAAGAAAGTGGATATATAAGACAATGAATAACTATTATTTTTTGTCATTTTTTAAAAAAAGTACTGACTGATTCCCCACATTATTTTGGAATTCTATTTTTATTATATCATGAGAACTGATGGCTGATTTTCTTTAAAATGGTTTAATTTGGATTTTTTTCTGTTGGTATTTGGTCAGGTCCCATTAGTCTTCTAGTTATCTTCTTCAGTTCCATTTTTCCTTTCTCACACAACATGTTGGGTGTAGATATGGTAGAGCATAAATGTAGTGCATCTAATATTGTTGCCAGTGAGAACAGATCATTATAAAAATGTTGGCAGGTATATTTCATTTCACCTACAAATGTAGTTGGAATAGTCTGGCTTGGCTGGAACTCTTGCCAAGTTCTCTGCATTCTCATATTCTCTACTTCTTTTCACTGTTTTGTGAGATGATATTGCTTATATATTCTTTCATTTGCTTCCTCCTTGATAGTTTGCTGATGAACTCATACTGCTCTTGCTTACAATTGTTGCTCTTCTTTGACTTGGCACAGGGATTAAACATTTCATTTTGTTTTACAAAATGAACACTTAAAGCTTCTCCTCATATGCACATCTCATGCATACAACCAAATCATGTAAGAGTCTTACACGATAAATTTAGCTATAAAAACATTGTAGCTACAAAATCTACAATGCATGATAATGATCTTTTGAGGATTGACAAAGTAAGGAATGAAACAAAGATACATTTTTCAAGAGGTGTTCACTAATGTCATGGATAATATATATCCTAATGATGATCCTCAGAGCCTTTCCAAATGCTTCCATTTTCATATGATACTCTACTAATTCCTCTGAGCTCTGAAATACTACAAACAATCCTCAGAGTCTATAGTCATTTGTAAAAGATTACTGGAAACAAAGTAAATGAAATATGTTTGTTGCTAAGATTATTTAATAGAACTGGATAGATAGGTAGCTTACTAAAAACAGTTTTCCCATATGCATATCCTGAAGAAATAGTACAGATGGATAATGAGCTGGGCCTAATATCAAATAACAGGATATCATGTTGGATTCCACTTAGAGAAATTAGGTATGACTTTCTGTGATCCCAAATGGCACTCCTTTTACCCTACTATAAAAGCTCATTTGTTTAATGCCAATATTCTCCTGGTGATGCTATATTACTGTGAATTATGGAGTGCCATGATCTTAATAAAGATGTTAAAACAGTCCCAATTTTTAGAAAAAAATAAAATATTAATAAAATTCACTTGGAGAAAAGAAATATAGGATTTAAGAGGAAACAAAAAAATACATAAGAATGGGAAGGATGCAGTAATAAAATCTATTTGGTACTAGTTAAACAAATAGAAAAATAGATTAATGGATAAAGATGATAACCCAAGATGATGAATAACTCAAAGGGTTATGGAGAGCTACACAGTTGGAATAAGCAGGCTATAGCATATTAGCAATGAGAACTTACTTGGAAGAACTATCACAAATGCTTTATTGAAGCTGTTTATGACTCCAAAAAGAAGTGGACCTATTACATTGTGAGAAAAAGACGACAGATGGATATTCTGAGTGGTACAATGATGTCTCAATGGAAATAAAAAGAACAACAAGAAGGTTGTAGCTTATTGGATAAATGCTCCATGGAACATTTATGGGAACTTATGGGCAAAAACCACCCAGCAAGAAAAAAAGGTCAGGGAGTTGCAATCTATTTCCTGGAAAGACTCCTTTCTATTTCAGAGGTAGACTGCAAAGAACTACTTCATTCATACATAAATAAAGTGTTGCTTATTTTATTTACCTAAACATTAACTTGTCAAATTTTCAGGGGGAGCTCATTCTGAAATCTCAGAATTTGGTGGAAAAAGACTTTGTTCAACTTATACCATTTTAATTTTAGTAACTTATAATCACAGGCATTTGATCTTTATCTGTCCATATTAGAATCCTAATAGATTTTTAATTATAAGATAACCCAATGTGCCCTCAAAGGAATGATATTTAACTAAAGGAGAGTTGGATTTTTATAAACCAGTATATCTTTCTTGAGCTGTTAATGAACCAAAGTTCTGAACTAAAAGATTTTCAGAGAGATTATTTGCAGCTCATTATCCTGTCACTCTACTTGGTATATTTTCTTAAGGGATTTGTATCTATCTGTGTTAAAACATGTGCCACTTTTCTGTCCACTTACAACCTCAAAGACCTTTTTGAAGTTTATTCCATTTATCTGACTTTAACTATGCTTAAATGGTTTGTATCTTTGGCAAGTTTATAGATTTCACTATTTATTCCTTTGCAGTTCAACATCTTTGTCAGTACAAAACAAGATATTATACTTGTAGTAATGAGGAGAAGAACAAGTTAGTTGCACCTTAAGGTTTGCTACATATGTCATTTGGCCTCTTCGAAGCTGGTCTTACTATCAACTTGGCAGGTCTAGAAACTCTAGCACCTAAGAGATGGTGAACAAGTTTATGCTAACCAAGCTCCCCAAAGTGTTATGCTAATATTTTAAGTTACTTGTAAACTTTGTGCAAAACAGTTCTTTTCTAATACACCAAGAAAATATAGAACTGGCTTATTAATTAAGACTCTTAGAATATTGAAAGAGGTTGCAGGTGTGATCATAGAAGTATAAGTAATAATCCTTTAAGGAATCAAAGAATGGGAGAAATGCCAGAAGACTGAAGATGAGTAAAATTGAACAACAGATTCAAAATTGTTCATTTCTTTTGCATTTATGCTATCTTAACTTAACAATATATTGCTTATTCCTCTCCCTTCCAAAGAACCATTTCTTATAACTAAAGATTTAAAAAAAAGATCAGTAAAACTAACATTAATTATGACATTACATAATAGCTTTTCACAAGCATTATACCTGACTCAGTGAAAAAGTGAGGCAGTAGGTTCACATATTTTGGGGGCTAAGATTAGTTACTACAACTTCACTGCATTCTATTACAGCTCTGTTGTTCTTTCCATTCGTATTGGAGTTATTGTGTGTAAACTGTTTTCCTAGTTTTTTTTCCCTTTCTTTTTGCATGGTATATATGTCTTCCATGGTTTTTCTGAGTTCTTTGTATTCCTTGTTTCATACAACACACTTGATTCACTACACTACAATTTGTTTAGCCATGCTTCAATTAATAGATATCTATTTTATTTCCAGTTCTTTGCTATGATAGAAAATGTTACTTTTAAATATTGGGTACATGTGGGACCTTTAAAAAAATCTTTGATCTCCTTGGAGTATATGCTTAAGCAGGGGGATCCACAAGCTGCTTTCTGAAATGGTGGGACAAGTTTACAGAACTACCAAAATTGTACCACAATTCTTCCAACATAGCTTATTCCCATCTTTTGTCTGAGTTATTAAATTCAATTGGTTCTGATTCTCTCCAATATATCCAATCATCTACTTTTCTGTTTTTTTAAACCAGTATTAAATATTTCTGATGATTATTATTTAATGGCAGCATTTTTCAAAGTGTGGTTGAGAGATCCATAGGGGTCCCCAAGACCTTTTTTATGGCTTTTGTAATGTCAATATTATTTTCATAATAATTGTAGGATATTTTCATTTTAATATGGCAGTAGTAAACATTGATAGCTGTAACTCACATAAACAAAAGCTCTTTGGGAATCCTCTATAAGTTTTAAGAGTATAAGATTCTAAGGTCAAAATGTTTGAAAACTACTTTAGGATACTTATAATCTGAGGTCTGTTCCACTAATTCCTACTTTTTCTCCATTAGTTTCCTTGAAATTCTATCTTTTTTTCTTCCAAATACATTTTGCTATTATTTTGTATAGCTTTCTATATGGTTGCCTTGGTAGTTTGCTTGATACAGCACTGAATCTTTAAATTAGTTTAATTAACACTGCCATTTTTATTTTATTGGTGTGATCCATCCATGAGCATGTATAATCCTTTCATTTAATTAAATGTTTTTGTGTTTATTTGAGGAGTATTTTGTAGTTGTATTTATATAGGTTGTAGATGAGCCTTGGTGGATTAGTTCCCAGATATTTTATGCATTTTGTAGTCACTTTTTAATTAGACTTTCCTTTCTTCAATAACAGATTGAATTTCTATTAATAACAGATTATTAAACATATAGTTTGTTAGTACTTGAGAATGATAATCTCCCAGTAAGTTGATACAAAATCATTAATCAACATTAGAATTATGATTATTTAACTAGCTAAAAATCTATATGATAATATTATCATCCAGTCTGTATTTTCTTCTGATCCAAAAGCATATCACATAATATTTTAATTTCCTTCATGAAATCAATATTTTAAGAATCAATATGTTAATTTATTTCATTGCTCTGATCTTCCACTTCAGTAGCCTGACCTATTAATAAAGGAAATGAGACTAGTTTTGTGTGTTTTAGTGAACCTAAATTGATTGTCAATGATCACCACTTTCCTTTTTAAATGTTCATAAAATATTCTTTTTATTCATTCATTATAGACTTTGGGCTGGTCTTTTTCTTCTTCCTCCTCCTTCCCTCCTTCTCTCTCTCCATCCATCATTTTCTTCTTTCATTCCTTCCTCCCTTCCTCCCTCCCAACTCCCTCCTTTCTCTCTCTCTCTTCTTCCTTCCCTGCTTTCCTCAGTTTTCCTCTTCTCTCTCTTTTTCTTTTTCTTTCTTTCTTTCTTTCCTTCCTTCCTTCCTTCTCACCTCCCTTCCTTCTTCCCTCCCTCCCTCAGTATTCCTCTCCTCTCTCTTTTTCTTTCTGTCTTTCTTTCTATCTTTCTTTCTTCTTCTCTCTTTCTTTCTTTCCTTCCTTCCTTCCCACCTCTCTTCCTTTCTTCCTTCCTTCCCTTCTCCCTTCCTTCTTCCCTCCCTCCCAATCTCCCTTCCTTCTTCCTCCCTCCCAATCTCCCTGCATCCCTCCCTCT
>JAJPUD010002892.1:272409-283588 GCA_023553655.1 Myrmecobius fasciatus
CTCTCTTCCTCCCTTCCTTCCTTCCTTTCTTCCCTTCCTCCCTCCCTCCCTCCCTCCATTCCTTCCTCCCTCCCTCTCTCCCTCCATTCCTTCCTCCCTCCCTCCCTCCCTCTATTCCTTCCTCCCTCCCTCCCTCCCTCCATTGCTTCCTTCCTTCCTTCCTTCCTTCCTTCCTTCCTTCCTTCCTTCCTTCCTTCCTTCCTTCCTTCCTTCTTTCCTTCTTTCCTTCCTTCCTTCCTTCTTTCCTTCCTTCCTTCCTTCCTTCCTTCTTTCTTTCCTTCCTTCCTTCCTTCCTTCTTTCCTTCCTTCTTTCCTTCCTTCCTTCCTTCTTTCCTTCCTTCTTTCCTTCCTTCTTTCCTTCCTTCTTTCCTTCCTTCTTTCCTTCCTTCCTTCCTTCTTTCCTTCCTTCCTTCCTTCCTTCCTTCCTTCCTTCCTTCCTTCCTTCCTTCCTTCCCTTCTTTTCTTCCTTCCTTCTTCTTTCTCTCCTAATCTCTCTTTCTCCCTTCCTTTCTTCCTCCCTTCCTTCTATCCTCTCTCCCTCTATCTCTGTCTTTCAGTGTTTCTCTGGCTCTTTGTCTCTATCTCTCTCCATTTCTGTCTCTGTCTGACTTTTTCTGTCTCTGTCTCTCTCTTCCTTCCTTTCTCTCCCCCATCATTTATGACCTCAAACCTACTGATTGACTGACATAGAACTGACCATCTCAAGTTCCAAACTAGGTTCTTCCCTTCTTAGGTAGCTTGGCACTCCAGTACCTCTCTATCCTCTTCCCCCACCTTCCCTCACTAGTTTTACTATATTGGTGTTGGACTCAATGTGGCCTCCAGATTGGCTTTATCCTTCCTGTAGTCCAGAACTCCTGAACTCAAGTAATCCACCACTTTAGTCTCCCTAAGTAGGAACTATGGGTATGTGCCATGGCTGGCCATGGGATTCTTTTATTAGGTTTATGAATATATATTTTTACTCATTTTTCCCTTTAAAAATCATGACAACAATTGTACAACTCTAGTTTTCTCACCTCTGTCTTTCTTTATAATTCATCTGAGATTACTGATAATGATCTTGGAATTAAACCTTCCAATTCTTTCAGTCTCCTAGATGTGGAGACATTTAAAGTGGCTGGGTGCTACATTATTATTTTCTCACCTATTGGAGACTTTGATTTGTTCTTCTGCACTTAATACTTTTCAATCTGATGATTTCATAAACATTTTCCTTGATGAAGACATAAGCATACCAAAATGGAGTCAAATAGTTCTACTTTCTGTCATCTGCTAAAATCACACCATCTGCCCTAAGCAGTTGGTATAATATCTCTTGTTCTTCTTGGTCCAGAAATATCTTTAAAGCTTTTTTGTTGTTTTTGTTGTCACTGTTGTTGTCCTTAGCATTTCTTACAAGCTTTAGCTCATTCTGGGTTTAGCCTTTGTGACACGTCTTCCAGATTTTGCATTTGTCCTTAGTTATATGTCCCTCCTTCTATCATTTGTACTTATCATTGTAAAATCTGTATGATCATATTCATTTCCTTGAATGGCTCTTATTCCTCACTAATAGTTAAGATCACATGATTATATTAGCTACAAAGTTGTTTTAGAGATTCACCACGACCTCTTGACTCTTTTGCTTTTTAGTCCTTGAGTCTGTATCATAGTTCTCATTTCCCTGAACACTAATAAACTAGCTTGTCTAAAATCTACAATCCATGCCAGGATATACTTAGCATTTCCTTTTGTTTTTATGAACTCTGACGTGACACGGCCACTTTCCCCTAGTGCCTTCTTTAGCTTCTATGTCACCAATCAATTCTTTGTTCATCAGAATTAAATCCAGAGTTTCAAGTGCCCTTATAATTTCCTCTTCCTTGTGAGACCTATAATTGCCAGGAAAGCAACTTAAAGAAAACTTATCAGATATGCTATTTTTCTTTTTAACAGAGGGTAACTTCTAGCAAGTATCCCAATAGATGAAGTAATTCATCACTACTGTATCTTTCTTCCTCTCTCAGGTTTATGGCTTTACAAAAAGGTACAACCATTTAATGACTTGACATTTAATTATTTCACTCTAAAAAAACCAAAACAAAACAAAGTATGAAGATCTCACACATAAAATCATTAATTGGTTCTAATATAACAGTGTTTTTGATGAAATTTTTTTTCCAGTTCAGCTAGTTCTAAGTAACAATGTTATAAATGGAAGGTGTATTTTTGCAGGGTTAAATTTCAACTAAATAGGCTAAAAACTGGTCTTTCATAAGACTTGAAACCATTGTAAGATTTGAACAAACTTGAATATGGTAATAGACTGGAGATCCAAAGACTTGAGATACCAAATGATCAGAGAGACTCATAAAGTTTGTGGTTTATAGCTTAATATAATTGGATCAGGAGGCATGGCTAGGTCAAAGACAAGAAGTAAAGAATTTATTAATATCCTGACAGGAAGAGATTAAGAAAGGGGACTAAATATTTCCTTTTCTGGAATTGCCAACTTCAAGTTTAAAACTTAAGTGGAAATTATTGCTTTCAGTTAAACTTAAGACTAAAAAAAAGAAAAAATTTTGTCCACAGTTGGGGAAGGAACCATGTATCTTCCTAAAGATATGATGGAAATAACAGAAAAATACTGAATGCTAACTTAATGTAACATAAGGACTAGGAAGTCTTTAGAACTAGAACCTGAGTATACAGGATTCAGATCTCCTGACACCATTTCTTTACTGCTTAAGTTTTAATTTAATAATTTTAGAATGAGGGATATTTAATAGGAACCCTTATCTTTCTCAACAAAATCAGTATTATAAGTTTGTTGTTCCACAGCAAACAATACACATTAAGTACCAGATTTTGCAGTTGTCCTTAGTTATATGTTCTTGTTCTATAATTTTAATTGTCATTTTAAAATTGGAACTCATCATGGTTATATTCATTTCCTTAGGGGTATTTCTTTCCTCACCAACCAGTTAGGATCACTTATGATTACATTAGCCAGAATGTTATTTTAGAGATTCACTTAGACCTCTTGACATTTTGCCAGTTAGTCCTTGAGTCTGTGTCATATTTATCACTTCCCTGAGTACTAACAAAGTTGCTTGTCTAAAATCTACAATCCATGCTAAACTATACCTAGCATGTCCTTTTGTTTTCATGAACTCTGACAGGACGAGGCCACTTACCCTTAGTGTCCTCTTTTACATCTATGTCACAAACCAAGTCTCTGTTCATTAGAATTAAATCCAGAGTTCCAAGTGCCCTTATCATTTCTTCCATATGCTATGTGTAAAGGGAACAAATAAAAAATAATATATTTGCTGCCCTCAAGGTCAATTCTTGGCTGTCTTCTCCCTCTATACTATTTCTCTCTGGGATCTCATCAGTTTCCATAGGTTCAATTTTAATTTCTATGCACATGATTCTCAGATATATTTATCTTGCATACCTATTGCTCTCTAATTTCTTCATTAGGAGAGGTCTCAGATCTTTCAGTTGTTATTTAATTTTTTTGTTTTGTTATTAATTCATACACCCCTGCAATTTCTTGTCCATTTAGGACATTCTATTCCTCAGAAAAGCTTCTGATTTAGATTTTCTTCTGACTATTCTAACTTGGTAAGTCTCATTTTATTTTCTTCCATTTATTTTCTTCCTTGATTTTGGATCAATTTTTTTATCATAACCACCCTGAAGAGCCTTGTGAAAGACACAGTTTTCTTTCTGAGTGACTTTTTGTATTGGTCTTTTCTTCTGGAGATTTTTCCTTGCTTTTTTTGACCCCAGAAAATGTATTCATCTTATGGTGATTTTTTTCTTATTTACTTTATCAGACAGTGGATTTTTTTTTTTTTGCTAGATGATTTTTCTCAGGGAAATTTTTTTCCATTTCCTTTTCTTCATGGTTGCTAGTTTTTCTTTAATTCTATTTTGTTCAATCCCTATTGATCAGAGAAATGCAAATTAAGACAACTCTAAGGTACCACTACACACCTGTCAGATTGGCTAAAATGACAAGAAAAGATAATGACGAATGTTGGAGGGGATGTGGGAAAACTGGGACACTGATACATTGTTGGTGGAACTGGGAATGGATCCAACCATTCTGGAGAGCAATTTGGAACTATGCTCAAAAAATTATCAAACCGTGCATACCCTTTGACCCAGCAGTGTTTCTATTGGGCTTATATCCCAAAGAGATCTTAAAGGAAGGAAAGGGACCCACATGTGCAAGAATGTTTGTGGAAGCCCTTTTTGTAGTGGCTAGAAACTGGAAATTGAAGGGATGCCCATCAATTGGAGAATGGCTGAATAAATTATGGATATGAATGTTATGGAATATTATTGTTCTGTAAGAAACGACCAGCAGGATGATTTCAGAGAGGCCTGGAGAGACTTGCCTGAACTGATGCTGAGCGAAATGAGCAGAACCAGATCATTATACACAGCAATAACAAGACTATCTGATGATCAGTTCTGATGGACATGGTTCTCTTCAACAGTGAAATATTTCAAACCAGTGCCAGTTGTTCAGTAAAGAAAGCCATACACCCAGAGAGAGGGATATGAAATGTGGACCACAACATAACATTTTCATGCTCTCTATTGATGTTTCCTTTCTCTGCTTTTTTTTCTTGTAGATCCGACTTTTCTTGTATAGCAAGATAACTGTATAAATATGTATACACATATTAGATTTTCCAAGTATTTTAGCATAATTAACATATAGTGGACTTCCTGCCATTTAGGGGAGGGGTGGGGACTAGGGGGGAAAATTTGTAATGGAAAACTTTGTAAAGGTCAATGTTGAAGAATTATCCATACATATGTTTTGCAAATAAAAAGCTTTAATTAAAAAAATTCTATTTTGTTCATTTGCTGTTCTTTTGGGGTAAAGCAGGATTGCTGGATTTAGTCCCAGTCATTTGCTCAACTATCTCAGAAGCCCTCTGTCTTTTGTTGAAACTACTCCTTCTACTTTCTCCATACCTAGCTATTTATTACCAATCTTTTAAGACCTAGTACAAATTCTATCTTATTTAGTACTATTTCCTGGTAATTTCAGATCACCAATGTTCTCATCATCATCTGGGCAATAGGTATGGAATTTGTCTGTACAAAAGCATTGAATATATTCCAAAAAATAATACTGTTGTGTAAATAATATAATTCTTTTAATGTGTTGTATGAATGTTTTTTGTCCCTTCTTTTGAACTGAGACTGTATTTTATCTTGGTTTCATAACCTTTTTATGGTACTTAGCCTAATGCTAGACATTCACATAAAGATCCTCTGAAAATACTTGTCAGATTAATAAATGAAAGCCACTAGCATAAAGGTTTATAAAGAACTTCCCTGCAAAATGCTTAGTAAAAATATCCCCCCCCCAATTTTATAGATGTGGTAACTCAGGTTCAAAAAAAAACTTAACCAACTTGCTCAGGGGTATACAGCCATTATTAGTCTAAATTCTGGGCTTCAGATTCAGACCTACTCACTGACTCTATGATCAGTGTTTATTTCTTTACAAATCTCTATATTCTCTTCTTAGCAATGGTTTTCAAGGAGGAAAAACAAGATAAAACAATAAAAACTCATTCCACTTCTTTTTTTCACCAAGATATGATAGCTCACTGCAGTAATATCTGTAATGTATCCAGACATCTCAAATGCAACTAAAATTTTTCTTTTTTTTAGGCAGCTGTTGTGAGGTCTGGAAGTGTTATCATATAGACACCTATTGTAAAGGGGAAAAGAGCTCCAAAAGCCTGTGAAAAGTAGGCCTAGCTCCAGGCTACCCTGTTTGCCGGCCAATCTGATCACTTGAATCATCCCTCATGTTGATTCAGTTTATAATTTATATGCCATGCTGTCTTGAATACTAATCATTTAATGCCAGGTTCTGCTTTGAGCTAATTGGACCTTGTTGCTGATGTCATATCTATATTTGTATTTGCTGAGAATGTAGCAGTGATAGCTCAAATCTCATTACCATTATATTACCATATTTAAAAATGGATTAACCAGCCTCCCCTCCCTCACAGCCCACCATCACATCTTTTGTTCCATTGTTTCCTCCAGTCTCTTGGCAGTGAGTGGGTGAGCTGGATATTCCCTGTATACAGAATCTTTTCCGTCCTCCCATACTATATGTTTGCATGTCGTCTTCTATTAACATTTTGAAAATAAAACAGAGGGGAAGAGAGCAGAATTTGTGTTTACTGATTTGTGAGCTTTGGGTTAGGGTAGCATCTGGGTTTTTGACTTTCTAAGGATAATTTCCAGGGTCAGATCTTGTCCCTAAACCTCTGGTTTATCCTCCTCTCAAATGCCATTACTTCTGTTGTTCTTAGGTAGCCATAGCAGGCTTTCTTGATATCATCTCTTCACTTTCTGACCCTCTTTCATTCTTATCCCAATGATTTATCATCCTTTCCATTGGGAAAAAAGCCTACTGATTTGAATTCCTTTCTGAGAGTTTCAGTTTTTAACATCCTTAAATAAGAAATGAGTTTTCAAAGGGTCAGTTTATGCCCAACCTCATCATTTATCATGTGAGAAACCTGAGGTCCAGAGAGGGGAAGCCACTTAGCCACACAGCTAGCCAAGGTCACAGAGCTAGCCAAGGTCACAAGCAGCTAAGGTCACATAGCATCCAGGGACACAAGTTAAGCCAAAGTCACATAGATAGTCAAGACCACCTAGCTAGGCAAGGTCACACAGAAATAGAGATAGAATTGTAATCCAGGTTTTCTGACTTCATTATCAGGGTTTTTCTAATTATGCAATTCTGTCTCCTCTATCTTTTCACTTACATTTTTCCTCTTCTATGATATAATAGAGGTTTTGGAAATATTTCTCAGGTAGACACAAACTTGCAAATATTGTCTGAAATACTGGGATACCTCTCTGAGACAAAGGAGTGAGGAATAGAACTAATAACTTCATTTGAAGTTGACTGGGCTAACAGGGCTTCAAATATAAGAAGTTATATAGGGTGACTAATATGAAAATATGCTTAAAATGATTGTACATTTCTAACCTATATCAGATAGCTTGCTGTCTTGGGCAGGGGGGAGGGAAGAGAGAAAGGGAGAAAAATTTGGAATTCAAAATCTTACAAAAATGAATGTTGAAAACTTTTTTATATGTATTTGGAAAAATTAAAGTGGGGAAAAAATAAAAGAATAAAATATGGGACAAAATTTTAAAAATAGAAATTATGTTGGGGTTGGGGGGAGGGAACTATAAGGCATCTCATCATGATCCAAATCAAAGAATAAGCAGCTTGGCCCAGTCATAGTGAATCTATAGCTTATTTTGGGCTGATTTTAATGTTTCATTTGCTTTAAAGTGAAATAATAGACTATACTTCTTCATGAATCACCAGGCTGTACTCTACACGTTTACATCCTCCAGAAACTTTTTCATATTGAGACATCACTTTAGCCCTGTGATTCACCCCTCATTCTCAGTCCAGCTTCTCCCCAAACCTCCATTTAAAGAAGGCTCCCAGACCAGGAGCCTTTAGGAATACAGCAGGCTGCTCTCCAGACTTAATCACATCTGTGAAATCTCTTCATCCTAGAAAATCACTTTGGCCTTAGAATGTATTCCTGGTGGCCCCTTCCTCTGATTGACTTTTTCCTAGAACCTCCCCAGAAATCTCATCCTGGAAGATCATTTCAATCTTGAAAAACACACCCTAGCAGTACCCTCAGGTCCTTGAACCCTACTCTCTGATTGGATGGCTTTTCCCATAAGCCCCTTATGTGACTTGTGGCCAGCCATCTCTTCATTTCTTATGAGGGTGCTATGTGCTATGTGTACTTCTCCATCATGTACCAGCAGGTCCCTTTCCATCTCTATTTCCCAGACCTACCCTGACCCTCAGATTCCTTTTATATGTCTTCTTCCCCTATTAGAATATAAGCTTCTTGAGGGCAAGAACTGTTTATTTTGTTTTTGTTTTTTGTTTTTGCTTTCTTCTCAGTGATTAGCATAGAACCTAGCATTTTAGTAAACTCTTAAAAAATGCTTATTGATTCATAATGAACTGATAATTGTTTTGGGGAAAGATTGGTATTATTAATAGCATGATGTTCATTTAGGTAAACACTTAATAATTAGTTGAATAGTGGCTACATAGTATTTTTAGTTTCTAGTCATAATAAAGCATATGCTGGTTTTCATAAAGTAGACCTTGTATCATTTCATCCATCTCCTCAAAATTTTTTCAATGGCTTCTTATTTTTTACTACATATAGTCCAAATGCCTTTGCATAGCATTTAAGGCCTTCTAAAATTTGTTAAAAAAATTTACTTTTTGAGTCTAATTTTCTGTTACTCCCTTTTACCCTCAAGTTCTAGTCAACTTTAACGTTACTTTTCTCAGAACATGTCCTGTTACTTCCCAATTTTATGTTATTTCCTTTGATAGAAATGCTTTTTACCCTAAGGTTCTAGGCAACTTCAACTTTACTTTTCTCAGAACATGTCCTGTTATTTCCCAATTTTATGTTATTTCCTTTGATAGAAATGCTTTTCCCCATTTCTCATATCCCAAACATACAACCCTAATTCTTATCAATTTTTCAAACTCCAGATCAAATGCTACTTTTCCCATAAATCCTTGCTTTCCATCCTGTAGATGAACTTTTTCCTCTCAATAAATATTGTACTTTGTACCTCTCACTGCATTTTCACAATCCATTTCATAGATTTATGCATGTATATTATTTTTATGCTTGGTAGAATAATTTGAAGCCAAACTTCACTTTTTTGGGAAATGCTTTGGTCTAGAGGAGTAATACCTCACTAACTCAAAATCTCCTAGGATATGCCCAATCACGTATAAGTTCAAATGATGGATATTTTTCCAAGGTATCCCAAACTATAGAATCCCATGATACTTACCTTTAAGTCAAGTGCTGCTCTAATTCACATTTTTCACATTACTTAGTATGTAGTAAAATACTCTATAAATGTGTTGAATGAATTTGCAAAAATGGCATTACTCACAATTGTTTTTATGAGATTTAAAAAAAAAACTTATTTATCTACACTTTCTTACATAAATACACATTTGACTATGTCACTTCCACTTAAAAAAATTTCATTGGCTAAGAAGCTAATCTTGTTGTCTCCAAGATAAAATACTAAACTCTCAATCTGTCATGAAGGCCTGTACCATGTGGTTCCTTTTTAGTCTTAATATCGTTTAACCCTTTTTACACACCAGATATATAATTTTTTCAAATTGGCCCAATGACTGTTCCCCATCCTGTCACCACATCTGGAATGTATTTCCTCCTAGAATACTTGGCTTCCTTCAAAACACAACTCAGGTACCAATGCCACCATGAGGCCTTTCCTCCTCTTCCTAAATATTAGGACCTTTGAAATTACTTCCATACACAGTAAAATATAAACTCCTTGTAGGCAAGGATTTTTTTTTGTGTGTTTGTATTGTTGTCATGTAGCAAAGGTGGGTGTTGTTTGCTCTTTGTTCTTGAAGAGGATCATTACATTAGGGAGGTGATGCTATGACATGCAAGTGAACTGGATTCAAGTAAGAGACAGCTGTGCAATGTCATCTATCTTAGTTTCTCCTCTAGAACCCTCTGTGTACAGTAGTCATATATAGATCAAGATGACTGGAGATGGCCGTGGATGCAGTGGGAGATCTTCTACCTTTTTAAGCTAAGGTCTTTAAAAGGTCTCAGTTTGGGGAAAATTTGGAAAATAATGTCAGAAATTCTGCATAGATCTATACCTCACACCCCATAACAAAATAAAATAAAAATGGGTACATGGTGTGGGCATAAAGTATGATGCAATAAGCAAATTAGGAAAGTAAGGGACAATTTATCTATCAGATCTTTGGAGAAGGGAGGAATTTATGACCAAAGAAGAATTAGAGAACATTATGAAGTGCAAAATGGACAACTTTGATTACATTAAATTATTATTTTTTTTAAAATTTTATTTTATTTGCATAACATATGTGTGGGTAATTCTTCAACAATAACCCTTACATAGCTTTCCGTTACAAATTTTTCCCCCCAACTTCCCCACCCCTTCCCTAGATGGCAGGATATCCACTACATGTTAATTATGTTAAAATATTGGCAAATAGAATATATGTATACATATTTCCAAACTTATCATTGTTGTGCAAGAAAAATCTTATCTACACAAACAATATATCAGATAAAGGAAACACAATGTAAGCAAACATCAATCAAGGAGTATGAGAATGTTATGTTGTGGTCCACATTTCGCATCCCTCTCTCTGGGTGTATATGGCTTTCTTCAGTGAACATTTGGAGGTGGTTTGAAACATATCATTGTTGAAGAGAGCCATGTCCATCAGAATTAATTGTCATATAGTACTGTTGTTGCCGTGTATAATGATCTCCTGGTTCTGCTCATTTCACTCAGCATCAGTTCATGTAAGTCTCTCCAGGCCTCTCTGAAATCATCTTGCTGGTCATTTCTTACAGAACAATAATATTCCATAATATTCATATACCATAATTTATTCAGCCATTCTCCAATTGAAGGGCATCTATTCAATTTCCAGTTTCTAGCCACTACAAAAAGGGCTGCCACAAACATTCTTGCACATGTGGGGACTTTTCCTTTCTTTATGATTTCTTTGGGATATAAGCCCAATAGAAATGCTGCTGGGTCAAAGGGTATGCACAGTTTGATAACTTTTTGAGCATAGCTCCAAATTGTTCTCCAGAATGGCTGTATCCGTTCACAGCTCCACCAACAATGCATCAGTGTCCCAGCCCTCCCACAACCCCTCCAACATTCATCATTATCTTTTCCTGTCATTTTAGCCAATCTGACAGGTGTGAAGTGGTATCTCAGGGTTGTCTTGATTTGCATTTCTCTGATCAATAGTGATTTGGAGCACCTTTTCATATGACTATAAATAGTTTTAATTTCATCCTCTGAAAATTGTCTGTTCATATCCTTTGACCATTTATTGATTGGAGAATGGCTTGAATTTTTATAAATATGAGACAATTCTCTATATATTTTAGAGATGAGACCTTTATCAGAACCCTTAAATGTAAAGATGATTTCCCAATTTATTGCTTCCCTCCTAATCTTGTCTGCATTGATTTTGTTTGTACAAAAACTTTTTAACTTAATATAGTCAAAGTTATCT
>JAJPUD010002893.1:0-38750 GCA_023553655.1 Myrmecobius fasciatus
CTCTTCTGCTTCTTGCTCATGATTTAAAGTTGGGATATTGGTCAAAAGCCGAGAAAACTGCAACAATTTATATTTGCCCTGGGGCAGTTTGCCGAGTTGACTTCCGGTCTGAGGCTGGTCGGGCTAGATTTGCACCAGGACCACGTTTTCAGCTTTTCTCAATCCACCCCCTTCCAAAGGCAGATCTGCCAAAGCACCTGCCCGCAAGCAGAGCAAAGTGGCCCAGGTGTCTCCCAGGGGCTTCCTGGGTGCCCAAAATCCACCCCTCTATTGCAGCCCTGACTTCCGCCCCGGCTGGAGTCCGATTGTGACCAGAGGCCGATTTCCCCTGAGGCTAACCTTCTCCGGAGTTCTTTCAAGGTAGATCTTTTATAGAAGTGCGTTGTAGTCCAAATGCTTGGCGAGGACCTCACTCAGCAACCAGTTTTAAGGCTTACTTTGTCTGGGTTGGGGGAATGTCGGAGGGAGTTCACAGAGAAAGCTGTCCGCAGTTCGCCATCTTCCCAGTTTTTTTCATCTAAGAAATAATGCAATTGTTTTCTTCTAATGTTTTTTCTAATTCAAATATTCTATAATCCAGTTCTAAAGTACTGGTTTTGAATAAGCGAAAATAATGTTAACCATTCAATTTTTTGATATTGTTGCAACATTTCATCTCAGTCTATATTTCTTTAGCACCCTGAGATTCACAGCCATGAACAAACTCAATGGGAGGCTGTATCTTCAATGAACCAGTCATTACCATTGTTTTTTCATTTATAGATAGGTGAAGACATTCTCCCTTTCAGATTAAGATGGCCTTGCTATAAAGCATTTCTATTTGAAGAACCCAGATCTACCTACATCTTTTTGAAAAATTCTCCTGTAGGTCTGAATAACCAGGTATATCTGTGGGGGAGGTGTGTGTGGGGTTACACTGAGCCAAGCTTCTGTAGCTGTCCAGGTTGCCAATGGAGACACAGATTTTCAGGAAGTTGGACTGAATTGGTTACAAAAAATAAATCAATACCAGTGAAAAAAATAAAAAAATACCCTGTAAACTAAATAACTACATCTTCCTTTTTAGTGTACCCCTTAGAAATCAGTGCTGTTGTTTTTCTTACTCAGTATCATGCATACTTCATGACTTGTCCAAATCTTTCACCCCAAAGCTTGAATAAAATGCTATTGTCAAGTATCCCCTCTCTGATCTCTCCATGTTTGACATACAATAGGTGGGAAGAAAGCTTTGGGTTATATTCTCACTTCAGTGCAGATGTGAAGGTTCCAGTTAATGAGAGCATTGTGCATTTGTTTGTGTTGAGGGAAGGCTAGGCCCCTTGAATCTGCCTTAAAGCTTTAGATATTCTTCACAGGGAATAAAGTGACATGTTCAAATTAGCTGTGGCCAGACGGATCTCATGATATGAATATCAATGTTGGTGCCTTGCTGAAAACTAGGATCTCAGCATACTTAGGTGCTGTTTCTCAGAAGCCAAGCAGTGAAGATGATCTTTATAATTTCTCCCTAACCATGTAGACTATACTACTAAGAAAGACTATTGGGTGGAGCCATATAGTGAATGTAATGAGCTGCCTTCAGAAGAGCCTTCATTATTTCAAAGAATCCTGATTTTTTTTTTTTTTTTTGATGAGGGTAACCTAGATCTCGAAGCTTCTGTGACAGTTGCTATGCTTGGAAATCTCATCATCTTGTAGCCAATTTGGCAATGACTCTTCCTAAACTTTCCTGGAATAAAGGGGAAGGGAACAAGAATTTATTAAGTGTTTATGCCAGGCATTGTGCTAAGCACTTTATACTTTACAATATCTATTTTCTGACTATAGTCATGCCACAGGATACTATATATATACATATACATACACACACACACACTTTCAGTGCAAATCTCAACTTTTTTATAGTCTTTGACCATATATATGTTTTTTTTCTTTAGCTCCCTATTATTAGGAGAAGGCATCATAGAATCATAAATTTAGAATTTAACTTACAGAACCTTTATTACAATGCTCTCATTTTATGATAAAGAAATTGAGATCCAGAGATTGTCCCATGATAGACACGTGGTAGATGTTATAAACAGGATTAAAACCCAAGACTTCTGATTCCAAATCTAGTACTCTTTCCAATTAGACACACCAGTCTTGATCATTAGGGGCATTTTCTCTACTGTTACTCCTGAAACTACGTTTGCTTCCAATAGCTTTTTATCACATCCCATCCCCCCTTTAAAATCATGGATCCCCAGATCTAACTATTTCTCTTTACTGCTTTGTTGCCTCTCTGCCTAGGCCAGGGTGTGAACCTCTTGTTGAAAAAAAAAACACCTTTGTTGTTGGAGAAGCCCATTAACAGAAGCTTGACTATCAAGTTTAGTCTCACTTTTACTCTGTTAGAGATATCATTTTTCTTGCTTCACAGTTCTGGTGATGCCCTGGGATTGACCAGGGTATTTTTCTCTGTGGTCTCATCCCCTTTTGCCATCATTATTGCTAACTTCTGTCTACACTAATGCATGCTCAGAGAATAGGATTCTTGTCAACTTCCAGCTTCATGAAAGTGCTTGTCATCAATTTTCTGGTCTCAAGCCCAGATTGGAAACTCTATTCTTAATGTTTCCTGGAAATAGTATTTTAGAAGGAATGCTCTTCATTTATGCAGAATGATAAAAGATATCCCGATTTCTTCTTAATTATTTTTAAAGTATTAAATAATCTTTCTAGAATTACTAGATAGGAAAATTAAAACCACCGAAAGCTGCTAGCTCTCTCTGCTAAATCTAAAGTCTGGGGTTGAGGGGAAGAAAGAAATCTTCTGTTATCACTTATACTTGGGAGAAGAAGAAATGACCCTATTGCTGATTACATTTAAAAATCTTTTTTTTAAGCAGATCAAAAATTTATAAGTTAAATTTGATAGAAAAAAGAGTAGACCCTGATTTTAAATGCTGTTGGATAGATCACATTTTTCTTCTTGGCTTCTCAAAATAAAAGTGATCCCCTGCCCCCCATTACATTAAAGTTTACAATTAAGCTGAATACACAACTTCTCATTCACACACACACACACACACACACACACACACACACAAACTGCATATCCCTACATAATTATAAAACTGTCTGATTTCAGGACTTCCAAACAATGCAAGAAGCAAACTATTTTTCCCCTTTACATTTCCATCCATCAAATTCACTACATTTACTCGGGGAAATCAGGCATCTCCATACTGTAGGAACAACTGACAGAATCCACTTCAATCTTTTTCATTAAGTTCACACAAAATGAGGATTTAACGCATGGGCAACACAGCCAATCCCTTGAGATTCTGTTGCCCATAATCCTACCTTGAAAATGGCTCCATATTAATTGTTGCAGCAAAGTGGACACGGAGTTTTAAGGCTTGGCACTCATACTTCATAGATAACTAACTGCAATCATAGAAACCTTTGTTTTATATTTTCTAGGAGTACATGTACAAGCAAATATTTAAACTTTATCTTTAAAAAAAAGAAAGAAAAATTGTGTGGATCAAACTGAAAACTCATATGCTTTTTAAAATACTGCATTTCCTTCACCATCATGAAGTCTTACAGATTCATTTGAAATATTTATGATTTGATTTTGTATATGTGTGCTTGTGTTTGTGATCTTACCCACTATACCCTGCTGGATACACAGATATTCTGATATAATAATAGTACCTTGCTTTAAGAAAGACTGGTATTAGAAAATTGTAATTTATTAAACATATTTTTTTACTAGTACTTACTGCCCACAATAATTATTTAATAAATATTTGTTGATTTTAATTTATCACTTTTAGAAGAGACTCAAAATATCATCTATGTAGCTCATTTCTGAGCATATTTGAAATATAATTACATCTTATTTTTTCTTTTCTCTGACCCAAAAGTTCTTAATCTTTTTTTGTTTCATGGACCTTTTTGCAATCTGGTGGAGCCTCTGAACCCCATAATGATTTCAAACTTGAAGAAAATGAAAAATTTTAGGTAGAAGTTAGGAAAAGAACTATTTTCTTTTCTTATCCAAGTTCATAGGTCCCTTGAAATCTAACCAGAGACAATCTCAGGTTAAAAGTTTCTGTTCTGCATTTAAGAAAATGAGGTAGCCCTCTTTCTACTTAGGCCAAATATTTCCACTTTGTCTCTTGATTCCATTATTTTTTCCATGGTGGCAACGTGGTACACTTAAAAGAATACTGGATTTGGTATGAGAGGATGCAACTCATCTAACTTCTCCATGTTTATTTCCTTGATTATACAATGAGCAGGTTAAACCTAAAGCTCTTTTCCATCTTTCCATCTACAATCCCATTCTATAATTGCTCCATTTATTGTTCCCTTTTTCTCTCACCTCCTTCTCTATGATTTATTCCTGTCTATAAATTTAAAAAAAACGCTTCATTTTGCAATTCCTTTAAACTGTTGTTCAATGCCTCTCTTTTTCATGACTAAATTAGATAGAGTAGTTTGAATTCCACTTTCTGACCATCAGTGCCCACTATTCTAAAACTATTTTGTTCAAGGTATTCTGTGACCTTTGGGTCATTATATCCAGTTTGATTTTTTTTTCAGTTCTCATCCTCCTGAAGATACCAATGTATTTGAAACCACTGATCACTCCTTCTTGTTTTGATCATCTTTCCTCCTTTTCTCCCCATCATCCCTTGCATTTAGCATAGTGCTTTGCAACATGGTAAGAGCTTAGTAAGTGCTTGTTTTCCTTTTACCTGCCTGAGTACTATACAATGTCATTCCTTTTTGAACTGGTTGAGGATATGAACTAGGAAAGATATAGATATACTCACCACTGCTAGGTCAAATCAAACTTTCTATCAGGCAGAGGGTACAAAACAGGCTCACAGGTAGCATACAATCCCACTCTCCTGGATCTCTGAATTCTTCTGGAAAAAGTAGTCACATTGATATCATTAGAATCTTCCAAAACCAGAAGGTCACCAGGACAATTGGGAATGGACTGTTTAAGCTGAGATAATGTCAATGGTGACTGCAGATATAGATTTTTTTTTGCTTATTCTGCATCTATAGTATTTCTCCTCCATTTATACTGCCACTACCCTAGTTCAAATCACCTTTATGATCTTCTGCACTGTTTATTGTAATAGTCTCCTAATTGAGCTTCCTCTTTCCTGTTTCTCCTGTCTCTATACTATTTTCAATATGATGATCAGCATATTCTTTCTAATGTACAGATATAATGATGTCATACTTCCCCACCAAAAAACAATAACAACAAAAAAAAACAAAACAAACAAACAAAAAAACCTTTCCCTCCTCCCCTTAAATGTCTTTTGGTATTCATGCCTAACAGTGGCATTATAAAGTCAAAGAGTATACATGAATTTGTAGCCCTTTAGGTATAGATCGTATATTTTGATCATTTATCAACTGGGGCATGATGTTTTTTTAAAACAAATTTGACTCAATTCCTCTATATTTGAGAAATAAAGCCCTATCAGAGAAATTCTTTTTACAATTACTATTGCTAACTTTTATTTTCCCCCATTTACTCTATTCTCTCCCTCCTTTTACCCTGCCCATCCTCAAATGTTTTACTACTGACCACTCCTTCCCCAGTATGACCTTTCTTTTATCACTCTCCCCTCTTGTATACCATTGCCCTCTATTTTCCTGCAGAGTAAGATGGATTTCTATACCTATCTTGAGAGTGTATGTTATTTCCCCTTTGAGCCAATTATGTTGAGAGTAAGGTTCATTCATGCTCCCTTTTCTTCTTTTCCCCTCTACTGTAAAAGCTTTTACTTCTTTCTTTTTTATGGCAGATAATTTAAGCCATTCCACTTTCCCTTCCTCAGTACATTCCCCTCTAATCCCCTTGATTTCAATAATGTTTTTAGTTACTGTCCCTTTATATTCAACATATACCTATGCCTGTGCCTGTGCCTATATATATATATATGTATATATATATATATAGTGGCAATTGAAGGAGTAATATATATACATATATATATGTATATATATTACTCCTTCAAATTGCCACAATGATGAGAAAGTTCTAATGAGTTATAAATATCATCCTCCGATGTAGAAATGTGAACAGATAAATCTTATTAAGCCCCTTATGATATCACTTTCCTGATTACCTCCTTATGCTTCTCCTAAGTTCTGTATTTGAAAATCAAATTTTTCATTCAGCTCTAGGCTTTTCATTGTGAATGCTTGAAATCCTCTATTTCATTGAATATCCACCTTTTCCCCTGAAGGATTATACTCAATTTTGCTAGATAGGTGATTCTTGGTTATAATCCTGGATCCACTGCTCTCCAGTATATCAGATTGCAAGCCTTCTTGTCCTTTAATGTAGAAGCTGCTAAATCTTGTGTTATCCTCACTGTGCCTCAATCATCCTTGAAATTTTTCTTTCTGGGTGCTAGCACTATTTCTCCTTGTCCTGTGAGTTCTGAAATTTGACTATAATATTCTTGGGAATTTTCATTTTGGGATCTCTTTCAGGAGATGATCAATGGATTCTTTCAATGTCTTTTTTAACCCTCTGGCTCTAGAATATCACGATAGTTTTTCTTGATAATTTCTTCAAATATGATACCAAGGCTCTTTTTGTATCATGACTTTCAAGTAGACCAATAATTTTTAAATTATCTCTCCTGGATCTATTTTCTAAGTCATTTATTTTTTTCCAATGAGATTTCACATTTTCCCCTATTTTTCACTTTTTTGGGCTTTGTTTTATTGCATTTTGATTTCTCATGAAGTTATTAGCTTCCATTTGCTTAATTCTAATTTTTAAGTAATTTTTTTAGTGAGCTTTTGTATCTCCTTTCCCAATTGGCCAATTTTGCTTCTTAAGGCATTCTTCTCATTATTTTTTTTTTTTTTGTATTTTCTTTTGCACCACTCTCAATTCTTATCCTAATTTTTCCTCTTTCTCTCTTACTTGATTTTCAAAAACCTTTTTACGTTCTTCCGTGGCATGAACCCAATTTTGACTTTATCTTCTGAGTGTATGTTTTGATCCTTCTCACCATAATAACTTTCTATGGTCAGAATCTTTTTCTGTTGTATGCTAATTTTTCTAGTCTGTTGCTTGACTTTTAATTCTTTGTTCAAGTAGGGCTCTGTTTCCAGGGTAGAAGGTGCACTGTCCCTCTTCCAGGGTTTTATGCAACTGTTTGCAGAGATCTTTCTAGAGACCTGACTACAAGTATTCTTTTCTGAGCTGAATCTGTTAGGAGTGTTCCCACTTCACTGTAAGAGCAACTCTGCTAAAGCAACTTTGCTGACTCTAGGGGTGGAGTTGGGGCTGTTTTGCCTGCACTGGGACTGTACTCCTGACTCCGACCCCATTGCCATACACCCTCTCTGCTAACCTTTGAAGTCTTTTCTGGTGTCCCTGGGCAGGGAAGGTATCAACAATGCCACCAATTCAGATTCAGAAGTCTGACAGATGCTGGTGCAAGGGCTGGGGCTTGGTGGGGTCTGGGGTTGGTGCTTGAGCTGGGGCCCAGGGGTGGGGCCCAGGGATGGGATTATAGCGGGGCTCCCAACCTGGTGCCGCAGACTTTTTCTTGTGACCTTCCAAGTCTTCTTTGGTGTCTCTTGGCTGAGAGGTCTGGAAGCTACCAGTATTATCACTAATTCAGAGGTCAGGACCAGGATTAGGGCTGATATAGCACAGTCTACACTAGGACTGTGCACTGGACTCCCACCCTGGTTCCACAGACCTTTTCTGCTGGCCATCTAAGTTTCCTTTGGCTGAAAAATGTTCTATTTTGTCTTTTTGAGTGTTCTAATATTCTAAAATTTGTTTAGAATCAGTATTTAAAGGAATTTGGAGCAATTTGGGGGAGAGGTTAAATGAATTTCTGCCTTTACTCTGCTATCTTAGCTCTACTTCCTCAGAAAATGCTTTTTAAAAGTTGCATTGTGCACTTGTGCATTGTACACTGTGCACAATCTGTTCTACTTGCCATTATTCAATTTCAATCTACCTTCTCCTTTCTCCACTCTTCTTACATTTATGTGTTATTAGTTTACCTTGAATGTACTTCATCTATATCTCTGCATATTGAAATTTTTTATTTTTAATTCATCCAAGGATCAACTTAAGTCACCACTACATATGCATCCTCTCTTTTCTCCAGCTAAAAATAGTTATATTCTCAGTAAATTTCTCCTTATGTAGTCTAAATCAATTTCATTCTTATTTGTATATGTTTCATCCCTTTTATTAAATTATAAGTTTACTGAAAATAATAACTATCTTGACTTCATCTTTGCATTCCTTAGTGAATGAAACATTCTTGGAGTTGTCTATGATCTCACAATGATGCAAAAATAATCCATCCATAATTATCCAACTTGAGCTACTCTTCTTCATGTCCTATCAGTCACAATAGGGGCTGTCCAAAATGTTAGAAACCTTCCTCGTGTTATTTGACATCATGAAATTCTCAAAGGAACATGCCAGATACTCATTGATTATCCCTTGCTCTTGCTTCATGACTAACCAGACTGTTTTTAGTAAGAAATTCCTTTAATGGCACCTTTTACATTTTGCCTCGAACAGAGTATGCAGAAAGCAATTAGGAATCATTTGTAGACAGTTTTTCAATTGACTCTATTATGTAACCAGGGGCATATCAGAAAACAAAACACTATTTACTAAGTGTAACATTGGCTTTTTCGTTTCTTTATACCTGAGTTTGGAAACTTGACACTTTGCCTTGTCTGGAATCATGCAATTTTACCATCTTTACTGTGACTTCCCTAAATTATCTGGAAGACTTAAGTAGAGTATTTATTCATTCTCCCATGGCCCCAGATTCTCAAACAAAGTGAAAATAAACTATCAAAGAGAAAGAAAGAAATGGGATTTCATATTCTACCACCCATAATTCCACCTTTCACAGGAGAAGAACTCAGTTGTTTCAGAATATACTGTACACTGTTTTTCATTCTGGTCTACTATAAAACCCTGGCACACAAACAGCCAGCAGGAACAGCACTCCAGTATTGAATTTTTCACTGTTTTTATTATAGGTTCTAGATTTCAGATGAACAGGAGCCTCCTATTGCTTTTATAGCAGGATATTAAATTGCAGCCTCTGGCAGGCGGCACCTGCCCTCTTTCTGGCATCCTCTAGTCAGTAGTTGGCTATGCAAGACTTCTAATATAATGTATATTTTGTGTTTCAACTCTATGTGGGATTTAAATATTGAGAAATACAATCTTGCCCCAAAGGGATTCTACCAATGATATCAAGTCTTGATAATGACTTAACATGGCTATATTCAATCCTCAACACTCCTGTTTGTGTGAAAGGCTCTTGTTTTTCATATAACTTGTTTCATGGTATAATAGAGTGTAGCCTGGTGATCACCTTTGTTAAACATAAGAGTAGCTATGGTTTGTGGCACTTTGGACTGAAAATTACTCAGAAGTTCTATTACTCTGCTACTTTTTAAGTTGACTGTGCAGAATGATATGGTTTACTTAGGCTTATAATGATCCCTTTTCTCCATCCTGCATCATTTACCTGCCTTCCAAGTCTTTCTATTATACTACCTATCCCATGTTTTTTTCTTCTGTGTTCATATCTCTACCAGACTGCCACTACCCTAATTCCTTTTTACTTTTTACCTCTATGAATTCAGTATCCTCCCTGATTATATAAGTACCAAATTGTAATTCCCCAAATATAGATCTGATCTTGCTCAAAATGCATCAATGACTCCCTGTTGCATACAGGACAAATTTTAAACTCCTATTTGATATTTAAAGCCTTGCTCAGTCTATATATTTTTTTTAATTCATCGGTCTTCCATAGCTCAGCCCAAGTGGCCCACTTGCTACTCTTTGTACAGAAATTTTCCTCTTACCTTTATGTTTCTTTGCATAGTTGCTCCCAGTGTTTGGAATGCTTTCTCTTTTTCACTTCTACTTTCTTCTTTAAGACTTAGCTTCTTCATGAGGCCTCCTTTTATACCTCTGCTATTAATCCTTGACTTCCTGAAATTATGTTGTATTTACTTTGTAAAGATTTTGTATTTACTTCTCTTTATCCATGTTTTTTATTCTCTTTTTCCTTGACCCTACTAGAATATAAGCTTTTTGGAATCAGGGATTGTGCTGTCTTTGCATATACCCAGGGACAGACATATAGTAGTCATCTGATAAATAATTATTGATGACTTATTTTGCAGTGCTTTTGGTTAACTTGAACTCATAGTGGAGTTCAAGTATAACAGTGTTATATGGATGCTAAAAAAATAATCTTCTCTGGGGTTGATTTATATTACTGAGAAAGATGGAGGAAATAATTTCATTGTTCTCATACTACTTGTGGAATAAATTGTTTAGTTCTGGGTGTTATAGTTCAAGTTAGATTTTGATGAGTCAATTTTTATGTCAAGAGGAGGATGACCAGAATAAAAAAGGAACAGGAAACTAAATCATGTGAGGATTGACTGAAAGAATTGGGGATACTTAGTCTAAAGAAATCATAGGGAGTTAAAAGGGAGGGACTTATGATTATTGCTTTTTAGAAAGATTGTCATTTGGGACTTTGCTTTGCTAGGTCTGAAAAGACAGAACTAATATTCAAGTGAATTGATAGGGAGTTTGATTTTGGTTCAACATTAGAAAGAATTTCCTGATGATGCTTAGAGATAACCAACTTTGAGAAGACTGTGTTGGAATTTAGGGACCTTCTTGTCACTGGAGATCTTCAAGTGGAAGTTGGATGTTCACTTGTCAGGGATGGTAACAGTTTTCAAACTCAAGTAGAGGTAGGATATTCCCTTGTTAAGATGGTAATAGAAAGGATCCTTTCAGGTAGAAGTAAGACTAAATAAGGCTCTGAGATTCTGACTAACTTGGATTTGCTTGACATTGAGTCATAGATTTATTTTTTTTCTGGGGATTGAAAGATGGGGATATGGGAAAGAAAAGGGAAAAATAAACAAATAATAAGTCCTTTTTAAATCCTCAGCATATAAGAAAATTTAAGTTTTCTATTCAAAGAACAGAAATTTGTTAAAATATCTTAAAATCAGGGTTATAATTTTATTTGGTGAATTACCTCCTAAAGTCACCCTTTTTGGAGTTCCCAGTATTTTCTCCATCTGCATCTACAAAGAAAAGAAGCTTTATTTTTAAAGTTAGACATGGCTAAAGTCTTCCAGAATTTAAAATGTCAATTAGTTCTATGACTGAACAACAAAGCTTTGTGGAAAATGAGGAAATTAAATCTTCATCTGATTTGTTTATGTAAATATCCAATGCCTTTTGGAATTTTGTGGATACTAGAATAGAATTCTAATACATGGAAGAAAGAAATCTTCAAATAAAAGATAAGGAAACAAGGAGGAAATGCAATATCATTTTTCTATGCTATGGAATAACAAAAATGTTTAAAGATAGATGACACCAATTATTTTAGCTTTTAAAATCAAATATTATGAAAGTAACAATCTATGTAGAAAAATGAAGTAGAGTACTCTAGGCCAGAGACCATTCTCTCCCCCTTCAAACCAGTGTTTTCTTTTCCATGTATTTTACTTCTTTTGAAAACTCAGAAATGTGCATAAACAAATTGCAAATGACCACTATGAAATTTGAATTTTTTTTGCATGTGGATAGCAATACAGTAAGATAATTATTCCAAGGAATCACTGTACTATTTTGGACAACTGATTCATGAACTAAAAGTCTCTGAGTTGAGTTGCTGAAGCATTAACAAGTAATGATACCCATTAAAAAAAAATCTGTGATTACGTATGGATGTGATAATCTGTAGCAGTTCTATCAGATAAATAATACATATTTAAAAAATTTCTGTAATTACATGTTTACCCGATAGGCCAGAACGACTCTGTCCCAAGGAGCTGTTACAGACTGAGTAAATAATACATGTTTTAAAGTCCATAATTACATATGTAAACGATAGACTATCGAGTAAATAATGCACATTTTAAAAAGTCCATAATTACATATTTACATGATAGTCTGTAAATTCTGTAATTACTTATTTACACAATAGACCATAACAGCTGTTACAGTCTATTATGTTAACTCTCATAGAATTATATTATGGATTTTTTAAAATACCATAAAGAATCTAAGGAAAAGAAATGATAGAAAACTGCATAAAGGGTAAACTTCAGACTCATGATAAACCCTCCCAAACAGGACTGTTTAGGGTGACCTAATTCCTAATTCCTAATTCCTAATTCCTAATTCCTAATTCCTGACCGCTGTTTCATTTATAACTCCTGATTTGATCTTTCTTTTGTAGAAGTATACATTAAAAGTAGACAGGATGAGGAATTTGTGAGACGTAAGATATTAGGTAGGGTTGGTTGTTTCTGTGTGCATATGTATTAAAATTCTGTTTTCTTTGAAATCTCTTACTCTTGTTAGTATAAACAAAACATGAAATGAAAATTTTATTTTGTTTGGTCTTGTGTTATAAAATTATATGGAAACACGACTAGATTTAGGTTCTTTCATATTATGCTTGGTGTGTGTTCTTCATTTATTCCTGACTTTCTGCAGAAAAGTCTACAGGTTGTGAATAATGATAAGGTATATCTCTATCAGTATGTGTATATATATACCAATCATGGTAACTGTGATTGCTTTCTGATCTCTTGAGGGGCATCACAGGTTGAGGTTTCCCACGGTGCATTTCACGGCTCTGTTTCTGAATTTATACCAAAGTTAAATACAGGATCAATGCAACTAAATGAAATGTCTGTCCATAATTACTACTAAATAGCAAGGCTAAATCAAGCAAGTGAGAATCTGTCATTTAGTGATGGTGGACCATATATATTTTTAGTAACAAAACACAGTATGGGAGAAACCTTTGATCCTGTTTGTTAGGCATTATTCTGTTAAGAAATTTGACAGCTTGGAATAATTGAGAACTTGATGCTGGAAGAATTGATTTATGCAGATGTATCTACACTTTGATAAAATTCCTTTTCATGTGAGTAGCTGAGCCATAGACCCCTGGCATTGCTCAGTAGGTGCTTACACCACACCTGTCACCATTACAGTATATAACCTCTTTTATAACAGGTAAATAATCTGTACTGGGGCTTGAAACTGAAAATTCCCATTGACCAAACATATTTAATATACCTATGAAATGTAACAGGGGTTCAAGAATCTTTCTCTTTTTGGCACTAGCACAAAAGAACTAAGTCTAGTCCTTCCTAATGACCATTACTTGAAATTAATCAGTATCATCATTGACAGTACAGAAGCTGTTTGGATGCCTTGCCATGGAGAACTATGATCCCTCTTCCTCATTGCCAGATTTCTATCTGGTTCCTCTTTAAAAGCAAGTAGTTTCAGATGCTTTGTTTATATTCTCACTGCAGATTTGGAAACAACAAAGAAAAACCCCACTGTGACCATTCAAGAGTGACAGTGAGAAATGTCTAAAAAGGGATGTTTTGGTGTAAGAGAGCACCTGAACAATGGAACTTTAAAGGACTGATGTATGGTTTTGGGTTATTATAGAAGGAAATAGGATGAAAAATAGGATGGTGAATAAAAATTGTCACTATTTGATTATGGTAACTTGTAGAGAAATTATGAAGTTTGTATTAAAAGTTGGTTTCCCTCTACCTTTTTTATCTTATGTAATATTTGATGAAATGTGGTTTAAGAGAGATATGGATGCTCTTGTCATTCACAGACAGAAATCTGTCTAGAATTAAGAGAAAAATCTTTAAGAGGAATCTATACACATATTGATATAGTAAATCTAACATCTTCAAACACCCTAAGTCCACAAATACATGAAATCTATCCTAATTACTAACCTTTATCCTCATCTCCATATTACTTTTTGAAAGTGGAAATAACAAAGGATTTAATGTAAATACTATAATAATTATTACATAGTCTCCATTTCATGCTTTATATAGCCTCTAGTACCCTCAGTTAGAGTAAATTCCAAACGTAGTCTGTGTTATGTATATGTAAAAGCCACCAAAATTACAACCTATCCTTTGCTAGTTCCAAAGAATCAGACATCCTAGATCTTTTAGTTTATTTATCCATAATTCTGACAATGTCACTATCTTTGAAAGCTATTGTTTCTGGCTCTCCATCTGTCATGGCTATCCAAGGCTGTGAGTTCAATTCAAGTCAACAAATATCTGTTAATTACCTACTGTGTTCAAAGTACCATGCTAGGTGCTGAGGATACAAAGAAAATATTTAAGAATTCCCATTCTCAAGGAACTTCTGCCTACTCCCAAAGAATTTATGGTCTATTAGGGTAGGTGTTATTAATATGGGATCCATAAATTTGCATTTAAATACATTTATATCTATTTTAGCTTAATTGATTTTCTTTGAAATATTATGGATTTTATTTTGTGCCTTTAAAAACAATATTGTAGGACTGTGCCCATAGACTTCACCAGATTGCCAAAGGATCACATAAACACACATGTTTAAGAACTATTATATTAAGGGTCTAAAGATGTTCATGCAACTCAAGATTCCTCAGTTCCTCAGTGGTTTTATCAAAATTGCAACTCAGGCTTTGAATCCTTTTTCTATTGTAATAGTTCTGCCTGATCTATAGATATATGTCCAAAGCAACAGTGAAGGGAGACTCTACCAGCTTCTGTAATGGTTTGTATATTATGTTAAGCAATTCTTTTCCAAAGTGTCTTTCCAGGGTTGGAGGCTGCTTTGTCAAAATCTAACCCTTTGCACATAAAGACATAAGCCTTGGCCAAAATTGTGTGGTTATGAGTGAGCAATACTGTGAGTACTATGTATGAAGGAATTTCCTTTTTACTCTGCTGAAGTTTTTCAACTTGGTGATTTAATGGCAACAACTGCATTACTTAATAGCTATGTCAAGTTTTTGTGTGGTTGTTTTGTTTTGATTTTCTCCCTCTCTCTGTCTTTTCTCTGTCTCTCTGTCTTTCTCTCTCTCTTTTTGGTAGGAAAAGTTATTTACTTTATATATACATAAACTTGTTAGTTTTTTTCCCTTTAACAATGTAAATTTAAAGGATTTTAAAGGCAGAGATAGGTTTCCTCCCTACAATGTAAACTCCAGTAAGGATCAGCATTATGAAATGCTATCTAACTGGCTCTTAAAATGATAAATACTTCAGTGATAAAACAGGATAAACTTGTACACATGGTAAACATCTTTTTTCACTTAGTTTATATTATACCTCAAGAAGAAGCCGTGGAAAATGCTATAGATTATTTCTAGAAAATTATCAGCAATTAAACTTCCATATAAAGGATACCCTTCCATTATATAATTTAGCTTTCAATTATGCATTTTGCACTCTTTACCCATTGTTGGTACCCTTTTTATTCAAAGATGTTGCTTTTGGTGGTGCTGTTGCCTATTGGTCCAGATGTGGCTGTAAACCTTCAAGTGAGAGCCAGAGTCTTTGATATGCTGGGCCCACTGCAATTTGTCTGTACCTTAGTGACTGCATTCATTCTTTCCTGATCTGCTTCTCTGGGACACTTGTTGTATGATACTTATGTCCTAATGAATCACCTAAAAGTTGCTTTTCAATCCACATAATTTGAATATGCTAATTTTTACTTAGAAAAATAAATCTGTCACTTATGCAGACTTTTAAGGTTTGTAAAGTATGTTAGGAATATTATCTCATTTGATCTTCATAAAAATCCTGTGGGGGTAATTGTTATGATTATTCCCTCTTTATTTTTTCCATTTAACTTATTTTTATCTATCTTATCAAGCATTTCCCAATTACATATGAAAAATTTTAACAATAATTTCTTAAAAATTTGAGTTCCAAATTCTCTCTTTCCATTTCAGATTTCTCTGCTTCTGAGAAAACAATTTGATATCAATTATATAAGTGAAATCATGCACATATATATTTCCATATTAGCCATGTTGCAAAAGAAAACAGACAAAAAAAAGTTTAAAAAAACTGTTTCAATCTACATTTACAGTTCATCAGTTCTCTCTTTGGAAGTAGATAGCATTTTTCATTGTGGTCCTTGGGTATTGATCAGAATAGCTAAATCTTTCACAGCTGATCATCGTTATAGTATGGTTTCCATTGTATATAATATTCTCCTAGTATTGCTCACTTCACTTTCCATGAATTCACATAAATCTTCTTAGGTGTTTCTTCAACTGTATTTTTCATCATTTCTTATAGTTCAATAGTATTCCATCACAATCATATAACATAAATTGTTTAGCCATTTCCAAATTGATCACATTACCTTTATTTCCAAATTCTTTACCACCATAAAAAGGGATGCTATAAATATTTTTATACAAATAAATCCTTTCTCCTTTTCTTTGAAGCCCTAGTAGTGATACTGCTACAGTCCCAATAGTGGCATTGCTGAGTCAAAAGTTTGATAACCTTGAGGACATAGTTCCAATTTGTTCTCTGGAATGGTTAGACTACTATACAACTGCACCAACAATACATTAATCTCTCTCTCTCTCTCTCTCTCTCTCTCTCTCTCTCTCTCTCTCTCTCCACAGCATTTCTGTGTGACTATTGATAGTTTTAATTTCTTCTGAAATATTCCTGCTTATAGCCTTTCACAATTTAACAATTGGGAATGGCTCTTATTATTATAAATTTGACTTATTTGCCTAGATATTTGAGAAATGAAGTCTTTGTCAAAGAAACTTGCTATAAATTTTCCTTCCATTTTCCTGCTTTCTTTCTAATTTTGGCTCTATTAGCTTTGTTTGGGCAAAAGCTTTTTTATTTTATTAATCAAAATTTATATTTATTTTACTTTCCATGATTCTCTTTGTTTCTTGTTTTGAAATAACTCTTCCCTTATCCTTATATTTGACAGGTACATTTTCCCAGGCTTCCCTTATTTATTTATGATATTACCTTTTATGTCCAAATCATTTATCCATTTTGACCTTCTCTTGGTATATTGTGGGAGATGTTGGTCTATGCCTATTTTTTTTTTTTTTTTTGCCAAATCACTTTCTGGTTTTCCCACGATTTTTTTTATCAGATGTGAAGTTTCTTTCTCCTAAAACTTTGATCTTTGGGTTTATCTAACACTAGGTGACACAGGGGATAGAATGCAGACCTGAAGTCAGGAAGACTTATGTTCCTGAGTTCAAAACTGGCATGATGCTGGGCAAATCACTTAATCCTTAAGTTTTTCATCTGTAAAATGAGCTAGAGAAGAAATCATTCCAGTATCTTTAACATGAATACTGTTCAGTCTTGTATAATCCTGATTGTAACTCCATGATATTTTAATAGTTTATTTCTGACTGCTTGAAATTATTTGTCATTGAACTGGGTTCTCTAGAATTTGACTATAATATTACTGAGAGTTTTCATTTTGAGGTCTCTTTCAGATGGTGACTGATGGAATTTTTCAATCTCTAGTTAATTCTCTGGTGGATATTGGAGTAGTTTTCATTAACAATTTATTGAAATGCAGTATCTAGGCTCTGTTTTTTGGTCATGGCTTTTAGGTACTCCAGTACTCTCTAATTATCTCTTCTTAATCTATTTTCAAGGTGAGTTATTTTAAATGAGATATTTCACATTTTCTTCTATTTTTTCATTCTTTTGGTTTTGTTTTTTTCTTGGTTCTTGATGTCTCATGGGGTGATTAGCTTCTAGTTGCACCACTCCAATTTTTAAGAAATTAATTTCCTCAATGAGCTTTTGTTCCTTTTCCCCTTTGGCCAATTCTGCTCTTTAAGGGAGTTTTTTTCACCAACAAAATTTTGTGCCTCTTTCTCCATTTGGTTAATTTTTTTTCAAGTGTTATTTTTGTTAGTATTTTCTGTGCCTCTTTTACCAAGGTGTTAATTGTCTTTTAATAATTTCCTTTCTTTGCTCCCATTTCTTTGTCTAATGCCTCTTCTACTTCTCTTATTTGATTTTGAAAATATTTTTTAGCTCTTCCAGAAAGTCTTCTTGGGCTTGGTTCAATTCACTTTTTTCCCCCTTTTGAGGCATTGCCTTCATTATCTTCTGAGTTTTGTCTTGCTCTTCTTTTTCACCAGGGCAGTTTTTTATGTTTAGATTCTTTTTTTTTTTTGCTCATTTTCTCCCCTTCTTATTTCTATATTTTGACTTTTATGTTAAACATGGATTTTCTCTTTTCAGCATAGGGTTGGAGAAAAGAGCATTGTCTCAAGCTTCAGGATTTTTCACATTGCTGGTTTCAGAGCTAGTTTTTAGGGTCTGGAAGTTTTCTATGCTTCCAAGGTGGTTTGGTCTGGGGAAAAGTTTATCCAGTACACTCAATTCCTTATCCAGGTAGGGCCCTGATCCTCTTGGATTACAATTAATAATGGTTCTCAAGATTCGTGATCCCTTGTGACCTAAGTAATACTGTCTCTCAAGGCTTCTACTTCTCTTGAGGGAAAAATGCTCCTCTTTGCCCAGAAGTGGGTATAGGCAATAGAATTGCTTAGTAGCATCTGTCTTATACCCAGTGCTAGTACAGGGATCCCCTGTAATCCTTCTGACCAGCTGCTGGCTTCCTTCTTACCATCTCTGTCTTGAGAATTAATGAAGCTGCTTCTGCTTCTGTTGTCATACCTAGTCTCAACACTTGTATTTCATCTATTAGACTTCAAATCAGCCTCTTATTCTATGTCAGAAATCTCTCTTTCAAGGCTAAGTTGTCTTGGGCTGGAAGAATGTCTCATGGTGACCTTTTGTTGTCCCTGTCAATTCAGAATTGAACTTGAGGTGTTATTTGAAGCTGTTTGGAGAGGACTGTTGAGAAAGCTCTGTTGAATTCTATCTCTGTTCTACCATCTTGGCTCTTTCCTTATAGTCACTTAATAAATGGGAACATTATGGCTCAGAAAGGATAATGGGATGATAAAGCCTAAAAAGATTAGAAACAGATTTAAACCTGTTTTCCTCTGATTGTACATTTAACATACCCTGTATATCACTACATAATACAACATCAGTAGAATGTGTCTTGATTTGTTTTTGCATTGTCCAGTTCAAATTTTTCTCCTATTTCAAATTCTATCAATATTGTGCTTTAACAAGGTGGCCACGTCCTTTTAGGACTGTGATTATGGACTAACATAAAACCACGTGGCCTCTATAACCAATATTTGTGAAGATTATGTTCTTGCCAACTGAACCAATAGATCACTGGCAAATAGGTGGACAATTGCTATAAAATTCACTTTGAATAGATGGAAAGGCTCCCAGGGTGAAACAGAACCATATGGTGTTGAAGTCTCTCCATATCAGTCTCTCTAGTTACGCTCAATGCTATACTCTTTAAATTTCTATAAAGGCTATCTCCTATTGTTTTAAAAATTATTAAATACTTAGTATTTGCAAAGTACCATACAGAGTGCTGACAAAGATAGCTTTGACACAGACTCTGATCCCTAGGAGATTGCAACCTAATAGAAAAAAAAAGACAAGTTGGTAAATAATTGATATAAAGATAGTAAAATTAAGCTGCAAGAAGTAAATAGACATATAATTTAAAGGAACCCATAAAATGCAAAAGAAAGAAAACCAGTTAAAGAATTTTATGGAGCTTTATTAATTGGAAAAAGCTTATTTTTTTATTGACCAACACAAAATTAATTATATTATTTCTTTTACCTATGTAGAGAACTTTCTTCAGTCCCATGTTACTATCACATAGACAGTAATTCAATTTAATTCATCTGAAATATATATTAAACATCTGTGTGAAGTACAGTGCTAGGCACTGGCATACAAGGACTGACAATAGAAAAAATTAGTTCCTGCCCTCAAGGAGTTTGCATGCCTTCTACTTCCCTTTTTAATACCTCTATCATCTCAAGTTTTAAAAGACATTCTGCATTTACCTAGACACTATTAATTCCAAACAGAATAAATTTTTTTTTAGCCATTTGAAGCTTTGTATGATTTTTCTATTTCTTAGCTTTCTTCATTTCTATGTACAGATTCAGAGAGAAAATAATTATAGGAATATTAACTCAATACAATTGACTAATGTAATATTATGGTAATTTCAAGCTAGATTCCAGAAGACCCTAAAATGAAGAGCCTGAATGCATTTAGCCTTCCTTCATTGCTTAGCTAAATTGTTTAAAATAAGATTTTCACAGTAACTGCAATATGGAACCTGAGAACTTGAATAGCCAACCTAGAGTAGATCATGCTGAAAATTAAGAATCAAAGGATAGTGGTGACAACATAGACACAAAATACAGATGGATTTCCTATAGCAAAGTTGCAGGAGAACATGACCAGGAGTTAAATGGGATGGACAGGCTTGTGATCTGTATTCTTAAAGAAAATGGTCACATCTTGAGAATGCAGATCCATTTGAATCTTTGAATAAATTAAGTGCTAAACATTCCCTCAAATATCATTTTAGTAATTTAATCAGAAAACTTTTTTTTCTATGAATGAAAAGCAAGATCACTTCAGAATTATAAAATTCCAATTGTCATAGAATTTTCACTCTAACAAAAACCTTAGTGGTCTTGTTCAACCATCTCATTTTATAGATACAGAAACTGGAGTGATGCTCTTTTGCTAGTCACCATAAGAGGGATGAAGAATATTTTAGTATGGGTGCCTTTGTCAAGTAGCTGAGCTTGATTCACAATACTTCAAGTCTTAGCATATTATTTCTTTTCTTTTCTTATTTAAAGATTCTAAACTTTTTATTACATTAAGAATCCCCCTCCCCCAGTTCCTACACTACAAATGCTAGGTACTGTGGGAATTTTTGAATTTTCTTTATTTGGAACTCAGGGTTATTTCTCCTTTTATTTTGGTTAACAAAAGTCTATATATCAAACTCACTTGAACAAAATCTTTCCCATGAGACATAAAAATATATTTGAGACTTAAATATTCCTCAAATAGGAAGATAGAAGAGTTTCAATCGTTCCTCACTCCTTGGAGCCCTATAAATCCTCCTTCTCAATCAGTCTAGTTATGAATCCTCTAAATGTACTTTAACTATAACCTGACTTAGTTTACCTATAGAATTTGTTTGACAAGATTTATTTACTTAGGGATGTATGTGGTTATGACTCTGTTTAATCAAATTTGTTCAACTTTTATAATACTGAAGGAAATATAGGATTATGGATGTCTTCTTTTTTAATTTTCATGAGGAATATACAAGATTACAAAATGTAAGGGAATTATTTCTCTGTCACTCTAATGTAATTGTTTCCTAGAAGAAGCCCTGTCAGATTCCTCATAATTGTTCAGGTTTCTTCTGGGTCCTGAACTTACACTTGAGCATAATAATAAAATCTGAGTTTTTAGCCTACATTAACTTTTGTGTTGTGGTAAGTATATATTTGGTAGCAATATCTTACCACATGAATTCGGAGAGATGTTTCTCCCATAAAACCAGAATGACCCTGTGAAGAAAGATACATTTGTCAAATATATGGACATATATTCAGCTGGTACAAGACATGGCAATATACATTTCACAGAACTTTCAATCAAATCCAAATTGATTCATTATATTCATTTGGCAAATATTTGCCAATCACTTACCATGTATATTGTGTGCACATAATTTGCTAAAGAATATTAAAAAAATCTCTACTCTGAAAGAGCTCATGATCAATGGCTTATATATTTGAATCTAATTGTTTTGTCCCTTCTGTTTACCAACTTGAACATCTGTGATCTTGGTAGTTACTTACACAATGAGATTGTCCTTATATCTCCACTAGTGTTATAATAGCAGACACTAGATTAGTGGGATTTTTAGAGACCAAAGTCTCCAGGGAATATGAAATACTCCTTGATCAAGTTGACCAAACTTCCAGAAAGCAAGAGAGAAAATGGTTTTCTTTTATGAGATGAATTTGTGCTCTAGTCTAATTGCCCTTCTATACAATCTAATGTATTGGCTCCTTTATCTTGATGAAATTGCAGCTTGCTGACCTCAAAACCACCAGTTAGTTATCTCTGGCTATAGTAGCTGCTAAGTACCCTGTGGTTAATGAATTACCACCCCTTACTAGGTGGAATTACCTGTAAGATGCCATTGTTAGATGTCAACATTCCTTTTACTTTGCTCCCGTTCTTAGTAGCTAGGGTTTAATTACACATTCCCCCTCCTATTGCCTATTCAAATTTCTGACACCCAGAGAAATTAAGTGTCTTGATTTTTCTGTGATAACAAACTTCTTCTAGATGAAACTGTGTATGTGTGGTATGTGCCGTTCTTTTTATATGCATGTTAGAATACAACCTATTCAAATCAATGGTTTTTAACTAAAATATTATATTCAACTCATATTCGTTTGTAGAAATTAACTTCAACTTGATATATTTGCACATTTTTAAAAGCATTCTTTAGTAAAGTGTCTGTTGGCTTACATAACATTTACATAACATTTGTTAGTTATATAGGTTTTTATAAGTTATTCCATCTAGTTATTAGATTCAGTTAATACTTTTCTATCATGCTGCTTTCATAATGCCCTTTATTTTCAGATTCTTTTATGTTGGATATTTTTACATTTCCTTTCAGGCTGAAAGTATTTTTTAAACCTTATTAGACTTGCATTAATTCTTTTCCTTTAGTTAAATGGGCACATGGCACTTTTAATTAAGCTGTTTTCTGACTTTCTTACATCGTAATAAGAAAAAAGATTGATTTGAAAAGAAAAGAATGTTCATCTTGAAATGGTTGAATTTATAGTAAGGATAGGTTTCCTGCCCTTGAATAGGGTTTGTTTATACATAGTTTTATATTATCCATATGTTATTCTCTATTTTAAATGCTTTTGACAAATCTTCCAAAATCTATACATGATAATGTGTGCATCCGGAACTAATTTTCAGACTGAAATGGGCATAAAGATGTTTGTAGGGCTACAGATATACAATTTATCTTGTAAATTCATGCTATCAGCCTACTTAGTGAAATTTTACATTGGAAAATCCACTTGTTCTTTCTTTTTTGTCCCCCATCTATAGAAATTAGACAACCTTTATTAATACAGTATTAAAATTATTTCTGAAGTTTTAAATGCATGAAAGAGTAAGCATGATTCAATCACATTGCAAATACATGTTAAAATATAAAAGTTAGTAGTAGTGTGCAAAAAATACCCATAGACCCATTTGTGTCACCACTGAGAAATATACAACTCTAGTGGGAACTATAAGCATTTATAATAGTCCAAGATTTGGATCCAAGATGACCTCAGGACTGAGGTTTAAAATCTATAAATTAAAAAAGCTTCAAGCTCAGAAGTTTTCTTTTCTGAAACTCTCATGAAACTTAAAATACAGTGAAATCAGATCCTGCAAAATCTGTGGATTATCTTTATTTTGTAAACACTGCTCTCAGAAGGACTTCATCACTATGGTTTTTTGGGGGCAAGCCACTGAATAGAATGGTAGCTCCTTCTCTTCAGTACACTGATAAAAGTAATAGCTATACATGTGTGGTGAAAATCAATGAGACAATTTCCATAAAATGCAGAGATATTTCATGCTCTGATTAAATCCACAGAAAAAGAGATTTGAACTCTTGGCTTGAAAGTAACATGAATATAAAATATCTCCTAAGTTATTTATTGAAAGAAAGTGTGGGAGTCCCAATTTTGACATTTAACAGTTTTAACAGCGAGTTATTTAGCCCTGTAAATCTTAAGTTCTTCATTTATAAAATTATGAGATCACATATTTGAGTTCTGAAAGAAATCTCAGCAATCAGGCAGTCCAACTCATAAACAAAAGCAATCTCTGCTACAGTAGACTGGACAGGGCATCATCCAGGATTTTCTTGAAGACCCTCCAGGAAGAGTCCTCCCATATTTCTAGATAACCCATTCCACTTTCAAATAGCTTTCACTTTTCAGAAGCTTTTCAAATTTAAAATTGCTTCTTTGAAACTTTCTGCTATTGTTCCTGGTCTTGCCTTCTTTGCCAAACAAAACAAATGTGTTTTTCCCACAAGATAGGTCTTCGCATATTTGAACACAGTTATCATGTCCATACCTAATCATGTCTAGATTCTTCCACCAATATTTATATGACATGGACTCTAGGCTCTTATCAACATCCTTTTAAATCCTGGGGCCTAGAACTGAGAGCAACATTTATGATGAAGTCTGATGAACTCAGAATACAGTGGGGGTCCATTAGTGAAGACTATGCCCCACTTAATGCAGTCCAAAATCAAATTAGCTTTTTAAACTGTTGTAGCATACTGTTAGCTCATATTAAGTGCCAAATCCATGAAAACTCCCAGTTTTTTTTTTCTGAAAAACTGCTGTCTAATGTCTCATCTAACTGATACCTATGAAGTTGGGTTTTTTAATATCTAAGTGTACTACTTTTTATTTATTTCTATAGAATTTTATTTTATTAGACATTAATCCAGTACTTTAGCTTTGAAGTCTCAAACATATGGCCTGTGCACAGCATGATGTCCACAACACTCTCAAATATGAACTGAACCAGATTAAAATGTAGTTCCTATGTAATTTTAATAGGTTGATATAATAGAATAATTTACACACACATATGATTTTCTAAGTCAACATGTGGCCCACACATATCCTTATATATGCCTTAATGACCCCTAATTTCTATTTGAGTTTGACAGCATTGCTCTACCCTATCAAATACTTTTGGATATTGTCTTTGTCATCCCTTTATCATCTTTTCATCATCTGCAAATATGATGCATATACTATGTTTTTATCTAAGTCAATGATAAAAATGATAAAAACTATGGAGGTTACCACAGGTCCCCATGGCACTCTGTTGGAGACCTACTGAAATCTATTTTTGGGCCATTAGCAACTACTCTTTGAGTCTGCCCATTCAAAAAGTTCTAAATTAATACAATTGTCTTATTGTACAATCTATATCCCTCCCTCTTTTTCACAAGAATATTAGGAGAGGCTTTATTAAAAGATTTGATAAAATGCAATTCTATTGCATTTCTTTTAGTTATGCTACTAAAAAAGCAAATACCTGTTTAACTAGTTATTGATGAAAATATGTTGAATATTTTTAATGATTATTTCTTTTCTTTTTTTTAAATTTTATTTTATTTGTAAAACATATGTATGGGTAATTCTTCAACATTAACCCTTACATAGCTTTCTGTTACAGATTTTTCCCCCCAACTTCCCACCCCTCCCCTAGATGGCAGCATATCCATTACATGTTAATTATGTTAAAATACTTGGCAAATCGAATATATGTATACATATTTCCAAACATCATTGTTGTGCAAGAAAAATCTTATCTACACAAAAGACATATCAGATAAAGGAAACACAATGTAAGTGAACATCAATCAAGAGTATGAGAATGTTATGTTGAGGTCCACATTTCACATCCCTCTCTCTGGGTGTATATGGCTTTCTTCAGTGAACAATTGGAAGTGGTTTGAAACATTTCATTGTTGAAGAGAGCCATATCCATCAGAATTTATCGTCATATAGTACTGTTGTTGCCGTGTATAATGATCTCCTGGTTCTGCTCATTTCACTCAGCATCAGTTCATGCAAGTCTCTCCAGGCCTCTCTGAAATCGTCCTGCTGGTCATTTCTTACAGAACAATAATATTCCATAATATTCATATACCATAATTTACTCAGCCACTCTCCACTTGAAGGGCATCTATTCAGTTTCCAGTTTCTAGCCACTACAAAAAGGGCTGCCACAGACATTCTTGCACATGTGGGGCCCTTTCCTTCCTTTATGATTTCTTTGGGATATAATCCCAATAGAAACATTGCTGGGTCAAAGGGTATGCACAGTTTGATAACTTTTTGAGCATAGCTCCAAATTGCTCTCGAGAATGGCTATATCCGTTCACAGCTCCACCAACAATGCATCAGTGTCCCAGCCTTCCCACATCCCCTCCAACATTCATCATTAACTTTTCCTGTCATTTTAGCCAATCTGACAGGTGTGTAGTGGTACCTCAGGGTTGTCTTGATTTGCATTTCTCTGATCAATAGTGGTTTGGAGCACCTTTTCATATGACTACAAATAGTTTTAATTTCATCCTCTGAAAATTGTCTGTTCATATCCTTTGACCATTTATCGATTGGAGAATGGCTTGAATTTTTATAAATATGAGACAATTCTCTCTATATTTTAGAGATGAGACCTTTATCAGAACCCTTAAATGTAAAGATGATTTCCCAATTTATTGCTTCACTCCTAATCTTGTCTGCATTGGTTTTGTTTGTACAAAAACTTTTTAACTTAATATAGTCAAAGTTATCTATCTGGTTTTCAATTAAGAGTTCCAGTTCTTCTTTGGACATAAATTTATTCCATCTCCATAGGTCTGAGAGGTAAACTATATTACGTTCCTCTAATTTACTTATAGTATCACTCTTTATATCCAGATCATGAACCCATTTAGATCTTATCTTGGTATGTGGTGTTAGATGTGGGTCAAGCCCTAATTTCTTCCACACCAGCTTCCAATTTCCCAAGCAGTTTTTGTCAAATAGTGAGTACTTATCCCAGAAGTTTGGGTCTTTGGGTTTATCAAAGACTAAATTGCTATAGTGATTGCCTAGTTTGTCTTGTGATTCTATTCTATTCCACTGATCAACTACTCTATTTCTTAGCCAGTACCAAATGGTTTTGATGACCGCTGCTTTATAATATAGTTTTAGATCTGGTACAGCAAGTCCACCATCATCAGCCTTTTTTTTTTCATTAATTCTCTTGAAACTCTTGACCTTTTGTTCTTCCAAATGAATTTTGCTACTATTTTTTCTAGATCTGTAAGATAATTTCTTGGGAGTTTGATTGGTATGGCACTAGATAAGTAAATTAGTTTGGGTAGTATTGTCATTTTTATTATATTTGCTCGGCCTACCCATGAGCATTTTAAGTTTTTCTAATTGAATGACTATTTATTTTCTAGGTGTTCTTGAACCATCTCTTTAATAGCTCATTCTATAATTTCCCCATGAATAAATCAGATCTACTAGCCTACATTTTGCAGATCCTTGTCTCCTCCCCTTTTTACAAGATTGGACGTCTAAGCTATTCTCCAATCTGGAGGTCCTTGCATTTTTCTATAATCTTTAAAACAGAAAAGATAGTAGATTTGACAACAAAAATTTTCTAGTTCCTTCAGGACCTAAGGATATATTTCTTCTGGGACCTTGACGTCAATTCATCAAAGTACTCTTTGCACTATTTCTTTACTTATTTTCGCTATCACCTCTATATTACCCACTTTTGTTCTCTCATTTCCAGTTTAGAGATTATTTTCTTTTGTAGAGCAAACCAAAAATTAGAATTAAGCATCTATTTTCTCTGTGTCATTTACCATTGTCCTATCTACTCCCACCAAAGGTAGTATCTACTGTAGGCTTTCTTTGATCTTCATTCTTCCAACATAGCAAATAACAACTCCTTTTTGTTGTCCTTAGTTTCTGTCAGCAGCCTGAGCTCATTCTGAGCTTTAGTATTCCTGACGGTATTTTTACATGACCTCGCTACACTCTTACTTTTAGTCTTTGTTACCTGGCCTTGTTTCTATCTTCTGTACATTTCTTTTTTAAAAAGAATTCTAAGGTAGTTCATGACTTTCCCATGTAACCACATTGGACTCTTCAAACTCCATTTTTCTCTTCTATGTGTATTATTTCCTTTTGGGGATTTAAAATAACATTCTTAAGCATCTCCCATCCCTCCTGACTTCCCCAATATATTTTACTCCATGAGACCATGGGATTTTACCTACTTTCCTATGCATCTTCTAAAAATCTGTTTTTACATAACCTAAATTGCATTTTACGTTATGCTCAGATTTCCTCTCATCTGTCTCATCACAAGAAACATACTCATCATAAACTCTAGGATGAATGTCACTTCTGAGAGTTCTGATCATTTCTATCCCATCAATTGATCCTTCCTGTAATTTAGAATCAATTCCATAATAAAGCAGATCAAGAAGTTATTAGCTGCTCTACTTTTGTCTCCAGTAGATAGCTGTATAATTGAAATCACCTATGTTTACTGTATCAGCCCTTTGTGCCAGATTTTAAAGTTTTCCAAACTTCTCATTTATTTCTTCATTGTAGTCAAGTGATTTTAGAATATACCAGTGACAAGGTCAATTCTCTTTCTCCTTTTTTTGATCTTTATCCAAATACTTTAATACTTATCCCCCTCTAGCTCATCTATGCTTCAAGTCTTTGCAGCTTGATAGAGTCTACTGGAGCTTGCACTTACCTGGTGTAGCCTTTGAGAGTTAAAGGTCACTCCTGTCATGATGAGCCTTTGGAAAGTATATACTCTCTCTCTCTTTTTTTTTAAATTAATTTTTTTTGGCTGAGGCAATTGGGGTTAAGTGAATAGCCCAGGGTCACACAGCTAGGAGGTATTAAGTGTCTGAGGTCACATTTGAACTCAGGTCCTCCTGACTTCAGGGTTGGTCTCTATCCACTATGCCACTAGCTGCCCCTTTAAAAAATTTTTTTTTAGTATATAAACTCTTGATAAATAAAACTGAATTGTACCTCACAGCAACCCTGTTATCTAGCTAGAACAAATATTATTGTTCTAATATTACAGATGAGAAAATTAAGGCTTGGAGAGATAAAGTTGATCATAGATCTGGAGCTGGAAAGACCTGCAGAAGACATCTAATTTAATAAAATCTAATATAGTTAATATAGTAACTAAGGCTAGGGAAACTAAGTGACTTGCCTAAAGTCATAATGTAGTACCAAAGTCCACATTTAAACCTATGCCTTTTAACTCCTGAGCCAGATAATTTCTATTACACCAAACCAAAGTCATACAGCTAGTAAGGGGCAGAACCAGGACTGAAACCCAAGCCCAATGCTGTATTCACCACACTCCCTCCTTTCATTCTTGAATCTTAGTTATGAGACTAAATGAGCATAGTCTCATTATTTTCATGTAATGAAGAAAATATATTATCTCACATTGACAGTCTCATTCTCTTGTCTTCTTAATCACTGTTCCAGGATCACATCTGCTTTTTTTTTTACTTCTTTTTCTCAAAACATTTTGGCTTGAGCATATGAATAGTGAGGGTTGGGATCCTTCTTTGATATTGGTTGCCATTTTATTAATTTACTCTGCTAGTCATATCCACATCATGTTAAATGTTATTGCCACGGTCCCTCGCCTTTTTTTGACTCTCCTGCCAGGTTTATATCTTCCAAAAATTTCATCATTTTTTTTATATGCTCACACTTTCTGACCTTGAATATTATTAGTCCTTTCCTGTGTACTTTATCAAGAATTTCTGAAGTCCAGAAAACTCTGCCTATGTCTCTTTTGTACCCATTATTTCCCCCCTACTTCTTCACAATCTGTTGGCAACATTTTATGCTTGATCTGCTTTCTGGGAGTTCATGCTGGTTATCCTTCATTGAATCACATTAGGTATCCTCTCACCTATTTTGGATTAGTGTTTCTCTCATAATATTGGAATAAAGCTAGAGAGATTTTGAGACATTTGGCCATGTAGTCTTCCTCTTTAAAATATCACAAGAGCTAGGTGGCACAGTGGATAGAGCACCACCCCTGAAGTCAGGAGGACCTGAGTTCAAATGTGAACTCAGACACTTAACACTTCCTGGGCAAGTCACTTAACCTCAATTGCCTCAGTAAAAAAAAAATATATATATATATGTATATATATACATATATATATATACATATATATATATACATATATATATGTAAAACAAGGGCTTCATGGATCTCTCCTTAGTGCAATTTACCCAATGTGGGAAAGAAACATGTTCTATTGTTTTGGTGAATTAGGTCCACCTTTGACATTTTGTGGGTTGATTTTTATCATGAAGTTACAGCTGTCTTCACATTTTCTAAAACCTAGTTGAATGAATTTAATTTGAAAAAATTACCTTTAATATATTTATCCCCTACCTTTTCTCCCTGTTAATTTGTGCTGGATCATGCCATACAGTCTTATTATAGGCTTTGGATATATAAGATACATGTAATTTATATGTAGAAGGTAAACATTTATTTTTAAAAGATTGCTCCTTGCTCTCTTCCTACAATCCCATTACACACTTCCTTTAGTGTGTATCTTCATTTTTTATGTCTGTGAATTTTTCTTTTTAATTTGCTGTGATTTTATCCTTAACTCTTTCTGGGTTTTTCCTTTCTCTTATCTTTGATTTTCTTGCCACTTTTTGTATGTACTTTAATTTGATAATCTTTCTAGTGTCTGCCCTTAATTAACTTTATATTTCTTTGTAGGTTGAAACTCCCCAAGTCCAGGTATTAAATAGAACAAATAATTTTTGATCAAAAGTTGGTTAATTTCTAGATGGTTTCTGCTCTCCAATTCTCTATAATTCCTGACTTTTTTTACATTGAAATTCTTTCAAACCTTTCATTCTTCCATTAAATTGATTTTTTTTCTTTTCCCTTTTTTAACGATTATTAAGGTAACTGTTGACAATACATATGCAACTACAGAAATGCTCTTGGCATTGCTGAAAAACCAACAGGCAATCATTTCCTTTAATTTTTTTCTCTTTCATAATACTTGTAAGCTCAGCAGACTGTTTCACCATCAGCATAGCTGCAATCCAGGCTCTGTTGGCTCTGATCAATAAAGAATTACTGTGAGACCTGTTTTCCTTAAAGATAATTTCTCTTTCTATCTTTTGTCACAACAACCAATGTTAACAAAGTCCTTCCACTTTCATATTTCCTTCTATTAGAACATTGAGGACTACTTACTGAAAGTAGGGTACATGGTTCCAGGTCAATTTTGATGTTTTTCTCTTTAAAAAATATATTATATAAAGGACCAATTTGTTGTCATATATTTTCTTGTTTACTGAGTGAATGAACCTTAGCTTTGGTGTTTGTCTTTTTATTTAGGGGAGACATTTTCAGTAAGGAACCAGATTCCTTTTTTAAAAAATAGTATACTTTGGTAACTTCCTCCCCCTCCCCCATTACTCTCAAAAGATCGTTCCCTCAATCTTATTCTATTTTTTAAAGATTGATGACCCAACCCTTAAGCATGAATTTTAAATTTGATTGTAGGTAAGGGGAATTGAATAATAAGACAGCAACATTTTTAAAATATTACATACATTTCTAGAATACATGCTATCATCTCAAATCCTGCTCAGTTATCTTATCATGCCATGAAAGTAATTGTGGGTTCTGAAAAGTCATGTAAATGAAGCTCAACTCTATCAAGTTCCATTGAGATGAAAAGACTTTTAATTCAAACCTAGTGATTGAATGTGTCTGGCATCTGGTCATTCAACTAAAACTGCTCTCTCCAAAGTTACCAATGGTCTCTTAAATGCCAAATCTAATGGCATTTAAGTCCTTATCTTTCTTGATTCTATGCAGCATTTGACATTGTTGATCACCCTCTCATCTTGGATAGTGTCTTCTTTAGGTTTTCAAGATTCTGCTCTCTCCTTGCTTCTATCTGATGACTCCTCATTCTCTTCCTGAATGTTCTTTGTCACAGCTATTTGCCATTGGTATCACTTAAGGCTCTTTGCTTGACTCTCTTATCTTTTCCCTTCATGCTGTCTACCTTGAGGATCTCATAGACTTCCATTTAAAGCTCTTCTTAATCTGGCCCTTCCTACTTTTCCAGTCTTTTTACATTTCTTATTGCTCCACATATTTGTAAGACCTAGCTATACTAGTCTAGTTTTTTTTTTACTCATATATAATATTTTCATCTTTCATCCTTAAGCCTTTTCATTGCTTTTTTCCTCATGCTTTGAATGCTCTTCCTCTTCAAATCTATTTCCTTGACTTTTTTTCAAGATGACTCAAATGCTATCTTTTTGATAACAGTTAAGAATAACAAAACTTATCAATTCTGATGGACATGGCTCTCTTCAACAGTGAGATGTTTCAAACTAGTTTCAGTTGTTCAGTGATGAAGAAAGCCATATACATCCAGGGAGAGGCCTGTGGGATCTGAGTCTGGACCACAACATAGCATTTTCACACTCTCTATTGATGTTTGCTTGCATTATGTTTTTCTTCTCAGGGTTTTTTTTTTCCTGTACATCAAGATAACTGTATAAATATGTATACACATATTTGATCTGTCAAATATTTTAACATAATTAACATGTATTAGACTTCCTGCCATCTAGGGGCGGGAGTGGGGGATAGGAGGGAAAAATTTATAACAGAAAGCTTTGCAAGGGTCAGTATTGAAAAATTACCTATGTATATGTTTTGCAAATAAAAAGCTTTAATAAAAAGTTTATAATCATTAGCCAATGAATTCTTTTTTTCTTTTTGTAAGCATCATATCCTTTCGGTGTTCAAAAATTCTTTAGCCCAATCCCATTCCTGAACTACAAATCCTCTCACTGTCATCCCTGATGAATGATTACCTATTTTCTTGTTGAAGACTCAATGCCATGGTCTTCACTCTTTCCAGATAGCTCATTTTGATTGTTAGAAGTTCTATTGTGATAAAATCTACCTCTCTATAATCTGGTCTATTTATTGGCCCCCTTTTTTCTAAGACTATGAAAAATGAATTTAATTCTTCTTCTTTATATCAGCCTTTCTAATATTTAAAAACTGCTATCACATCATATCTCTCCTAATTGTCTTCTTTAGGCCATTCCTAATTCTTTCATTGATTCTCATTTGCCACTATTTCAGGTTCCTTCATAGCTTTCCACTGATTTGTTCTACATTGTCCTTTCCATTCCTAAATGTATCCAGAACTGAGATTCTTTACAATATGTTTCTGTTAATGAAACCTTAGACTGAATTAGCTTATTTAGGTGCCATATTACACTATTGAATTAAAGTGAAATGGAATTCCACCAAAATCACTGAAACAAATTATTGTCTAATCATTTTCCCTCCATTTATTATTTTTGTCATTGATTATTTGAATCTAATCATAGGACTTTACATTTATCCCAATGAAATATTGTCTTATTAGATATGGCTCATTATTATTTTAGATTTAGATTCTTTCATACATTAAGTTATCTATGTTTTTAATTTTTGAAAATATCTGAAAATCTGATTTATTCAAATCAGTGCCCAAAATATTGAATGGAGTAGGGCTATGGATAGAATTCTATGATATTCCCCTAAATATTTTCTTCTGCTGATCCATCAAGTACTTTGGAGGGCTAGTTTCCCAATAAATTAAGAATCCACTTATAGTTGGAAAATTTCCTTCTAATCTACATGGTGGAAATCACAAGTGATTTTGTTGATTACCTTGCTAAAATCTACCTACACTTTGTCTATTATTTTCCCCTCCCTGATATATTAAAATATCCTAATCAATAGAATTAGATTTTTAAAGAGAAAATAAAGTCAGCCTATCATGAATTTAAAAAAAAAAGTTGTATTCATTCCTTTTGATTTTATAACATAGTCATTTCCAAATTTGGTGTCATGAAAAGTTGGACATGGCTGAATAACAGAACCACAACAAAGATTTCCAGATTTAACTCTTACTTCTTTTTTTTTTTTCTTTTTGCTGAGGCAATTGAGGTTAAGTGACTTGCCCAGGGTCACACAGCTAGGGAATGTTAAGTTCCTGAGACCAAATTTGAACTCAAATCCTTCTGACTTCAGGGCTGGTTCTCTATCCACTACACCACCTAGCTGCCCCATGACTCATTCTTAATGAAAACATTTTACTGTGTAGGTTTTGAGAATTTGCTTTCTAAATTCTCACAAACCATCTTTTTTTAACAATATTTTTGAGAATCATTCCTGGAATTGAAAGAAAAGCTACTTGCCAAAAGTTTAAAAATCCATCTTATATCATCTTTTTTGAAACTGGGAAATATTTGTCCTAATGTGACCCCTATCCTGTTTACCAAAATTTTTTAAATACTACAAACTATTACTTGGTGATTTCACTTAAATCTTAGCTCATCTTTAATCTTTTCTTTTCCCACAGTGTTGCTTTTTCCTTTCTTTTCTTGTTGTTTGTTTGTTCCTTTTTTTTCTTTCTTTCAGTACTTTCTATTGTTCTTTGCCATTCATTGAAAGCCTTATTTCATTTATTGCTTTAGCCTTTTTGACATTATTGTTTCATGCTATGCCATTCTTGGATTCATTCTCATTTTGGTTCCATCTTCCACATAAACTTTTTAAAAAAATCTAAACTGATCATTTGTTTTCTTGTGCAGTCTCATTGATCTTTTTTAGATAACATATTCTCCCTCTTTGAAAATAATTTATTTAGGTCCTGTGAGAATTTTGTTCTTGACAATATCTTATATACTTGAACTGACCTTCCTTATAGAATCTTAAACCATAGGACCCTAGCTGTTTTTGATTCTTCTGAACTCCAAAATGTATTTCCTCAAGGAAGAACATAGGATGAAAAGACCATGGTTACTTGCACATAATTCAATACTATTCTCACATATTTTAAAACTTGACAATTTCATTTTTAAAACATGGGCAAAAGGAAAGATGATGAAAATCATTAGAAACTATGGTTTAAACTATTTTAAAAAATTTTAGCTATGATTTTAAACTATGTTTTTTTTAATTAAAGCTTTTTATTTGTATAACATATTTATGGGTAGTTCCCCAACATTGATCTTTACAAAGCTTTCCATTACAAATTTTACCCCCAGTCCCCTCCCCTCCCCTAGATGGCAGGAAGTCCACTACATGCTAATAATGTTGAAATGCTTGAGAAGTTATGCAAGAAAAATCCTATCTACAAGAAAAAAAAAAGAATCCGAGAAAGGCAACACAATGCAAACAAATGTCAATAGAGATCATGAAAATGTTATGTTGTGGTCCATATTTCATTTCCCTCTCTCTGGGTGTATATGGTTTTCTTCAGTGAACAATTGGAACTGGTTTGAGACAATTCTTTGTTGCAGAGAGCCATGTCCATCAGAATTGATCATCATGTAATACTGTTGTTGCTGTGTATGATGATCTCCTGGTTCTGCTCGTTTCACTCAGCATCAGTTCATGCAAGTCTCTCCAGGCCTCTCTGAAATCGTCCTGCTGTTCGTTTCTTACAGAGCAATAATATTCCATAACATTCATATACCATAATTTATTCAGCCACTCTCCAATTGATGGGCATCCCTTCAGTTTCCAGTTTCTAGCCACCACAAAAAGGGCTGCCACAAACATTCTTGCACATGTGGGTCCCTTTCCTTCCTCTAAGATCTCTTTGGGATATAGGCCCAGTAGAAACACTGCTGGGTCAAAGGGTATGCACAGTTTGACAACTTTTTGGGCATAGTTCCAAATTGCTCTCCAGAATGGTTGGATCCGTTCACAGTTCCACCAACAATGTATTAGTGTCCCAGTTTTCCCACATCCCCTCCAACATTCATCGTTATCTTTTCCTGTCATTTTAGCCAATCTGACAGGTGTGTAGTGGTATCTCAGAGTTGTCTTAATTTGCATTTCTCTGATCAATAGTGATTTGGAGAAACTTTTCATATGACTAGAGATGGTTTTAATTTCATCATCTGAAAATTGTCTGTTCATATCCCTTGACCACTTATCTATCGAAGAGTGGCTTGAATTCTTATATATACGAGACAATTCTCTATAAATTTGAGAAATGAGGCCTTTATCAGAACCATTAAATGTAAAGATGATTTCCCAATTTGATGCTTCCCTCCTAATCTTGTCTGCATTTGTTTTGTTTGTACAGAAACTTTTTAACTTAAGATAATCAAAATTATCCATCTGTTGTTCAATTAGGAGTTCTAGGTCTTCTTTGGACATAAATTTATTCCATCTCCACAGGTCTGAGAGATAAATTATATTACGTTCCTCTAACTTGCTTACAAAGGCCCTCTTTATATCTAGATCATGAACCCATTTAGATCTTATCTTGGTATGTGGTGTTAGGTATGGGTCAAGCCCTAATTTCTTCCACACTAGTTTCCAATTTTCCCAGCAGTTTTTGCCAAATACTGAGTATTTATCCCAAAAGCTGGGGTCTTTGGGTTTATCGAATACTAGATTGTTAAGGTTATTGCCTAGATTGTCCTGATATCCTATCCTGTGCCACGGATCGACTACTCTATTTCTTAGCCAGTACCAAACGGTTTTGATGACCGCTGCTTTATAATATAGTTTTAGATCTGGTACAGCAAGGCCACCTTCATCTGCCTTTTTTTTCATTAATTCCCTTGAAATCCTTGACCTTTTGTTCTTCCAAATGAACTTTGTACTATTTTTTCTAGATCTGTAAAATAATTTCTTGGGAGTTTGATTGTTATGGCACTAAATAAGTAGATTAGTTTGGGTAGTATTGTCATTTTTATTATGTTCGCTCTGCCTACCCATGAGCACTTAATATTTTTCCAATTGATTAGGTCTGATTTTATTTGTGTGGAAAGTGTTTTGTAATTTAGTTCGTATAGTTTCTGACTTTTCCTTGGCAGATAGATTCCCAAATATTTTATCCTATCATCTGCTATTTGGAATGGAATTTCTTTTTGTATCTCCTGCTGCTGAACTTTGTTGGTAATATATAAGAATGCTGATGATTTATGTGGATTAATTTTGAATCCTGCAACTTTGCTAAAGTTGTGAATTGTTTCTAGTAGTTTTTTAGTTGAGTCTCTAGGGTTCTCTAAGTATACCATCATGTCATCTGCAAAGAGTGATAATTTGGTTTCTTCATTACCTATTCTAATTCCTTTTATCTCTTTTTCTTCTCTTATTACTAAAGCTAACATTTCTAATACAATATTAAATAGTAATGGTGACAGTGGGCAGCCTTGTTTCACTCCTGATCTTATGGGGAATGGTTTTAGTTTGTCTCCATTACATATGATGCTTGCTGATGGTTTTAAATAGATGCTACTGATCATTTTAAGGAAAAGCCCATTTATTCCTATACTCTCTAGTGTTTTTAATAGGAAAGGGTGTTGGATTTTGTCAAAGGCTTTTTCTGCATCTATTGAGATAATCATATGGTTTTTGTTAATTTGGTTATTAATATAATTAATTATGCTGATAGTTTTCCTAATATTGAACCAGCCCTGCATCCCTGGTATAAATCCTACTTGGTCATAGTGTATTATCCTGGGGATGACTTTCTGTAATCTCATTGCTAATATCTTATTTAAAATTTTTGCATTAATATTTATTAGGGAAATTGGTCTATAGTTTTCTTTCTCAGTTTTTACCCTACCTGGTTTAGCTATCAGCACCATATCGGTCTCATAGAAGGATTCTGGCAGTATACCTTCTGTCCCTAATTTCTCAAATAGTTTGTGTAGTATTGGAATCAATTGCTCTTTGAATGTTTGGTAGAATTCACATGTAAATCCATCTGGCCCTGGAGATTTTTTCTTAGGGAGTTGGTTAACGGCTCGTTCTATTTCTTTTTCTGATATGGGGCTATTTAAATAATTTATATCGTCTTCTGTTAACCTGGGCAATCTATATTTTTGTAGATATTCCTCCATTTCATTTAGATTATCAAACTTCCTGGCATAAAGTTGGGCAAAGTAACTCCTAATTATTGCTCTAATTTCCTCTTCATTGGAGGAAAGTTCTCCCTTATCATTCTTGAGACTAACAATTTGATTTTCCTCTCTCCTTTTTCTTATCAAATTAACTAAAGGCTTATCTATTTTGTTGGTTTTTTCATAGAACCAACTCTTAGTTTTATTATTATTATTATTATTTTTTTGCTTTTTGCTGAGGCAATTGAGGTTAAGTGACTTGCCCAGGGTCACACAGCTAGGGAATGTTAAGTGTCTGAGACCAGATTTGAATCCAGGTCTTCCTGACTTCAGGGCTGGCGCTCTATCCACTACGCCATCTAGCTGCCCCCCAACTCTTAGTTTTATTTACTAACTCAATAGTTTTCTTGTTTTCGATTTTATTAATTTCTCCTTTTACTTTTAGAATTTCCAATTTGGTATTTAATTGAGGGTTTTTAATTTGTTCTTTTTCTAGTTTTTTTAATAATAAGCCCAATTCATTGATCTTTTCTTTCTCTATTTTATGCAAGTAAGCATCTAGAGATATAAAATTGCCCCTTATAACAGCTTTGGCCGTATCCCACAAATTTTGGTATGTTGTCTCCTTATTGTCATTCTCCTGGATGAAATTATTGATTGTGTCTATGGTTTGCTCTTTCACCCATTCATTCTTCAGGATTAGATTATTTAATTTCCAATTACCTTTTGGTTTATTTTCTCCTGGACTTATATTGCATGTGATTTTTATTGCATCATGATCTGAAAAGGATTCATTTACTATTTCTGCCTTTCTGCATTTGATTTTAAGGTTTTTATGCCCTAATATATGGTCAATTTTTGTATATGTTCCATGGACTGCTGAGAAAAAAGTAAACTCTCTACTGTCTCCATTCAACTTTCTCCATAGATCTATCATACCTAACTTTTCTAACAATTGGTTTACCTCCCTAGTTTCTTTCTTGTTTATTTTGTAGTTTGATTTATCTAATTCTGAGAGAGCAAGGTTGAGATCCCCCACTAGTATCGTTTGGCTGTCTATTTCTTCTTGCATCTCTCTTAATTTCTCCCCTAGGAATTTGTGTGCTATTGCACTTGGTGCATATATATTTAGTATAGATATTGCTACATTATCTATGGTACCCTTTAATAAAATATAGTTTCCTTCCTTATCTCTTTTGATTAGATCTATCTTGGCTTTTACTTGATCTGAGATAAGGATTGCTACCCCTGCTTTTTTTT
>JAJPUD010002893.1:49415-100973 GCA_023553655.1 Myrmecobius fasciatus
AATCTATCTTCTTTCTTGATCACTCTAAACAAAAGTAATTTCTTCCTTCTCTGACCTCCCTCCTTTCATTTATTAATCAAACCACCAATTTAACATATACTTGTTTCTACAATTAGCTTGTTGTGTAATGAGTGATTGATTATTGTGTGCATAACAGACAATTTGGGGCTATTTCCTCAATTCCCAACCTCATGGACTTCCAGGGAAATTATTTCTATCACCTTAGAGTTCTGGAGTAAATTTGGGAGGTTTCTGGGTCTTCTCAGTACCATCATTTATGAGCCTTGATTAGTATATTTCACCATTGGCTAATCAACCATCTTTAATTAATTTAAAGACTATTTACTAAACAAATACAGCCAGATGAAACCAATGGTATCAAACCAAGGGCACATAGTACTTGCATAATAATGGACCTAGTAAAAGTTGGTTCTTACTTAAAGTAAAAAGATAAAAGGCATCCATGTAGGGGACATGTTTAGCAAATTTATAACTCACAAGTTCTGGTTATTGCAAGTCCTTTTCTCCCTCTGTGGAGCTTCAAGAAATTTCCATTAAGTGTAGCCCTCTGCTAACTGTATGACTTGGTAACTTCATGGAGTTCTAAAGCTGTCTTTCCCCAATATGTATAGTTTGTTTCCATGTGCTTCTTAGGTTCCAATATATGCTGTCATTAGCATTGTCATCAGTCTAAGAATTTTTCTATCCCAAGGGCCTGAAATCCTCAACTCCCAATTTTGAAGGTCTCCCCCAATAGACTAACCATCTTCTTAGCAACTTACTATTTTAATAAAAATATATTGAGGTATGACTTGATCTTACCAATCATAAGATGTTATTTTTATTGAGCTATCTTTATTTCATCCAATAGCCCCAAACTCCTTTTATAGTTTCAAGATGATGAAGGATTTTTTCACTCCTTAAGTATACTTTTAATTGCTTTAGTCGATTGAGGTATCTAGGATTTCTGTGATTTACGTCAATTGGGTAATTAGAGTGGAACCTTTCACTTTTACATTATATATAAAAATTTATACATATATGTATGTAAATGTGTATATACATATATTATATATGTGTGTGTGTCATGCACTTATACTAAGAAACTATCATTTTGGGAGGGAAGTGATGAAATGCAGTATATATGTATGTATACATACATATATATGCACATATACACATATATACACACATATAAATGTGTATGTTTATACTTCCTTTTCCCCTACATTCACACAAATGATAAAGTTTCTGAAGACAAGGATCATATCTTGTATATCTTTATATAATCCTCATTGTCTAATATCTTTTATATAATAGGTATTTCTTGGGTCTATCTGAGCAATTTGAAAAGATATAGCTGGAAATAAACTGAAATAGAATCCACAGATTCTACATGACTGGGTAATTGTGGAATGATAGTGGCTCATATTAGTATGACATTTTATAGCACTTTCACATGTATTATCTTATTTGATTTTCACATTTACCATGCAAGGTAAATAATATAAACAGTTATACTCATTTTAAAGATGAACTACATTACAGAGAGGTTAATTGACACACCAAAATCACACAGTAATAAGGAGAAGAGCTGGGACTTGAACTCCAGCCTTTCAGACTCTTTTTATTAAACAATAGTGAATTTGCTTCTGGAAAAGCATTATTACTTCCATGTAATGCAGTTTTGCTAATAGGAAAATGGATAAAAAAAACTATTTGCATCAGATAATTCTTCAAATAAATGGATTCAGGTTATGGAGAAATAAGTTATCTTGGATTCCAAAGTACAAAATGTGCATGTGATATTTTTGCTGTCTATTAATAGAATAATGATCTTCAAAAAATTGTCCCCATGTATGATGATGGAACTTTCTATGCTCAATTTTGGGATAAGAAAATTATATCTCAAGAAGTTAAGGGAATCTGAAATCAAATCATCTTGGGTTCTCAGAGGGATTCTAGGAGTAAGCAGAACTATTGCGAATATTTCACTGAAACAGGTATGATTGTTTTATTTTATTTTATTTGTATAACATATGTGTGGGTAATTCCTCAACATTAACCCTTACATAGCTTTCTGTTACTAATTTTTCCTCCCAACTCCCCACCTCTCCCCTAGATGGCAGGATATACACTACATGTTAATTATGTTAAAATACTTGACAAATTGGGGCAGCTAGGTTGCGCAGTGGTTAGAGCACCAGCCCTGAAGTCAGGAGGAGCTGAGTTCAAATGTGGTCCCAGATACTTCCTAGCTGTGTGACCCTGGGCAAGTCACTTGGCCCCAATTGCCTCAGCAAAAAGCAAAAAAAAAAAATACTTGACAAATCGAATATATGTATACATATTTCCAAACTTATCATTGTTGTGCAAGAAAAATTGTGTCTACAAGAAAGACATATCAGATAAAGGAAACACAATGTAAGCAAACATCAATCAAGGAGTATGAGAATGTTATGTTGTGGTCCACATTTCACATCCCTCTGGGTGTATATGGCTTTCTTCAGTGAACAATTGGAAGTGGTTTGAAACATTTCATTGTTGAAGGGAACCATGTCCATCAGAATTGATCGTCATATAGTATTGTTGTTGCCGTATATAATGATCTCCTGGTTCTGCTCATTTCACTCAGCATCAGTTCATGCAAGTCTCTCCAGGCCTCTCTGAAATCAAGGTATGATTGTTAAAGATGGAGTGATGAATAACTGTAATCAATATTTGCTCTTAATCTCAGTACATAAATTATCATACTTTTTTAGTCTATCATAGATTTTTATTGATATCTTTTATTATTTCATAGATTTTGTCTGAATCCTCTCTCTTCTAAAGAGGCATCTTGTGTAACTGATTTTTTAAAAATTTTATTTTATTTGCATAACATATGTGTGGGTAATTCTTCAACACTAACCCTTACATAGCTTTCTGTCACAAATTTTCCCCCCAACTCCCCACCCCTCCCCTAGATAGCAGGATATCCACTACATTAATTATGTTAAAATATTGGAAAATTGAATATATGTATACATATTTCCAAACATCATTGTTGTGCAAGAAAAATCTTATCTACACAAAAGATATAACTGATTTTTTTAAGAAAAAGAGGAAGAAAAGAAAAATAATTAAAACATTAATGCTTTAGAAAAAATTCCACTTAAAGCCCAGAGAGCAGCATTAAGTATAAGAATACATATAACATACACAGATAAAGTACATGAAAAATTTCAAAGAAAACAATACATTCATGCATAAGGAGTAAAATTCAAACCCCACTTCAATTTATTTAGTCATGACCTTTCAAACAAATTAGTCAATCATCAGGATTTCATTACAAAGTATAAACTACAACCATAATACATGAAATTTTTAATCAATTAGAGGGGATTTTAGGAGTTTGGTTATTAGATGAAGGCAAAAGTCTACATAGGAAACATTTTGTAATCAACTGAAACAATCAGAGATTCTATTGAAATTAGAAATAATAGTCTGCCTGGTGAAGAGCTGGCCAAGTGATAGTTCAATTTATGGGTGGAGGACTTTAAGTTTGGTAACTGAAAATCCCAGAATTGGAGCCAGGATCTTATGCATTGCAAATAAGAATGCCTTGGCTGGGATCTATGAACGATTGGCCTAGAAATCCAGCCCCTTGTTTCTTCTGTTATTCTCAGAATATCAAAAATAGTAGCACTAGTATGATCCATCCTTTGGGGAGCAAAACCTGTATAAAGGGAAAATGGCCCCAAAGGGGGTGTTACAAATGTATTCCCCAAAGTATTTAGAAAAAAAAATGGTCAGAGACATATTTTAAAACATAGCCAGTCATTTTTTTAAATTGATAAACTATATAACCTTTAAACAAGTCATTGAAAGGCTTTCAGGTGAACATTACAGTCATACGACTTTTCAAAGTATGGGTTTTATACACAAGAAGTGTTATATTTTGTAGAGTGAGTAGTGCTCATTATTTATTCTATTGTTTTAATGAATATTTAAGAATTATACCACATCATTTCTTTTATTCTTAATACTATGAAGTGTTAATATATTAATCTCATTTTCTCAATTAGAGAAACATCATAAAAGGTTAAAAGAGTACTTTTAACTTAAAATTGACTTAAAATTGTGGCCATTTAGGCTGCAGTAGTAAAGAAAATAGTGATGAAGTATTTGTGAAACTAGTAGTGAGAGAAAATTCTGCGTATGTCCTTATGAGTGTTTGCCAGAGAAAACTATATATTGTGAAACTTTATTAATTAGAAGCCACTTAACTGGAACCCTTAATTAAATGGATTGCTTTTCTCTGTTTAAATTAATTCCTGAAGTGAAGTGGAATGTATAACAGTTTTTTAAAAAGCAAATTCCACAGATATTCCAGGGTTATAGCACCTGCAGCTCAATTTTCTTTCTCCATTTAGTTCTGGAAAAATTCATTTAATTCAGCAAATATTAAATATTCAGAATTCTGAGGACCTTCAAAATTCCCAGTCATCAAAGAAAAAAAAATGGATTATGTTTATTCTTTCCTAAAATAGCAAATGAGGCTAACTACAGTTGAATACTATATAGTGGTTGCACATTCACTGAATTGATCATAATCATAATGAAATGCCCTAAATAGCCCTTTAAAATAACTTTACTTTTTCTCTCACATAAAGTTGTGATCAGAAAAACTGTGAGAAGATGGAGGAACAGGCAATATAGTGTTATGGAAAGATGGTGACTTTAGAGTCAGGGGAGTAGTAGATAATATAGCATAACAATGTAATATAACAACATGATATATAATATAATTTAATATAACATAGAATATATAATATAATATAATATAATATAATATAATATAATATAATATAATATAATATAATATAATATAATATAATATAATATAACATAACATAACATAACATAACATAACATAATATAATATAATATAATATAATATAATATAATATAATGATACAATATAATGTGATTTATTAATATAACATAACTTGTGTATGAAATATAATAGATTATAATAATATAAAATCATAATTTCCAAAGTAGAAAATACTCCAGATATCCTTTAGTTCAGTTATATCAAACAAATAGAAATGAAGTATGTCTGTGTGTGTGTGTGTGTGTGTGTGTGTGTGTGTGTGTGTGTGTGTGTGTTTGTGGGGGGGAGTGGAACTCTATATATGAGGGTTCCTGTGGGCTTCATATCTTTTAAAAATGTAATATCTTTGTTTTATTGTGTTTTATTAATTTTGTTAAATATTTCCCAATTACATTTTTGTTCAGTTTTCAATAATATCAGCCCCTTCAGGATTCTATTAGGGGTTTTCTTGGCAAAGAGATAGAAGGAAAGTGAAACAAATAGGATTAAGTGATTTGTCCAGGGTCACAAAGCTAGTAAGTGTCTGAGGCCAGATTTGAACTCAGGAAGATGAATCCTTCTGATTCCAGGCTTGGCACTCCATCCACTGCACTTCCTACCTCCTTTAAGCCATACTTAGGACTGCTATGGGCTGCATGTAGCTCATGGGCAAGGAATCTGACACCTCTATTCTAGTTTAACCCCTTCATTTAACAAATGAAATTGACACCCAATGTAGTTAAGTGATTTGACCATGTACTACTTATATTAGCATGAAAATGTTACTCCTATAGTGATAAAAGTGGTAGGGCAGGTATATGGAGAGGAGCCCTAGGAATGGTGAGGATGATTTTCTTGAGTGACTCAAAAAGAATTAGAATAGACATATCTAGTCTTTTTTCCCTCAACTTTTCCTGGAGAGAGATTTTCATTCCTACCAGGAAGGGAAACAAGAAATTGGAAATGGAAGACAACTGCTCTGCTCTTTTCAGAGAGAAGGAATACTATAGTAGACATATATTTATCTGATCTCTTTAATGTCACTCACTATGGGATAGGATTAGGTTCTCTATAATTTTTGATCACTTCATCATTTTGGGGGAAGGGAGGACCTCAAGTTCTATTTTTAAGACATGACCCTTTTCTCATCTAACATGAGTTTCACAATGGACACACATAAAAGATAGCAATTTTTTAAATTAAAGCTTTTTATTTACAGAACATATGAGTGATTTTTCTACATTGACCTTTGCAAAAATGTTTTTTGTTCCAAATTTTTTTCCTCCTCCTCTCCCCCACCCCTAGATGACAGGTAGTCTAATACATGTTAAATATTTTTAATTATATGACAAATCCAATATATGTATACATATCTATACAGTTATATTACTGCACAAGAAACATCACATCTAGAAAGAGAAAAAAAAATCTAAGAAAAAACAAAATACAAGCAAATATTCACAGAAAGCGTTAAAATGCTGTGTTGTAGTCCACACTCAGTTCCCACAGGCCTCTCTCTGGATGTATATGATTATCTTCATTGCTGAACAATAGGAACTGGTTTGAATCACCTCATTGTTGAAGAGAACCATGTTCATCAGAATTGATCATTGTATAGTCTTGTTGCTGTGTATAATGATCTCCTGGTTCTGCTCATTTCAATTAGCATCAGTTCATGTAGGTCTCTCCAGGCCTCTCTGAAATCATCTTGTTGGTCGTTTCTTATAGAACAATAATATTCCATGACATTCATACACCATAATTTATTCAGCCATTCTCCAATTGATGGGCATCCATCCAGTTTCCAGTTCCTTGCCACTACAAAAAGGGCTGCCACAAACATTTTTGCACATGTGGGACCCTTTCCTTCCTTTAAGATCTCTTTGGGATATAGGCCCAATAGAAACACTGCTGGTTCAAGGGTATGCACAGTTTGATAACTCTTTGAGCATAGTTCCAGATTGCTTTCCAGAATGGTTGGATCCATTCACAGTTCCACCAACAATGTATCAGTGATCCAGTTTTCTCACATCCCCTCCAACATTCATCATTATCTTTTCCTATCATTTAGCCAATCTGACAGGTGTGTAGTGGTATCTCAGAATTGTATTAATTTGCATTTCTCTGGTCAATAGTGATTTGGATCTATCTCCCTGATTGAGATCCTCATCACCTTCAGTGTAGATTATAATCATTCCCTCCTAGATTTTTTCTCTTTTCCTAGTTCTTCCCCTCTTCAATTTACTTTTAACACTGCTGTCTTGGATAGGTCTGCCCATGACCTTTTCTGCTAAAAACATATTTTATCTATTGAATAAAAATGAATTCCCTTTTCTATCCCTTAAGACTCTTTATAATCTGGCTTTAACTCAGAATATATTAAATGCTTGCCCTTTCTAAACATCCTGTTACTTCCCAATCAATTCCCTCCCATACTCCAATGAAACCATTCTTTGTAACAAAAAAACATAGTTAAACAAAAGAAGTCAACATATCAATCTATTTGAAAACATATGACTCATTTCATGTTGATTGTCTCTAACCTCTGACAAGAGATGATTTTCACCACCAGTCTTTGGAAGCAATGATTAGACATTGATTTGATCACAGTTCTTAAGTCTACACAGTTTTGCTTTCTATTATTGCCTTATCTTTCCACCCTAATTTCAAAATATTGCCCTTCATGAACTCTCTGTGTACCAGCAAGTTTGGGCTATTAGCTATTGCTGATCCAATCTTTTTCTTTCCTACCAATTGGACATATGTATGCACCATTTTTATTGCTGGAGGTAAGTTAATATATTGAAACTTATGGACCTTCTGCCTCAATAATAGATAAATTTGGATTAAGCACCTACTGTGTGTCAGATACTACATTAAGCACTGGGAATACAAATATGGAAAAAGAAAGACTATTTCTGTCCTTTAAGAGTTAACAATCTAATAAGAAAATATACACAAAAAGAAGCTGAAATGGGCAGTTTAGAGTTGGGAAGGTAAACAATGCAGGGATATAATGAAGAAATAAGAAAAATCCCAATGTCATATAGCCAAGTAAGAGACGTGAAGATAGCGCTCTCCTTAAATGGAAGCTTTAGAATTCATGGTGCTACCCTCTAATCATGGGGCAGAGAGTAGTGATGAGATACTATCAAGGCTTAAAAAATCTTTAAGATGATCAGGTTTGCCCAATAATGATTTTTTGGGGGCATGGTGGAGAACTCAGAAAAGTCCTAGAATAATACAGCCAGGTGAGAAATAAGGAGAACCAATCCAAAAAAGCATTCATTAAGCACTAAATATGTATAATTATCCTAGGTCTTAAAAAAATAAATGAAAAACACAACTTGTCCACTTGTGTGGACATTCCATTAGAGGAGGAGGAGATTCGGATATAACATGTAAAGAGATATGTGCATATAAGATTATTTGAGATAGAAATAATCACTTAGGGGTTCTGAAATAACTGGAGTGGTCTGAAAATTTTTCCCATAAGAGGTGGGGGCATAAGTGAAGACATAAAGGATGCTAGGTGTTCTAAGTATAGGTGACAAGAAAGTACATTCTGTTTTACAGGATCAGCTTATAAGAAGACACTTTCTGACTTTCATATTTTCATAGTTATTAGGTATCTTATTTAATATTGTATTTAATTTGTTTCCAATTAATAAGCATTAAATTTCTTTCTCTCCTATCTTTTCTTCCCAAGTGAAAAGAAAAAAAAATTATTGTAACAAATATTCATAGTCAAGCAGAACAAAAACTTACATTCAATGTGTCAAAATTTTTCTCCTTTTTGCATCTTGAATCCATCACCTTTATATCAGGAAATGTTTCCACTTTAGTGCTCTGGAATCTTAATTGGTCTTTGCATTGATTTGATCAGTAAATCTCTTAAATATTCACAGTTATTTGTCCTGACAACGTTGTTTTATCAGTTTTCTCCTGGTTCTGTTCATTTCATTCATTAACAATTCATACAAATCTCCCCACATTTCTCTGTAACTATCCCTTTCACCATTTCCTATCATATGGCAATATTTCATATGTCATAAATAGGTTTATCTACTCCCTAGTTTATGTGTACTTTTAGTTTCAATTTTTTCTTCAACAGAAGATTACTATTAATATTTTTGTACTTATTGGTTATTTTCCTCTTTCTTTGATCCCTTTGGGCTATAGACCTTTATCAGTAAGTCAAAAGGAATGCATAGTTTAATAATTTTTTGGACATGCTTCCAATTGCTTTTCTGAATAACTGTACTAGATTGCAGTTCCACCAAGAGTGCACTTACGTTCCTGTTTCCTATAGCTCTTAAGACATTTGACATTTTCATTTTTTGTAATCTTTTCCAATCTGATATGTGTGAGGTAAAACCTCTGAGTTGTTTTAATTTGCATTTTTGCATTTATTAGTAATTAGGAACATTTTTAACATTATTGATAGGTTGGAGTTTTTCTATAGAAAGTTAGCTCTTCATCTATTTGAACATTTATCAATTTGGGTATTTTTCTTATTCTTATGAATCTGATTCAGATTTATGTATATCTTGACTATCAGACTTGGGTCAGAGAAACTTGCAATGAAACTTTTTTTTCTAAGTTAACTATTTCCCTTCTAATTTTTCCACCATCGGTTTTAGTTATATGAAAACTTTTTAATTTTATGTAATCAAAATTTACCATTTTGTATTTTGTGATCCTCTCAAACCATTCTTTGGTAATAAATTCTTTAAATAAATAAAATAACATATCTGAAACATTTTCTTTAATATTTTTAATATGATTACTTATAACAGGATCTTTTATATCTGTTTCATGAATTCCTTTGGAACTTATCTTGTTATTTGGTGTGAGGTATATGTTTAACTCCAATTTCTGCCAGACTTCTTTTTAGAATTTCCAACAATGTTGGTCATATATTGAGGCCTTACCCCAGTAAGGGGGGCTTATTTAACACTTAACTATTTGGTTAATTTGCTTCTGAATATTGCATAATGAAGTTGTTCCAATGGCTAACCTTTCTATATCTTAACTACAATTGAATTCTTTTGATGATTTCTGTTTACAGCATCATTTGAGATCTAATACAGTACCGTTTCTTTTCACTCCCCCCCCCATTATTTCCCTTGAGACTCTTGATCTGTTTTTCTTTTGGATGAATTTAATTACTATTTCTACCTCTATAAAGTAACCTACAAATAGTTTGATTTGTATGACAGTGAATAAGTTAATTAATTTAGTATCAGTATTTTTTATTGTATTGTCTCAGCTGATCCCTGGGCAATTAATATTTCATCAATTTTAAGATCTGTCTTTATTTCAGTAAAAACTTTCTTTCTAATAATAACATTCATAAATAGTTTCTCTTTTTTGTGTGCTTCTCTGTGTGTGTGTATATTGATAGACAGATTACCAAATATTTTATATATTTTGTAGTTAAGTGGAACTTTTCTTTCTATTCTTCCTGTGGGGGTTTATTGAATTTATATGGAAGTAATGATAATTTATGTAGATTTATTATATGTCCTCCAATTTTTCTGGTTGTTACTTCACTTAATTTTTAGTTGATTCTCTAGAGTTCTTTAAATAAACTTTCACATCACCTGCAAAAATGATGTTTTTCTTTATTATTATACTTATTTCTTCAATTTCTTTTTAAAAAAAATCATTGTGCTATAGCTGCCATTTCTAGTACTATTAAATAGTAGTGATAATAATAGATATTTTTGTTTTATTCTTATTTTTGGAAAGACCTCTATTTTAGCTTCATTACACATAAGCCTGGCTTTTGAAATTAGATAAATACTATCTTAAGGAAAGATTGTATTATTCTTACACTTTGTGTTAACAGAAATGTGTGTTGTATTTTGTTAAAAGCTTTTTCTGAACCTAGTGATATTTTTGTTGTAATTAATGTAATCTTTTAAGATAATAGTTTTTCTAATATTATACTAGTCCTGAATTCCTATGTAGTCCAACTGATTCATATTGTATTCTCATATTAATAGGTTAATGTAGCCTCTTTCTTAACATTTTATTTAATTTTTTGCATCAATATTCACTAGTTATTTCATCAATGTTCAATAGACATTGGACTATATTTTGTCTGTTCTGATTCTTTATGGTTTAGATATTGAGACCAAAAAAGAATTTGGTAGAAACCTAACATATCTTATTTTTGCCTTCAGTTTAAAACAACATTGGAATTAATTATTCTTTGATCCATCTGTTCTGAGTTTTTTCTCTTTGGGAATTTTTTAATGGTTTTTTCCATTTGTTAAAATTATATTATTTAAATTATCCATTTTTGGTAAATTTTTGTATATTTCATTAATCAGTTTAACTGGATAAAATAGTTTCTAATATGCTCCTTTATTTCTTCTTCATTTGTTGTGAATACTCCTTTTAACTTTTAATATTGATAAATTTATTTCCCATTTAAAAAAATCAAACAAGCTAATGCTCTATCTATTTTATTTTAAGCTTCTAGTAATTTATTCAATGTTGGTTTTATAAGCTTTCATTTTATATTTTCTTTAATTTTTAGAATTGCTATTTTGTTGTTTGCTTTTTATTTGTTGATTTTGTAGTTTTTTACTTGAATATTCAATTATTTGTTTTGAAGTTCATTGATGAAATATTTATAGATAATATTAGCTATCTTATTAGTTATTATATATTTTATTCCCTAATATATAATAAGTTTCTTCAGGGTAAAGATTATGTCAGTCTTTGTATCCTTAGCTGCTACCACATTAGCAGCAGGTATATACAAAAGGTATTTAATACAGTAGATTTTAAACATAGTAGGTGTGTAATAAATATTTGTGGAATTTAATTTTGAGACATTTAGGGTAGTGAAAACCCTTCTAATTGGTTCCCCTCCTTTTATTGGTGAAGAAATTAAAGTCAAGAGTGATGAAATGATTTACTCTAACTTCCTCCCTCTTAATTCTAGGATCATACATAAATTCCACTTTGGGACACTTAAAATTTTTCAAACTAGTTATTACCTATTTTCTAATTTTTAATGTATTATTTTCCACTGTGCATTCTGTGGTACTACCATATTGACCTACTTGATGTTCCTTCTATACCATTTCTTTTTCCATTTCTATGCCTTTGCATCAACTGACTGCCATTCCTGGAATGTTTTCATCTTTTCACCCATTTCTAAAATCTGGTTTCCTTCAACTCAGTTCAAGGGTTGTCTTCTGCAAGAAGCTATCCCTACCACCTTATGTATATTTTACATATATTTTTTGTAATGTGTTTGTGTGAATATGAACAAAAATGACAATATGTATGTATATATATATATACATATTGTCATTTTTGTTAATATTTAAATTTTCTTGAGGACAGAAACCACTGCCTTTAGGACAATATCTAGTACATTGTAGACACAGTAAATGCTTATTGATTATTCAAAGCCACAGAGATGTTCAATAGCAAATAGTATCTTAAACCTACATCCCCCTGCATATATAGTAGAAAGAGAAATAGATTTAAAGTTAGAGAACAAGAGTTCAAATCTGGCTGTGCCAGGTGTGACTGATGTGACTTTAAGCAATTTCTGGCCTCTAATGACCTTTCCAGCTCTAAATCTATGATCTCAGAATGGTATCTAATATTATTCTCATTATAACACACTTGAATTGAGGAATATAACCAGATGGTACTTGGGGCTGATTACTTTTTTACTTCATCCATCAAGAGAAAAAGGGGGGTAGAAGACATTCCATTGTAATGTGGGTCCATTAAAAATTCAACTGTGTTGAGGAAATTTCTTTATTTTCTGAAATGGCTGAATATATTTCAGAATAATTCAACATAATACAAAATGTTTTTTGCATAGTTATTAAGTAAACTACCAGCAAAATGTGCATTGATTTCCTTAGCAGATGTGTACTTTATAATTGTTTTAGGATTTTCTTTTCTTTTTTTTTTTCTATTCATAAGTTGGATATTGCCATATTATTTCCTTTTCCTAAAATCATGTGAATAACAAATTAAGTGCAAGCTGATTTATTAAATTTGAGGTATTTCTCTTTTTTAAAAATTAGATTATGAAGAATATCCTACTAAAGATTTTTCTATGATGGAACGGAATATCCCCAGATTTATCTATCTTGAGGGAGAAAAGTGTTTTGTAAAACCTCATTTATCCCAGTTCTTCTTTTACCCTCTTGTTTGTTCCATTGAGTGTAAGGGCAAATTATGAGGTGAAATATTCTTATAATAAAAAGTAATGACTATGTTTAATTGACAAATGGTGAAAGATATGGGGAATAATAATAGAAAGATAGATTGTACATTATTAAAATGTTCAGTTTACTTTCTTCTTTGTGAGGCAACTGGGTTTAACTAACACAACTAGTAAGTGGCAAGTATCTGAGATTGGGTTTGTATTCAGATTTTCCTCATTCTAGGACCATTGCTCTAGCTAGTGAATCACATAGCTGCTTCTCAATTTACTTTCCAGAGTCACATAATTGTGTTTCCCTGACCTGTCTTCCTCAACACCTTTATGAATTAAGAAAGATGAACTGTTCTAGACTATATACAGGAAGGCTGATTCATGTAGAGTTTAAGTGACTTGCTTATGATTACACAATTAGTGGGAGAGGAAAGAATACAAACCCAAGTTTCCTAATGTTTTTGTAGTCATGAGTCTGTGTTGATACATACATTGAAAACAACAGGCAGATAAACTGATCTGTTCATTTCATCCATCTACATGATTAAAGATTGTTGGTAAAATGAGTGATTGGCAAGCTGAATTGACAATGAAAGATAACCAAAGCAGTTTAGTAATATTGTTACCCATTCATTCCACATACAGATTTTTATAGAATTTTGGAAATGGGAGAAATATTAAAAATCAACTCATCAATGCCCTAATTTTACAGCTGAAGAAACTGAAGTATGAAGCTTTTAAGTGATTTAACAAAAGTCACAGTTAGTCACAAGTTTAATAGGTACTCTTTTCACTATTCTTCTTCCCTTCAGTTTAAGGCTCTTATTTCCCAAGTTCATTGATGAAATAATTGACATCCTCACCTTCAATCCATATGAAACATATTAATTTGGGATGTTTTGGAAATTTTTGTTTCATGCCTTAAAAAAAGTATCATCAACTTCTCTCCCTCCTCCTACTTTCTGTCTCTTTCTTTCCTCCATTCCTTGACACTCTCTTGTGTGTGAATACATACACATTATCAGACAAAAATGTGAGATATGTCCTAGAATGATGTTTTAGGAGATAATATTTTTGGATTTGTTTTTAAGCTATTATTTCCCTAAACACTATTTCATAAAATTATGTATATGTCAATAGCCCTTTCCAAAGATTTTCTTTCTGAGAAAATGGGAGCAGGATATATCTTTTCAAGTGTTAACTGGAAAAATGTTTATCTTCATAATTTCCTTCAAACTTTAGAATCTTTTGCTTTATGAGAAATATTTCCCCCTCCCTATCCCTGGAAAAATCCAGTGTTACTAGAGAAAATTACCCATATGTGACACATCTAGAGTGCATAAGGTGATATACTTTGAAAATTGTTTTTAAAAATCTAATGACTCTATTACAGACTCTCATAATATTAATTTACACCATTAAGTATCCTTTCAATTTCCTGGAATGCAGAGCTTTGCATTTTTGTGTGTATGTGTTTATGCAAAGCATGCTCTTTTAAGTTCAATCTAGTTTCTCTAACACATAGCACAGTGTTGCATTGATTTGAGATCCAGATTTTTTAATCAAATGAATGGGCTATAATAAATCAATAATTTACATATGTATGTGTACATTTATATGGCTATTTCATAAGCATTATCATCATTTAACTTATATAACATTTGACATTGTTGACCACTTTCTTTTTTGGTTTTTGTCACTTGGCTCACACTTAAAATATTGCTTCTGTTTCTTTCTTTAATCTTTACCTGTTTTGGTTTCTCCTCTTCCTCTTATCTCCATGTATGAATATCCTTTAAGGCTCTTTTACTAATCTTTTTTTCTGCCTCTCTCTAGCTTAATAATTTTTTGTATATGGCTAATATATGGTTTAATTATTTTTCCATATTAAGTCAATATTTAGGTTTGACCTCTCTCCTGAGTTCAGTTTATAATTTCCATCTAGTTGTTGGAAATTTTCCCTTAGAGAGGCTGCCAACCTACCAGCCTCTAATGTTCTGGACTAAATTATTCATTTGCTTATCTAAAACCTGGTCTTCCAGACAATATTCCCCTTTCTCTTGATGGTAACACTATCTACCCAGTTAGCCAGACTCATTACCTAAAGCAAAATTTGATTGTTCCCTCTTTCACCACTACTGCTCTCCAAATCCAATCATTTTGCTTGCCACCTTATTATTACTTACATGTCTCTTATATCCCTCTCCTATCTTTTCCCCTCTCCTTGTCATGACAATTCAGTTCAGAGATTTACAACCTCCTGCTTAGACAATTGTACTTTCTTAAAAAGTCTCACTGACTAATTTTTCATCTGTCCTTCATGTCACTTCTCAAATAATTTTCCTAATGCTTAATATGCTACTCAAGTCATCAAAAACTTATAAGCCTGGCTCACTGTCTAGAGAATAATATAAATCATGTAATATAAATAAAAATAATATAAGAAAATAATATAAAAAATAATATAAATAATATAAATCTCCTTACTCTACGTATTGCCAGTTTAGTCAATAAGTATTCATCAAGTGCCTCCTATGGGTAAAGTATCATACTAGATGCTGTGGGTTCAAAGAGAAAAATAAACATATACCTATCAAGAACCTTGCATAAAAATTACATTACTAAATATATAAGGAATGGACGCAGTTGATTTTGTGAAACTAAATTTTAGCAAAGTCTTTATAAATTGTCATATTCTTGATAAAAATGGAAAATGTGGAATTGACAATAATAATTAGATATGTTCATAACTGACTGGCTTGCTGGACTCAAATAGTACTATTAATTGATAATTGTCAATAGGACAAGAGGTCCCAGAAGTATATGTCCAATTCTGTGCTTGACCCTTTTCTATTTAATATTTTTTCAATGACTTGGATAAAGTCATAAGCAATATGCTTGTTAGATTTACAAATGACATGATGTTGGGAGTGATGGCTAACATGTTGAATGAAAGAATAAAGATCTAAATGCATCCTGCCAGACTAGAACATTGGGCTGGATCTCATGAGATAAAATTAAATCACATAAATGTCAAGTTTTCCATTTGGGGACAAAAAAAAATCAAGTTCAAAAGTATATGGGAAAAGGATGGTTAGGCAGCAGTTTTTCTGAAAAAAAAATTATTGGGATTTTAATTAACTATTATAGTAATATGAGTCAGCAATACATGATGTAGTAACTAAACAAAGCCTAATATTATCTTGGGATTTATTAAGAAGGACATAGCTTCCAGGAAGCAATAGTTCCAATGCATGTTACCCTTGTCAGATCTCATCTAGAGTATTCTATTCAGTTTTAGATAACATGGTGAAAGAAGGATATTGATAAAAGCCTTGAATCCCAATATTACAATTAATTGAAGGAACTAGCTTTTTTAGGTAGAAGAAGAGGAGTCTCAGAGTGGGATGAAGGGGCACAATAATTGTCTTCACATATTTGAAGGCTTTCTTATATACAAGAAAGATTAGAATTTTTTTTCTCTCTGACCTCAAAGGGCAGAACATATGAATTTCCTTAGTTAAAATTATTTGTTGAAGGTAGAGAGTGTTATTGGTGAAAAAAACTGGAAAGGAGTATCAATGAAACATTAAAATACATATAAGAGAGCAAAAGGAAGTTCAGAAGTGACCACTGATAGGTGGACAAGGCAATTTTGTTATTGCCATTTGAAATTATTACAATCCTTTTAAATGCAAATGATAAAAGTTTATTTTTTATATACAATGTTCACATATAACATATGTATATGCATATTCATATACATATGTATCTATATATGTATATATATGGGAATGTTTATATTAATTGATGTTTATAAAGTTCATAAAAAGAGGGGAAATAAAATGGCAGGGAAACAATGGATCCAATTTAGCTAGTACATAGAATGAATGAATAGGAATAGTATAAGACAATGCTGGAAATATAGTTTGAAGTCAAATCAGAGTATGATAGGATTTGAGAGTGGGAAGTTACCATCTGGTTCCATAGAGAGTAGTCAACCAACCTTTTCTTCAAAATTGCCAAGAATATGCAAATCACCAGCTTTTCAGGAAGCTCATTGTGCTTTTGGACAGCTCTAATTGTTAGGAAATTTTTCCTGACATCAAACTTAAATTGGCTGTTTTACAAATTCTATATATTTCTTGATTCTGCCCTTTGAATAAAATTAATATAATAATTAGTAGAATATAATAAATATCTACCACCAAAACCAAATAATATGGGAAATAGGCCTCGGACAGAGAATGGTTGTTAATTGAAGTCCTTTTCTTGCATCAAGTTGTAGTGAATATACTACCTCCTCTAAAAACCCTTTCTCAATTTTCTTCTTAGAGGTGATTCCTGCTAAGTTGAATTTCATATCTGTCTCATTCAATTCCCATTTGCATGTATCACCTTCTAAAATTATATAGTTATTTTTGATGTGTCATCATCCAACTGGATTGTAGGGTCTTTCAAGGTAGAAACTATGTGTAATTTCATCTTTGACTCCCTAACTCTCTACCCTATAGACCTTTGGTAGAAATGTTTGTTTAATTGGATTGAATTGCTTATAAACAAAAGACATTCATTAGTAAAACTTCTGCTCCTAATGAAAGGTAGAGAAATAGTATTGAAATTTAGAGAAAATGTTAAGTTTGCTTACTGAGCATTTTTACTGTATTTGTACATGATGCACTTTCCAAAAACTTTTGATACATATGAGGAACAAAAGCATTTATTAAAGAATAAAATTTATGAAATGCCAGGTATTGTGCTATGTATTTTATAAACATTATTTCATGAGATTCTTAAAACTTTGGGAGCTAAATATTGCCATTTTGTAATTGAAAAAACTGAGATAGACTTTCCAGGGATCAATCATGTTAAAGCTCATAAGTATCTGAGACTGAATTTGGATGAAAGTCTTACTGACTCTAGTCCCAGAGCTCTATTCATTGAGCTAACTATCTCTACATAGTAGTGTAGTGGATGGGTCTTCTGAATGTTATTTAATTCATGATTTTGTCATTTGTTCATTCAATAACTGATTATAAAGTACATGATGTGTGTTAGATGCACACTGAGGGGAATACAGTTGAATGCTATGCTGAAGAGGAATTAGAGTTTTCTTGATCTAAAAAGGCAGAAGTAGGAGCAATCAATGGCAGGCAATGGAGTGGAAAATCTCACTTTCATATAAGAGGCATAGTAGTTATCTTAAATTCAATATGTCTAAAACATTCCTCATTGTCCCCCCTCCCTAAAACCTCACCCATTCCTACCTTCCCTATTACTGCATAGGTCAACCATTTTCCTAGTCCACCAGACTCATAATAGAGGAACCTAGTAAGGAATCTTGGATTTCTCCCTGCCTCTCACACCTCACAGATATGTTATTACCCAGGTCTGTTGATTTTATTTTTGCACAGCTCCAACATATCACCCTCTCTCCTCGGACACTAGTACCTCTCTAGTACAGGCCCTCATCACCATTACCCCCCTGGACTATTGCAATAGTGTGCTGGTGGGTCTACCTACCTCAAGATTTCCTCTGACACTTAAGTGATTTTCCTAAAATACAGGTCTGATCATTTTACCCCTTTACCCCCTTCCCATTCAGTAAACTCCAATGACACCCTTTTGCCTTTAGAAGAAAATGCAAAATTCAAAACCCTTAAAATCTTTTCTAGCTCTCCCTTCTTACCTTTTCAGTCTCTTTACAACAAAGGGCATCTAATGGAATATACAGTGAAATCATCAGGTCATTTCTAGGGACATATATGACTCAACATTGAAAGGATGTGTATTTTGAAATAATCTACAAAATGATGAGGTTTCCTTAGTCAACAACAACAACAATAATAATATTAACTACCAATTACATAATGCCTACTATATGCCAAGCACTTTGCTAAGCACTTTACAAATCATATTTAATTTAATCCTTATAACAACTCTTAAGGGCAGGTATTATTCCCCATGTTATCGATGGGGAAACTGAGGCAAACAAAATTTATATGACTTTCCCAGAGTCACACAGCTAGTTTATTTGAAATTAAATTTGAATTCAGGTCTTCTTGAATTTGAGAAACTCCATTCACTATGCTACCTACATGGCTATGATGGCTGCAATGGGGAAGGTTGCCAAGGCTACATCAAAGAGGATTGATCAATGAATCAGAATGAGCTACATGCTTAGTCAATTTTATAAGGAGTGACTCTGCTATCTTGTTGTCTCTTTCTTCTTGTTCCTGGAACATGTGGCAAGGAATTTTTTGAGTACTCTAAGCTTTTCTTGGATTTTCTGAGATGGGCAAGAAAGGGGCAGTTACTCCAATCATCCTGACAAAAATTATCTTTGAAACTTCCAAATGAGCTGAGTGAATACTCTTGGGATAGCTCCTGTGATTCATCCCCACACCTCCTACATGGGGTATATGCTGATATAATCCCTACTACATATACAATAAATTAGGTGTTTCATAATATATTTTTGCATTGGCTGAATCCTTGGATGTTTTAGTAATACGTATCATAAACATACATGGAGAATTACTATTAGAGATGACCTACTAATTTTAACCACCTACTAATCAATCATCTCATTGAATAGATATAACCTTTAGATCAAGGATTCTTAAACTTTTTCCACTCATGACCTTTTCTTTTTGTCCAAGAAATTTTTATACAAACCCTAGTATATAGGTATATAAAATAGGTATGCAAAGCAAACATTCACTGATAATAAATCATAATTTTGCAAACCACACATGCAGTTATGAGAACCCATCTGGGAGCATAAACCATAATTTAAGAAATTTTGCTTTAGATTACTTGATCATAATTTAGGTAAAAGTTAAAACAAGGAACATCAAAGTCAGATTTTCAACAACAATGTTGATCTTAAGCAATACTGAAATTACAAAATATATTAATTTTGTATTCACATTTTATAATTTTATTTTATAATTATTTGTTAATATAATTATAAAATAATTTTTATAATATTTTATTTTAAAAAAAATCATAGAGGCTTTCTAGGAAGATAAATAGAATGGGTGATAAGAGGTACCAGGACTATGGGTCAAGGCTCACTAGGCTGAATTAAAAAGGAATTACAGATATTTTCTTGAATATGCCAGTTTTATTAGGTTCTCCTAACCATTAACTGAGAAAATTTCGACTGTAGTTCTGTAGTCCTAAATCCCTTGGGACAAGTTGCATCTCTTTCATTCATCACAGTCTTTGCAGCCCTTAATTTTAAAATAGCAAGTGGGTATCTTTATGCTCACAATAGAACAGAGAATCAATAAGAGATGAATGGTTTGGGAAGATTTCACCTGTTTTTTTGTAACCTACCTTCATTTTATAGGGTATGACTGCATCAAGGTCAAGAATTACTTATAGAGATAGTAATTTAGGTTCAAGAGAAGTTATTTCTCTGGAGTACCATTCTTTTGAAATACATTTACAAATGCCGAGTAAATTAAATTAATAAGGGCAATCAGCTTCTTGACAATATATGGGCAATGAGAAAAAAAATACTCCTTATTTCCAAGATTTAAACACAAGAATAACAAGTCAGATTTTTCCCCCCTTTCTTTCCTTCTTTTTTAAAGTTACCCAAGCCCTTGATGTTCTTTGCCTCCCCTCCTCTCCTGTCTTTCCTACCCTTGATTTCTGGATTTGATTGAAAGCAGGTTCTGTTCTGTTGGATGACATCCAGAATTGCCATTTTCACTTACAAGACTGCAACAGCCTCATAAAGCAGGTTCTAATCCCAATGTCAGGCCCACTCTTGTAGAAAAGTTCTTCATTCTACTAAGGCATAGCACTCCATCTCCCTGGATACAGCTTCCTGTCTTTCTACAGACCCTCACAATGGGCTCCTCCAGCCCTGAGGCTATGCAAATGAGTACAGGAAATATAACATTAATTTCCAGGCACTTCAAACAGCAGTTAGAACTAATTCCTAACTAAATTGGTAGGGAGCAGTTAGGTGACTGCCTCTTCACTCCCTCAAACCCCCACCTGAATACAGTTTCTGCCTCTGCAAAGTGATTGACAAGTTTCCTATGCCTCAAAAGGGGTAAAAAGGTGGAGGTTTTAAATATTTACCCTGACCAACACAGGCTTCAATTCACTGAGAGGAAAATGATTTCTCTCCCAAGCAGAAAGTCAGATGGTCTTTCTGCTGCTAAAAATTACCAGGAAAATATCTCTTGAATATACTGGGCAAGTATGCTCTTAAAATGTGCTGTTTCTTTCCATACAGATGTACTACTCTATCACAATTCATAAGAATTTATGTATTTAGAATGACTTTTCTGGATGATAGATTTATAATCTCAGATTGAGAGGAACAATAGAGTTCATGTAGTCTAATTTCTTAATGGGTGTCCCTTTTATTTATCCTTTAAGTTTAAACATTTTCCAGTGATGTGGAATTGATTATGAGCCATCCCATTTCATTTTGGGACCGTCTAAGTAATAGAGAAGTCTTTCTTATATTGAGCCAAAGGCTACCTCCCTAAAGCTTTCCCCTCTTGTTCCTGGTTGTGCTCTATAAAATATAAGAAATAGGGCAATTTCTTTTCCTACATTAAACTCTTTACATATTTGAATAGTTATTCATGCCCATCCTTCACCCTCATTTCAAGATTTGTCTTCATCAGGCTAATTAGACCTAATTCCTTAAACCATTTTTATGTGATATTATTTCAACCATCATAATACATTTAAATGGTGCTTTGAACCTTAAATGAGACAGCATGACGTGGTAGTTAGAAAACTGACCTAGGAACCAAGAGGATCTGAGTTTGTCTTGCCACTCAGTGACTGGAAATCCACTTAACTTCTCAGTTCTATAGACAACTCACTAAATACTTCTCAATGATCAAGGCAATTCTCTAAGTTACAGGGAAGCTGTTGACTTGTGTTGATAGAGGAAAGTTTTTTTGTTTCTTTTTAAATTTTTGTACTTCTAAGAACTCATTAAATACATGAAATCACAGGTCTTATCCCTATCTTTTTTGAGATCTTCACAGCAACCCTCCAAGATAATTGTGTAAATATTATCATCCTCATTTTAAAGGAAAAGAAACTAAGGCTTATAGAAAGTTTGAATTCTCTATTGCTACAAATATTAATAAATCTGGGATTTACCTTGGTCTTCTGGATTCAATTCTAGTGCCCTCATCATTATCATCACCTGCTTCTGGATATACTCCAATTTGTCAGTGTCCCTCTTAGAACATGGGTTCCTACCCATTATTCCAGACACTATCTGATAGGGGCAAATAATGATTCTAACATGAATACAGTCTATGTTTGCATCAGCTTGATGGCCTCATCACACTGTTGATTCAAATTCAGTTTGCGATCACTTAAATACCCCATTTTTTACTGACATGAACAACTGTCAAGACATATTTCCTCTATTCTGTACTCGAGAAAATTATTTTTTTCTTTTTAAACCCAAGGGCAGGGCTTTATTATATTTATCCATATTAAATTTCATCTTGCTAATTTTGGCCCATCACTTCAACCTGTCAAGATCTTTTTGAATTCTGTCTCTGATCTACACTGTATTAGATATATTTTTTTTAGCTTAGTATCATCCACAAATTTCAAAATGGCTCCTTTTATTTCATTGTTAACTTCATTGATAAAAGTGCTGACTAGGACAGGGTGAAGGACTGATAGAGCCTTGTGGCATGTCATTGGTACCACTCCATTAAACAATACTTTTTTAGAAATGATTGTTCAAATAGTTAAGAATCATTCATCCACCATCTACTACACCTTCTCTGTTTTTTTGCATAATGATTCACAAAATTCATTGTCGGATAACCTGATGAAATCAAGATTTACTTTGCTCATAGATTTTTCCTAGTCTAGTTTTGTAAATGACAAAAAAGAAATTAAGTTATTTTAATGTAACTTTTTCTTATTGATCCTATTTTGGGCCCTAGTGATTACTGCTCTTTTTTTGGTAAGTACTTATAAAACATATTATTAGCATTCTGCTCACTGATCTGTATTTTTCAGAATTCACTTTTTCTTATTTAAAAAAATCAAGACAATGGTTGCTGTATCCAGTCCTATCATCTCTCTAGTTATCTTCAATTACTCAAAAGTTTCCTCCTGACTATGGTTTTGAAATGAAATGGGCGATTTATTCCATATCCTGAAGTATAATTCACCTATACTCAGAAACTTGAATATTGTTTTGCCATTTCCATATATTAGTCCTCAGTGTTCCCTTAATCATGTTGAAGATGATTTTCTTTGATAGACAGAAGCAAACTTTGACTCTGTCCTCTATTAACATTGTCATCAGATCCACACAATTGACTTTTCTTTGGTCATCTTGTTCCTAATACATTTGAATTAAAAACTAGCAGGGGATATAGATAACCTAATTAGCTTTTCCCATACTTGTATTAGCAATAATGGCCTTCATTCTACAGTGACAGGTCCTATAAGGAAACTTCTCTCTTTCTCTCTCTCTAGATTTCAGAGAAATGATTTTGGTTTTTCTCTTTTCTAACTGCTAGCAGAATCTTTTCCTTGGTGTGATAGTCCTGAAATTTAGCGGCGATATTCCTTGGGGTTTTAATTTTGGGGTCTCTTTCAGGAGGTGATTGGTGAATTCTTTCAATGGTGATTTTGCCTTCTGATTCTACAATCTCAGGGCAGTTTTCTTTCAGGATTTCCTAGAAGATAGTGTTTAGATTCTTTTTTTCATCATGACTTTCAGGAAGTCCAATAATCCTTAGATTGTCTTTCCTAGATCTATTTTCCAAGTCAGTTGTTTTTCCTAGGAGATATTTCATATTTTCTTCTAATTTTTCATTTTTTTTGTTTGATTCTTGAAGTCTTATTGAGTCATTCACTTGCATTTGTTCAATTCTTATTTTTTAAAATGTTGTTTTCTTCAGTTACCTTTTTAAGCTCCTTTTGTAACTGGCCAATTTGTTCATTGCATTCTTTTTCCACTTCACTAATTTTATTTTTCAATAAATTGGTGTCTTTATCATATCCCTTTTGGAGGGCATCATATCCTTCTTACACTGATTTCAGTTTATTTTCCCATTTATCCTCCAGCTCTCTTTTGAGATTCTGTATGCAATCTTCCAGAAAGGCCTTCTGAAAAGGGGACCAGTGATGGTCCTTAATAACTTCCTTTGGAGTTTTGTCTAAAGGAACCTCAGGATCTGGGGTCATCCCTTCTTTCTCTCGATAAAAGCTGTCTATGGTGAGAGCTCTCTTTTGCTTCTTCATTTTTTTTTAGACAGCGTGGATGTCTCTTTAAGGCTTGGAAAAAACGGCGGCTGAAGTTCTTTGCCCTGGGGCAATTCGGCAAATTAATTTAAGGTGCTGGGCCGGTGGGGGCTAGGACTAAGTCCGAATTACTCCTTAACCAAGGCAAGTCTGCCAGAACACCTGCCCTCAATCAGGGCAGAGTGTCCTGAGTGCCTCAGATAAACTCCAGGTGTTTGGAGTTTGGAGTTTGGAGTTTCTGCCACGCTGAGCTGAGTCCCACCCTCACTTCCGGGCTGCACAGAGTAGACTGTTTATTCCTCTGCCCGAGTTAGACAAACCTGATATGAAGTTCTTCAGAGATATCTGCAAGCAGTGCCCAAGTTTTTCTGAATTCATTGACTTGAAGATCAGTTCAGAGGCTTATTTTATTGTTGATTTGAGAGAAGATCGGAGGAGGACGCAGAGAGTCACGTTTTCACTCCGCCATCTTGGCTCTGCCCTCTCTGAATGGTTTTTCTCTTTTGTTTGGTATCTTTTATGAATGTTGGTGCTCATTTGGTTAATCTAAGTTTGATGTGTTGGATTTATGTAGTTAGATTTTTGAATGAGACTCTACCTAATAGGCACTCTTCTTTTCCATGCTGTATTTAAATAGATTTGAATCATACAAAAATGGTAGAAGTGTTTATGTTTCTCTACTAGTAGCAATAATAGAAAATAAATAAAAGCAAATATGTTAAAATTTTAGTACTAGTAGGTGCCCATAGTACCTTCTTACATTAAGCAGCCCAATGGCTTTTTATCTATAGGCAAGTCCAGTATTTGAATGAATGTAGTTTGGGTCTCCAGATTCAAATCTTGAACCCATTGGTATATGAATCCTCTGGTTCCTCCCTTTCTTGGGCTATGAAATCTCTTTCCATTGCCTGTTGCTCAGCTCTAGTTATTCCTCTAATCTTTTGCTGCTACACAAATTTACTGCTTATTCCTGAACCCAGTCACATTGTGGTGAGGATGAAAGCTATACAGAATAATGGGGTTTTTATAGGAATTAAAAAATGTTCCTATTCGGTGTCTTTCTGTTTTTGATATTCACATTCTTGTGATAGATATTAAACTTCATCACTCTAACAAATTCATACCATCTTTTGATTGGTTTTTACTTGATATTGTATCCTTCCTGTTTCTGTTGTATTTCTCTTTTCTAAAAATATGAACTTTCTAGAAAGTCTTCTTTAGATACCTACTCCCTTTTCTTCCTTCTTAGGGTAAATGTCCTCTATATTTTATTTTGTTTTTGAGAGTTTCCCATCTCTTGAGTTATCTTTCTTTAAGTGTTATTATTCCTTTAAAGAATGATAATTATCAGGTCTCATCTCAAAAATATATAGAGAACTGTCTCATATTTATAAAAATTCAAGCCATTCTCCAATCAATAAATGGTCAAAGGATATGAACAGACAATTTTCAGAGGATGAAATTAAAACTATTTATAGTCATATGAAAAGGTGCTCCAAATCACTGTTGATCAGAGAAATGCAAATCAAGACAACCCTGAGGTACCACTTCACACCTGTCAGATTGGCTAAAATGACAGGAAAAGTTAATGATGAATGTTGGAGGGGTTGTGGGAGGGCTGGGACACTGATGCATTGTTGGTGGAGCTGTGAACGGATACAGCCATTCTGGAGAACAATTTGGAGCTATACTCAAAAAGTTATCAAACTGTGCATACCCTTTGACCCAGCAGCATTTCTATTGGGCTTATATCCCAAAGAAATCATAAAGAAAGGAAAAGGCCCCACATGTGCAAGAATGTTTGTGGCAGCCCTTTTTGTAGTGGCTAGAAACTGGAAATTGAATAGATGCCCTTCAATTGGAGAATGGCTGAATAAATTATGGTATATGAACATTATGGAATATTATTGTTCTGTAAGAAATGACCAGCAAGATGATTTCAGAGAGGCCTGGAGAGACTTACATGAACTGATGCTGAGTGAAATGAGCAGAACCAGGAGATCATTATACACGGCAACAACAGTACTATATGACAATTAATTCTGATGGACATGGCTCTCTTCAACAATGATATGTTTCAAACCACCTCCAATTGTTCACTGAAGAAAGCCATATACACCCAGAGAGAGGGATGCGAAATGTGGACCACAACATAACATTCTCATACTCCTTGATTGATGTTTGCTTACATTGTGTTTCCTTTATCTGATATATCGTTTGTGTAGATAAGATTTTTCTTGCACAACAATAAGTTTGGAAATATGTATACATATATTCGATTTGCCAATATTTTAACATAATTAACATGTAGTGGATATCCTGCCATCTAGGGAAGGGGTGGGGAAGTTGGGGGGAAAAATTTGTAACGGAAAGCTATGTAAGGGTTATTGTTGAAGAATTACCCACACATATGTTATGCAAATAAAATAAAATTAAGAAAAAAAGAATGATAATTATCAATTTCTGAACTTTTTGAAGTCTACTTTACTAAAATCTTGAGTACACATTTGATTAGGCTCAACATGACCTTCCCTGGTTATCATACATTCTAATAGTGCTTCAGTTTAAAAAAAAGATTCTCTCACTTAATAAATAATTAGATAGTATTATAAAAAGTAATATATTTATATAATGTATGGAATTAGTTAATTAATAATAAATATTTGAATAAATAATTCAAGTATGGTTATTCCTCATTTCCTAGATGTGTGTGGCTAAATGATTAACCCACAGACACAATGTTGAAAGCAGAATTAAAATATAAGTACAAATTCAGGGTATCTCATTTATACTACATGAGATGACATAGACTTTTGTCTGGTTCCTAAGTCACACAGCAATGCCTTATTGGTGTTTGTTTGTTTGTTTGTTTGTTTTGTGTGTGTGTGTGTGTGTGTGTGTGTGTGTGTGTGTGTGTGCTCCTTTGAACTTCATGGGTCTTTGATCATAGTACTAGTGCTGACCCTCTCTGACCTGGCTTTAGTATTCTAAATTGAGTGTCAAACTCAAGTTAAAACAGGGCCACTACTCAATAAATAAGGATCCCTGTAGGTTTCATAGCAACTTAGAAAACCATATATTAACATTATCTATGTCCTATTGTACTTTAATGTATTTTGCTAAGTATTTCCAAAGTATTTTGCACTGATTCAGGTCCCATACAAGAGAGTTTCTTGTTGAAGCCAGGTGTTTGACACCTCTGGCCAAACCCTATATTTTGGTTATTCTTGTGGCTTCAGTGCTTTCATTTACCATTCCTGATTACTACTATAGCATCAGCATTCAAAATTTCTACATGACTGTGACTACATCCTTGGCTTTTCATGTCCTCATCCCTTTCTCATTCCTATCAATGACTTGATAGCCACTATGTCATGTAATTGAGTCCTGTCCCAATGTTCAGTCCTGGTTTCTATATAAGCATATTAACCAAGTTAAAATATCTTAGAATCCTCTTAGTTTTCTTAAAAGTTCAAATTTGCCCATTCTTCTGTCTCTGTCTCTGTAACTCTCCCTCTTCCCCCTCCCCATGGATGTACAAGAATCATCAGAATATAAATTTAGAACATGAAGGTATATTCAAGGTCAGTTACGTCCTGACTCCCCTTCCTTATTTTACACATGAAAAATTAAGGTTGAGCAGTTAAATGATTTGCTTGAGGTCATATATTAAATATCATAGGCATGATTTGAACCTAGGCCTAAACCCAGTGTTCTTTACATTTGTTCTTAACTGAGAATTACAGATTTGCAAGAAACTGTATGAAATAGTATTTCTCCTGTTGTAAAAGGGGGAAAGTTATTTTTCTCTTTTACTTAGTAAATAAAGTTATTTCATTTTAATATTTTCTTGAGACAATTTTTAACACAGTCTCTATTTAACTTTTGGGGAGAATCACAGCAATGAAGGACCTATACTTCCCTTTCCAAAAGCTGACCTCTAACAATGATGGACATAAAATACAAGTGATGCAACTTATTTAGAAAACAATTCCAAATCTTATAAATCATGTAATGCCTTTTTACTTGTCAGGGAAAACCTATATTGTCAAAGGTGTAATCTATTTACTCCAAGAAAATGAATAGATTAAAGAGCTTCCAAAAGACTTCTTAAAAAGTATCAAGCATAATTTTGAGCCATAGTGTGTATGTGTGTGTGTGTGTGTATCTATCTATCTATCTATCTATCTATCTATCTATCTATCTATAGTATATATGTGTGTGTGTGTTTGTGTGTGTGTGCATATATATATATATATATGTATATACACATATACATATATATATATATAAACTTTGGCTAGTTATTGACACCAAAATCCCAAACTTAACTTCTGACATATCAGAGAGCACTGATGTTAACTTTTTTTGTTTCATAAGACCTGAAAAGAAATAATATTTTTTAAAATTCAGAAACACTGAAAAAAAAGCATTATAGTCCTCATGTCAAAAAGAAAGTCAAATAGTAAGACCTGAATTTATGTGATAGGAACTTAGAGAAAAATGTCAGGAAATAAAACAAAGTAAATAAAAGTATATCAGTAAACAGACCAATGGCTGAAAAGAAGAAATACAAAATTAAATTGGCCCCTAAGGCCCTTGAACTTCAGGGGGGAAAAGGCCAGATTCAAAGGTGAGAATTCTATCTCCAGAGTATATAACTTAGTAATTTTTCCTCCCTTTTACTTATAAGACTTCCCTTTGGGAGGAAAAGGGATATGAAATATATTGTTAAAATTATCAATTTAGGAAATTCTAAGATTTAGGCCCAAACTATGAAAATAGCAACTTACCTCTTCAAAATTTATAAATTTTTCATGGAATTCAGTTCTACTATTCATTAGGATGCATAGAAAATCAACTCTGTGGATTTACTTTGGATAAAGTTGATCTAAAGTATTATAACTCAAACACTGATTAACCAAAATCTTCTGGTATATGGCACTGTGACTTTCTACACATTTTTACTTCCAGTTAGTAGTAGCATGAAGGTTTGCTCCAACATATTTTATTTTCCCAAGCATGGTTATGTTTTAATATATTTGATCATTCACCAACTCTGTGTTTTATAACACTTCCTACATTTTCAAATACTCACAAAACCTCAGAAGATGCAGAAGTATCTTCAGTTTTATCTAGTTTTAATTGGAGGACTGATTAGCTGATTCATGATAACCAGACAGAAATCTTAGTTCTTAAAAAGAAGTACATTTTAGACATTATAAAAATGACACATAAATAATAATAATGAATAGCTAATATTTTATAGCACCTACTATGGGCCAAGCACTGTGTTACAAACTTTACAGCGATTATTTCTTTTGATTATCACAACCACACTGGGAGGTAGGTAATATTATTGTCCCCAATGGAACAGATTTCCTTATTTTATAATATATTAGTGTTTTATGTAATTAAGAATAATCAATCAACAAAATTGGTTTTTGTACTTTGACTTATAAAATAAACTTCATTCTTAAAGTATGATAAATCTAGTAGAATATAGCTTGTGTAGTGATTGGTAAGAATTTGCTTATTAACCCCCAAGGAACAACTGATCTAGCTTTAGTTCTTGAATAAACATAAAAAGAGATAATCTTTACCTGGAGTTAGTTTTTTAACTGATCAACATGATCATGACTGAAGAACTTACTGCATCAGACTCAAATCTCCTGGATTCAATTTAAAGTTGGAGTCTGTACATATTATGGTAAACCTTCAAAATGACTTAGAATGACTTAGTATTTTTAAAAGAAGGGACAGAAGTGAACTATGAAGCATTGCCACTCCCAGCTTATCCTAAAATTTTCAATTAACTTTATGTCACTAGGAAATAAATAAGAATGTGTAACACAGATAAACAAGATGCCTCTACTTCTTTTTAAAGTTTCATACAGCTATTTTTAAAAAAGACAAATACTCTAGGTTAGTATTTTCTACTGCTCTAGAACTCATATATATATGCATAAATGTAGTATATATATACACACATGTATACAAACATATGCATATGTGTATGTTGGCTTAAATAATTTTAACTTGCAAGAAATTCAAAATAATATCGATTTAAACAAAACAAATGAACAAATAAGACAATACAAATATAGCAATTTAGCACAGCAAGTTGAAATGTAATCATTTGATCATTTGGAGAGGAGGTTGGAGGATGGGATGGTAGAAGAGAGACACACAGAGAGACAGAGAGACAGAGACACAAAATGATATCTTGCATTAATTTATAGATATGTATAAGGCAAAATGAAATAACATACATATATATATATAATTTTTTCAGCACAATGTTCAAATCAATTTTCATTTCTCAGCTTACTGAATTAATAGATTTTTAGTAATCATGCAGGCTATTTTATATACCTTAAATACACTAACTAAAAATAAGTAAGTCAAAAAATAAAGTAAACAAATTCTAGATAATCTATTCAATTATACTATTTCTGGGAAGCTTCTGGCAATTTCCCTTTATGCAATTGTTGTGACAGTAGACTTCTACATGAGCTGGTTATTATATATATCTTAATATGTGACAATATTAACAAGAACCTCCCCTCCCCTTTTCCTTACCTTTTTCTTCCCCCTTCTCTCTTCTCCCATGCCTTTTTGACTTTGGGCCATGTCACAGCTTATCTACCAGCAGAGTAGAAAAAAGAAGAGGTGTGGAAATTAAAATCAGTTAATTTGCTGCTTGTCAGTAAACCTGGAAAAAAAAGCTAAAGGCAGAAGAAATGGAAAGAAATAGTAAAAATTAGTATGGGAGATTATCTACATAGATGGGATAATGTCACTCTTCTGCTCAAAGCCTCTTAATCATTCTCTACTGTCTAAGGGATATAGTTCAGATTTCTTAGGTAGGCATTCAAGGCTTTCCATAGTTTGGTCACATAATATTTCCAATTGTCCTATTCTTTCCACGTATTCTTTATTTAAACCATATGTGACTACTTGTTGCTTAAAAATGCTCCTATTCTCTTGTCTTCAGCATTTTGCTTCTGTAAGTATGTGTGTGTGCCTGAAATGGCCACTTTCTACTTTTACTTAATGAATTCCTACTATTTGCTAAAACTGCCTTAAATACCACCTTTTTCATTAAATCTTCTTAATTGCTACAGTAGCAATTGTGGATGTCATATGATAAGATTTTTCACCTGTCATGCATTTATTATGCATTATTTTGTATTATTTTTGAGTATTTGAGGGTGTGCATATATCATAGTTCTCTATTTCACTGAATGTCTCGAGGACAAGAACTCTATGTGATTCCATTTTAACTTATTTGTTAATTTTTCAAGTCTATTTTGGAATTGATATAAAGATCAGCACCTTTCTTGCAATTTGTTGTCTTAGAATTGCCTTTGTCACTGAGAAGTTATATGACTTACTCAATGTTTCACAATCATTATGTTTTCTTCCAAACTTACCTCAAATATTACCTCCTATATGAGGCTTTCCTTAAGTCCCCCAGGTCCTCGTTCCTCTACCCTGTACTGATTTTGTATAACTTTTTTTTCTTATATTTACACATGTACAAGCTTTCTCCCTAAATAGAATGTAAGGTTCTTGAGAGTAGAAATTTCTGTTTTGTTTTGTTTTTCATTTTTGTCTTTTTCTTAGCATGTAGCACAGTGTATAATAAATAATAATTGCTATTGATTAATTACTATGGCAGAGGTAGGGCTTGATCCTCCAATCTTCCTACTTATAAGGTAAATTTATCCATTGCTCTATGCTGTCTTCTTAAAATTGTCATAGGATAGCAATTTAGAGATAGGAACATGGAAGATAATCTGATCTAAAAATTACATTTTGTAGCTGAGGAACCTGAAGTGTAGAAAGCCTCAGTGATTTATTTAAAGTTATACAGGCAGGTGATACAAGCAGGTTCTGGTCCAAGATTGGTTAATGTCAGTTCTATTGAATACTTTTCCTAGAGATAGTGTTAACACAGGGTAAGAAAATTCTCTTTAAAAAGAAAGAATTATTTCCCCTCTCAGAATCAGACAAATCTAGCCACAATATAAACAAGAATGAAACTAGGGAGATAAATGGCACCTTAGAAAATCTAGACATGATAAACCTCTGGGGAAAATTGAATAGAGACAGAAAGGAATATGCCTTTTTCTTGGTAGTACATGGTACCTACACAAAAATTGATCATATATTTGGGAATAATAACCTCATAATCAAATGCAGAAAGCCAGAAATAGTAAATGTTTTCTTTTCAGACCACGATGCAATAAAAATTATATTCAATAGAAGTCCAGGGAAAGATAGACTAAAAACCAATTGGAAATTAAATCATGTATTTCTAAAAAAATGAGTGGGTCAACAACAAATCACCAAAACAACCCATAATTTCATCCAAGAGAATGATAATAATGAGACAACATACCCAAATATTTGGGTTTCAACCAAACAAATTCTTAGGGGAAATTTTCTTTTTCTAAATGGATAAATAAATACATGAATAAAACAGAGAAAGAGGAGATCAATGAATTGGGCATGCAATTAAAAAAGGTAGAAAAAGAATAAATTAAAAGCCTCTAATTAAATACAAAATTAGCAATTCTGAAACTCAAAGGAGAAATTAATAGAATTGAAACTAAGAAAACCAGTGAACTAATTGATAAAACAGTTTTATGAAAAAACCAACAAAACAGATAAACCTTTGTTTAATTGAATTAGAAAAAGGAAAGAAAAAAACCAAATCACCAGCATCAAAAATGAAGAGTTAACTTATCACCAATGAAAAAGAAATTAAAACAATAATTAAGAACCATTTTGCCCAACTATATGGCAGCAAGTCTGACAATCTAACCAAAATGGATGAATATTTACAAAAATATAAATTGCCCAAATCAAAAGAAGAGAAAATAAATAATTTAAATAGTCCTATTTTAGAAAAAGTAATTCAACAAGCCATTAATGAACTCCCTAAGAAAAAAATCCCCAGGGCCAGTTGGATTCATAAGTGAATTCTAGCAAACATTTAAAGAATAATTCCAATTCTATGTAAACTATTTGGAAAAATAGGTAATGAAGGGGTCCTGCCAAGTTCCTTCCATGACACAAATATGGTAATGATTCCTCAGCCAGGAAGTGCCAAAAGAGAAAGAAAATTACAGACAATCTCCCTAATGAATATTGATGTAAAAATTTAAATATATATATATATATATGTATATATATATATTATCAAAGAGATTACAGCAACTTATCAGCAGTATAATATACTATGACCAAGTGAGATTTAGACCAGGAATGCAGGGCTGGTTCAATATTAGGAAAACTATTACCGTATCCAAACATATCAATGATGAAACCAAGAGAAATTATATGATAATCTCAATAGATGCAGAAAAAAAGCTTTTGACAAAGTACAGCACCCATTCCTATTAAAAACACTAGAGAGCACTAATAAAGGGAACTTTCCTTAAAATAATAAACAGTATCTATTTAAAACAGCAAGCATTGTTTATAATGGAAAGAAGCTGAACACATTCCCAATAAGAGTAGGGGTGAAACAAGAATGCCCATTATCACTACTATTATTCAACATTGTAGTAGAAATGTTGACTTTAGTAATGAGAAAAGAAAAAGAAATTAAAGCCACTAGAATAGGCAATGAGGAAATAAAACTATCACTCTTTTTAGGTGATGATAGACTTGAAGAATCCTAGAAAATCATCCCCAAACCTACTGGAAACAATTAACAGCTTTAGCAAAGTTGCAGGATATAAAATAAACCCACACAAATCATCAGCATTTCTCTATATTATTGACAAGCCCATCAGCAAGAAATAGAAAGAGAAATTCCGTTTAAAATAACTAAAGACAAAATAAAACGTTTGTAATATCTACCTGCTGAGACAAACCCACCATCTAGGAACAGAATTACAGAACACTTCTCACAGAAATAGATCTAAACAATTGAAAAAATACCAATTGCTTATGTCTATGTTGAGCTTATGTAATAAAATACTATAATCAAGGCCTATAGAAATCTAATATTTGGAAAAAAAAAACCCAAACCTCAGTTTCTGGAATGAGAACTCATTATTTGACAAAAATTGCTGGGAAAACTGGAAAGTAATATGTCAGAAATTTGGCATAAACCTACGTTTCATACCCCATACCAAAATAAGATTGAAATGGGAATGTGATTTGGGCCTAAAAGATGGTTTCTTAAACAAGTTAGGAGAACAAGGGATAATTTACCTATCCAATCTTTGGAGAAGGGAGAAATTTATGACCAAAAAGAACTAAAAAGCATTATGTAAGGCAAAATGGACAACTCTGATCACATTAAATTTATTTATTTATTTTATTACAGCTTTTTATTTTCAAAACATATGCATGGATAATTTTTCAACATTAACTCTTGCAAAACTTTGTGTTCCAAATTTTTCCCTCCTTTCCTCTCACTCCCTCCCTTAGATGGCAAGTAATCCAATAAATGTTAAACATGTTAAAATGTATATTAAACCCAATATATTTATACATATTTATGCAATTATCTTTTTTATTAAAGCTTATAATTTGCAAAACATATGGATGGGGGGACGGCTAGATGGTGCAGTGGATAGAGCACTAGCCCTAAAGTCAGGAGGACTTCAGTTCAAATCTGGTCTTAGACACTTAATACTTCCTGGCTGTGTGACCCTGGACAAGTCACTTAACCTCAATTGCCTCAGGGAAAAAAAAGTATGGGTAAATTTTCAACATTGACCCTTACAAAGTTTTCTCTTACAAATTCCCCTCCCCCCAGTCCCTACTCTTCCCCTAGATGGCAGGAAGTCTACTACATGTTAATTTTGTTAAAATACTTGACAAATCAAATATGTGTATACATATTTTTACAGTTATCTTGCTGTGCAAGAAAAGTTGGATCTACAAAAAAAAAAATCTGAGAAGGGAAACATAATGCAAGCAAACATCAATAGAGAGTATGAAAATGTTATATTGTGGTCCACATTTCTTATCCCTCTCTCTTGGTATATATGGCTTTTTTCAGTGAACAATTGGAACTGGTTTGAAACATTTCATTATTGAAGAGAGCCATGTCCATCAGAATTGATCATCATATAGTCTTGTTGTTGCCATGTATAATGATCTCCTGATTCTGCTCATTTCACTCAGCATCAGTTCATGCAAGTCTCTCCAGGGTTCTCTGAAATCATCTTGCTGGTTGTTTCTTATAGAACAATAATATTCCATAACATTCATATACCATAATTTGTTCAGCCATTCTCCAATTGATGGGCATCCATTCAGTTTCCAGTTTCTAGCCACTACAAAAAGGGCTGCCACAAACATTCTTGCACATGTGGGTCCCTTTCCTTCCTTTAAGATATCTTTGGGATATAAGTCCAATAGAAACACTGCTGGGTCAAATGGTATGCACAGTTTGATAACTTTTTGAGCATAGTTTCAGATTGCTCTCCAGAATGGTTGGATCCGTTCACAGTTCCACCAATAATGTATCAGTGTCCCAGTTTTCCGACATCCCCTCTAACATTCGTCATTATCTTTTCCTGTCATTTTAGCCAATCTGATAGGTGTTATACAACTGTCATGCTGCACAAGAAAAATCAGATCAAAAAAGAAAAAAAATGAGAAAGAAAGCAAATAACAAAAAGAATGAAAATGTCATGTTGTGATCCACACTCAGTTCCCACAGTCTCTCTCTGGGTGCAGATGACTCTTCATTACAACATCATTGGATATGTCTTCAATCATCGCATTGTTGAAATGTTATGTCCATCAGAATTGCCCTTCATATAGTCTTGTTGCTGTGTATAATGTGCTCCTGGTTCTGCTGATTTCACTCAGCATCAGTTCATGTAGGTCTCTCCAGGCTTCTCTGAAATCATTCTGCTGATTGTTTCTTATAGAGCAATAATATTCCATAGCATTCATATACCATAACTTATTCAGCCACTCTCCAATTGATGGGCATCCATTAAGTTTCCAGTTTCTTGCCACTGCAAAAAGGGCTGCCACAAACATTTTTGCACATGTGGGTTCCTTTCCATCCTTTAAGATCTCTTTGGGATATAAGCCCAGTAAAAACACTGTTGGATCAAAGGATATGCAAAAGTTTGATAATTTATTCAGCATAGTTCCAAATTACTCTCCAGAATGGTTGGATCAGTTCACAACTCCACCAGCAATATATTAGTGTCCCAGATTTCCCACATCCCCTTCAAAATTCATCAGTATCTGTTACTGTCATTTTAGCCAATCTGAAAGGTGCAAAGTGATACCTCAGAATTGTCTTAATTTACATTTCTCTGATCAATAGTGATTTAGAGCACCTTTTCATGTGATTAGAAATGATTTCAATTTCTTCATCTGAAAATTGTCTGTTCATGTCTTTTGATCATTTATCAATTGGGGAATGGTTTGAATTCTTATAAATTTGAGTCAATTCTCTATATATTTTAGAAATGAGGCCTTTATCAGAACTCTTGAGTATAAAAATTTCCCCCCAGTTTATTGCTTCCCTTCTAATCTTGTCTGCATAGGTTTTGTTTATATAAAACCCTTTTAACTTAATATAATAAAAATTATCTATTTTGTGTTCAATAATGTACTCCAGCTCTTTTTTGGCCACAAATTTTTTCTTTCTCCACAGATTTGAGAGGCAAACTCTCCTTTGCTCTTCTAATTTGCTTATAGTATCACTCTTTACATCCAAATCATGAACCCATTTCTATCTTATCTTGGTATGTGGTGTGAGTTGTGGGATTATATTAAATTAAAAAGTTTTTGCACAAACAAAACCAATAGAAACAAGATTAAAAGGGAAGTACAAAGCTGAGAAAACATCTTTACAGTCAATTTTTGGATAAAGGTCTCATTTCTAAAATTTGTAAAGAACTGTGTTCCCAGTTTATAAATGGTTAAAGGATATGAGCAAACAATTTTCAGCTGATAAAATTTAAGTCATCTATAGTCATATGAAAAAATTCTCTAAATCACTATTGCTTAGAGAAATGCAAATTAAAACAACTCTGAGGTTCCACCTCATACCTCTCAGATTGCCTAAGATGACAGGAAAAGATAATGATAAATGTTGAAGGGGACGTAGAAAAACTGGGACACTAATGCAGTTGATAGAGTTGTGAAATGATCCAGCCATTCAGGAGAGCAATTTGGAACTATGCACAAAGAGCTATCAAATTGCTTTGACACAGCAGTGTCATTACTGGGTCTGTATCCCAAGGAAATCGTAAAGAAGGGAAAAGGACCCACATGTGCAAAAATTTCTGTAGCAGTTCTTTTGTGGTAACAAAGAATTGGAAAATGAGTAGATGCCCATCACTTGGGGAATGATTGAATAAGGTGTAGTATATGAAAGTAATAGAATGTTATTGTTGTATAAAAAATGATGAACAAACTGATTTCAGAAAAGCCTGGAAAGATTTACATGAACTGATGCTGAGCAAAACAAGCAGAACCAGGAATAAATTGTACAAATAATAGCAAGAATGTGTGATGATCAGCTATGAAAGACTTGGTTCTTTTTAGTATTTTAGTGATCCAAAGCAACCCAATAGACTTTGGATAGAAAATGCCATCTGCATCCAGAAAAAGAACTATGGAGATTGAATGTAAATGAACACATGTTATGTTCACTTCTTTTTTTCTTTTCTATGTTTTTTTCCTTTTTGTTCTGATTTTTTTTCTCCCAACATGATTCATAAAATAATGTGTATTAAAATAATTTATTTTTAAAAGGAAAGAATTATAGTGAGCCATCTTAACTGGTTAGGATCTGCAATCTTCATGGAGATGGGAGGGAAAATTTCCAGTTTTGTTTGCATTTCTAGCTACTCCAGATACACTGAAGGACTACTTCAAGTCCCTCCCAGCCAGTTCACTTACTCCTATGTACTTCACCTTTGTTTCTCATCCTGCTCAAAGTTGTGTTGTAACAATATTTGTCACAAGGGCAGATCAGTGAAAGCAAGATGATATATCAAAATTTTGCTGTGAGCAAGTGATTTTTTTTAATAGATCAAAAAATAAGGTTCCCTCAAAGAAAAATTTTCTTTAGTGCATTTTGAAAAAAAAAAAAGTGTTGCTTTACACAATTATCATGGAGGTTATTTCAACTTTCATTTTGACATAGGCTGTTGGAATACCACTTGAAGGGCCAATTGACAATTTTGAAATGGGTCCAGAAGCCCCTGAAATCCTCCCTATTTAGTGTTACAAATAATGAATTTTGAGGAGAAAACCTCTTGTGATGCCCTTGATAACTTATCTTTATAATGTGAAGTGTCTTCTCTCACATGTAGAATATAAATCAATAGATATAGGCAGTAATTGAGTAAAATAAACAATTGGTTTGATGCCTTTTAGTCAGGATGTTCATGCATAATATGGTAACATAATCCCCTTTCCCAAGTTCAGCTACTGGTAAAAGTTACTTATCTGAAGCATAGCCCCAAAATGAAGCTCCTGTTCTTATTTATAGAACAAAGCCTCCTCTATTAGCTCTTACTCAGAGACCCTTTTAATTTTTACAAACAATTCTAACTAGCTTGGTTGTCTGGTTTCTGAATTCAAACCAGAAAGTAATAAATTGAAAGGAGGAACAGGACCTGCTTCAGGCAGATATACTGTGGGTGGCAAGAAGGGACAGCTGACTACTCAAACAAATGCTTATTAATTGCCTAAAATATACAATGCTCTCTGTGCTAGGTACAGGGGAAGATAGAAAGATGAATAACACATGGTCCCTTCTATGAAAAGTTTATAAGTCTGATAGAATAAGGGAGAAAGAAGAAAAACTTTAAGAAAAAAAAAAGCAGACACAAAACCTCAAAGCACAGCAGTCTGGAGCCATTTATTGTAAAGGCAATATTCTCAGGCACCTCTATAACCCCTGAGGGCATCACTTTATCACAAAATAGTCAACTAATTAATCATCATAATGATGTCTCTGGGGATAGGTTAAATTATGTTCAGTCATACTGTTTGAGAAAGAAGAGAAGTGCATGATGCATTTAAGACTGATTTCCATCCCAATTGATTTAATTTTTTTTAATTCAAATTTTTTCTCAAAAAAGGAACACTTATCTACTAGAAAACTCAGCTCTCCAGAATGACTCATCCCCTGAGGGGTCCAGATGGCTGAAATTTTTATCATATCTGGGTGAAATCTGACACACATTTTAAGGAGGAAACAGATTTTGCTTTGTAAGTAAAATGGATTTGGCTTACTTGTGAGACAGTTTACTAGCCTAGGCGAGAAAGCTAAGGGTATTGGCCCTTAAAATTCATACCTATTCAACAGAAATAGCCAATTCAGTGATGGAAGAAGGAAATATTATTATTTACTCTCATGACACATTTCCAATATTGAGTTAGATAATTTTGCAATGAATAACATGATATAGCAGAAAATTTAAGTTTATCATAAGGGACTTTATAAAATAAGATTTTCTATAGTTTTTATTATAAAGATCTATACAGTTTTTTTATGGCCAGGGTTCTTGCTTGCTATTGATTAAATACATGTTTTAAATATATTAATTTTATAAATATTATGGTTATAGTTATAGGCTAATATTCAAATGAATATATGCCTCTAACAATTAAAATTCAGAGATTATTACTCCTTTCACCAATGTGGAAAAGTGGAAAGGACACTACATTTGAGACAGAAAACCTGAATTCAAATCTTATTTGGTATGTTTACTGTCCAGATGACTTTGGGCAAAGTAAATAAAGGGAAAAAGTTGGATTAAATTTCCTCTGGGATTCCTTGCCACTCTGTAGCTATAATCCCTTTGGGGAAAAAAAATCTAATCAAGGTCAAGAATTTGTATTTATACAAAGTTTTACTTATGTATTGAACAATTTAATAGCCTCTATCTACCCAAAACAAATTAAGAAAAAAACATCCCCCAAAAGTTTATAGTTTTAAATGAATATAACATTAAAGTAAATTTAGTGATTTAAAAACAATTACATACCATTTAGTGTATGATAGCTATCTAACATTCCTTGGAATAAGTAGAAATATAGTCTACCCCCTAGTCTTTACCTTCCCAAAAGATGGAAAAACCTATTCCCCTATTTATTGACTACAAAACAAGCAACTGATTCATTTTTTTAATCCAAAATAAATTTACAAATAAAAGGGAAAAATCTGATTCCTGGAATTATAACAACATATAATTAGAATAAAAAATTCAGACCTAAATGATGCCCTACTTTGTTCTGGATATTATTAATTTTGTAGGTTTAACTATATAAATGGCATAAATTTATCACCTAATCACAATTGGAACCTGTCCATTGAGAACATGTCCATATGTTTTTCTTTTTACACAAATTCTGGTCTTCAGTCTGTTTCTTTTGTTTTATTATTGCCTTTCAATTCAACTTTACTTGGCTCTAGTGCCCCATGCTATTACCAAATGTCCAGCTAGAGGAGACCTCTAGCTTAGAAACTTAAAGAGTACCCAATATTTGCCTCCATATAAGAGGTATGGATTTAGTTTGCATTGGATACTGTTCTTTAAACATCAAATATCTTCTGAAGACTGAATAGCTGAAAATCAAAATTTGCACTTGACAAAAGAAAAATTTGTTTTTTCAAAGAAAAAAAAAACATTCCTCTAAATCTTAGTTAGTTAGCATCAGACTTTCAAAAGTTTTATTGAATAAGCCCATGATATACCAGTCACTGGATAAGAAATTTTAAAGCTAAGACTATGTTGTCCTTTAAAAAGCCTATACCACACAGGGTCCAACACACCTAAGAGCAACTAGAATCAAATGAAAATGCAGTTGGGAAATATTTAAGAAAATAAATAAATAATACTAATATATGTTCTAATAAATAATACTAATATATGAAGTAGCAAAATGCTACTTCTAGGGATCCTTATGTAAGGTTTATGACTTCTTTTTATATTTGAGTCTGATATCACTATTACACATAATTATAGATGAATTTTATTTTATTTTATTTTGGCAATATGTTATATAGGCAGCTTTTGGATAATATATTGTTCATGCACATTCTACATATATTACCCTCAATTTTCTTTCAAATCTCTCATTTTAAAATTTTAAAGGTATAATCCCTTAGATATTCTTTATAATGAATACCCTCTTAATTAATTTCAAAAAGAATCATTAAAGATTTTCTTTAGTTTCTTTAATTTTTTAAAATTTAATAAAAATCTATTTTTTCTTACCTCTTCAAAACCACTACCAACAACAACAACAAAACAAAACAGGAAAACCATTATAAATAAATATGTATCATCAAGCAAAACAAATTTGTCCATTGACCATGTTTAAAAAAAAAAAAGAGTATCATTTGGTACTACAACTAATACTACTTTGTTAAGAGGTGGGAAACATTCTGCATTATCAGTCCTATAGAATCATTGCTGGTCATTTCAATGTATGACATTTAAATTAATTTTAAAAATCTTCTTTATTCAATTAAAATAAATGATTTCCTGATGTGTGTTATTTTGACATTATAAACATTTACAAATTTCTCTCCCTTTGTGGGAGGTCCCTTATACAACAGCAAAATTATTATGTAAAACTAATAATATGGTGACATCTGAAATTGAATGTAACATTTTGCTTTTATAATTCCATTTAAAAATTAATAAAAATTATTTTTCTCTCCTCAACCTTACTCCATTGAGGAAAAAAACAACACAAACATGCATTGTTTAGTAAAAAAAAATTTCTTCAATGATTGTATACAAAAACATATATGTTTTATTCTGCAGTTTAAATCCAATACCTCTATTTTGCATAGCATGTTTCATCATTGTACTTCTGTAATCATAAATGTTCATTGTATAGTCATAGTTCTTACAACTTTCAAAATTTTTTGTTTTTATGGTGTTGTTATTTTATAAATTATTCTCCTGGTTCTGATCATTTCACTTTGCATAGTCAGTCAATTAATAAATAAACATTTATTAAATATCTACTATGTTCCAGGCACTGGGGATACTACACAGTAGGCAAAAGCCAGTCCTTATCCTCAAATAGTTTTCGATCTAATAGAGACTGAATGCAAACAAATAAATACAAGGCAAAATATATATATGAAAAAAGGCAATAATTAGGAGAGGAATAACAATCAAATAAAGAGGGGTTGGGGAATCCAGAAGATAGGGTTTTAGTTGGGACTTAAACTCAGAATGAAATTATTAGTTGGAGGTGAGGAAGGAGGGTATTCTAAGTATGCTGGATATCCAGAGAAAACCTTAAAAAAAAGGTGTAATATCTAGTTTGTGGAACAACTATAAGGCTAGTGTCACTAGAATAGAGAGTAATTGTGGGGGAGAAAGCTGAAAGAATACTGGAAGAGAGGGAGACATAAATTTGAATACCAATCAGGATTTTGTTTTTGATCCTGGCTGTGATACTGGAGAAGGAAACAGAAGTTCATTCATTAGGATGGTAACTTAATTACACTTGCACTTTAGGGAATCACTTTAATGATTGAGTGGAAGGTAGATTGGAGTGTGGAGAGACTTGAGGCAGGTAGAGCCACCAGCATGTTATTGAAATAGTATAGGTACGAGGTGATGAGGGTCCACACTAGATATTTGAGAGATGTTGCAAAAGTGAAATCCAGAGATTTGATAAGATGGGAGGAGTAAGTGATACTGAGGAGTTCAAGAAGAGTCCTAGATTGTGAACTAAGGGATTGGAGGATACTATCATACTTTACCTAAATAGGAAAGGTTTGGGAAGTTAGGCATAATGATAAGGGATTCTGTTTTGGATGTGTTGAGTTTAAGATTTTTTTTGAACATTCGGTTTGAGATATCTGAAAGCCATTGGACTATTGGAAATGTTGAAAGTCAACAGAAAGCTTGGGGCAGGATAGATATTTTTGAGAATAATCAGTATGGACATGATAATGAAATATGTGGGAGCTGATAAAATTACTAACTGAAATAGGATAGAGGGAGAAGAAAAGAAAATATAGGACAAAAGCTTAAATCCGTTCATTTCTTTTTGAAATTACCTTTTCCCCCTTATTTTTGTAGCATAATTGTATATTATAACATTTAGATATCACAGTTTATTTAATCAAACTTTAATGGTTGTAAATTCTCTTATTTTCCAGAATTTTTTTTGCCAATGCAGAAAGAGCTACTATACCAATTTTTGTACATATGAGCTCCTTTTCCTCTTTAGTCTCTTTTGAGTATAGGTCTAGTAAGAATAAAGCAGGCAGTTATGGTTTTTGCATAATGCTGAATAACTTTCCAGAATAGTTGTATCTATTTACAAATTCACCAACAATGTATCAAAGTACTCATTTTCTCAGAGCTCCTCTAATATTTTTCATTATTCCTTTTAAAAAACATTTTTCATTTAACACATAAATATAAAATAGAGAAAGAAAATAAATTTCCATGTGCATAGTAGACCATAAAAGAAGATTCAATATATAAAGCAATAAATATCCACATTAAGAAAGTGAATACATTGTATTCAGAGCTGTCCATTTTTTCTTTGCTTCCTTATAGGTTTTCTTTTGTTCTCTACTGTGTACTTTTTATTTTATTCTTTTCCCCCCTTCTTCCTCAAGAAGATTACAATTAAATATGGACATACATAAACACATGCACATACACATATACATCCACACATATTCATATACATAAATATCTATAATTATACACATGTACATTTATATGCATCTAGGTAAGACTATAGTATGCTTGTTTGTCCTCTGTTTTTCTGAAGATGGATAACATATTTCTAAGGCAAGTCTTTCCATATTTTTTAAAATTCACAAGCTCATTATTTTCTATACCACAGCAATATTGTACCCTTATACTGTCTGGTTATTTTAAATAGTCTAAAACAACATTGGTTAATAAAACTGACATATAGTTTAATTTCTCTTTGAAATATATCTATTTTAGCTTCAACTTTGTCTAAAATCATGATTACTACTCCTGCTTTTTTACTTAACAAAGCCTATTCCTCATCTTTATTTTATGTTTGTGTGTATCTCATTTCTTATCCCTCCTGACTCTTCTGCTTTATTTCTACTCACTACCCTGTTTCCCTATTATTTAATCTACATTTTCCCTCCCCACCAGGATTCCTATCTTATTATCTACCCCCAACACTTTTTCTCTTGCCCTCTTGTTTCTATATGAATTTAACACTTTTATAGTCTTCCAAATATATATATTCTTACTTTTTATTCCATTTCCATTAATCTATACACTCTTCTATACCTTTTCTCTTATCTTATTCTTTCACCCTCTTATTTCTTTATAAATTTAGATGAATATTATTTCCTTCTAAATATATATGTTCTTTTTAATCCAGATCTGTTGAATAGATTTCCTCCAAAAATACCTCCCTTATTTTCATCCCCCTTTCCTATCTTTCTGAATTTAAAATTTTTTATATCTATCTATCTATCTATCTATCTATCTATCTATCTATCTATCTATCTATCTATCTATCTATCTTATTCATCCTTTAACTCATTCCCAATGAGAGTAGGGTTCTAGACTACCAGCCCTTCTCTCCCATTCTCTGTATGAATTCTTCCTTTCACCCCTCAGTTGTATAATTACTTTTTAGCTTTCTTTACACAGTTTTGCTTTTTACAATCATATCATACTCAGTTCTACTCTAATGTTTCTTTAGAACTACCCAATTACTAATGACAATCTTAGACATACAATTTACATTTCCACATAAAAAAGTAAACAGTCTGCCTTTACTGAGTCCCTTGTAATTATTAGTCTTTGATGTAACCATTATTAGTTGTAACCAATAACTAACAATTTAATTCTGACTTTAAGTCCCAACTAAAACTCCATCTTCTTCTGGATTCCCCAACCCCTCTTTATTTGATTGTCATTCCTCTCTTAATTATTGCCTATTTTTCATGTATATAGTTTGACTTGTATTTATTTGTTTGCATTCAGTCTCTATTAGATCGAAAACTATTTGAGGGTAAGATATGTCTTTTGCCTAGTGTAGTATTAGTCTTTGATGTAACCATTAACCTTTTATTTCTTGTGGATCTTGTATGTCAAATTTTCTATTAAGTTCTGGTCTTTTGGTAACAAAATCTTTAAAGGCTAGAAATTCATTGAATATCCTTTCTTTTCATTCAGGATTATGCTTAACTTTGCTGGATGTGATATTTTTAGACACAATCCCAATTATTTTGCTTTTCAATATATAGTTTTCCAAGACTTGAAGTCTTTTGGTGTAGCCACTGCTGAGTCTCATGTGATTCTAATTGTGGCTCTACCAAATAAATACAACACCAACTATATACATGAAAAATAGGCAATAATTAAGAGAGGAATGACAATCAAATAAAGAGGGGTTGGGGAATCCAGAAGAAGATGGGGTTTTAGTTGGGACTTAAACTCAGAATGAAATTATTAGTTGGAGGTGAGGAAGGAGGGCATTCTAAGTATGCTGGATAGCCAGAGAAAACCTTAAAAAAAGGTGTAATATCTAGTTTGTGGAACAACTATGAGGCTAGTGTCACTAGAATAGAGAGTAATTGTGGGGGAGAAAGCTGAAAGAATACTGGAAGGGAGTCTTTTGGTGTAGCCACTGCTGAGTCTCATGTGATTCTAATTGTGGTTCTACCATATTTGAATTGTTGTTGTTGCTGTTGTTGTTCTTGTCCATAATAGTTTCTTCTTGAGCTGGGTGTTTCAGAATTAGTATGTTTCTAGATCTTTTTCAGATAATGATTGGTGGATTTTTTCTATTTCTACTTTCCCCTCTTATTCTAACCCTTTAGGACAATTTTCTTAATTTTTTTCTTGTATTGTTTTACATAGATTCTTTTTTTTATCATAGCTTTTAGATAGTTTAATTATTCTTGTGTTTTCTCTTCTTGATCTGTTCTCCATTAATAATTTTTTTAATCATCTTTGCCATCCTAATGGCTGTGACTTAGAATCTCAGATTTTCTTTATGTTTCTCTTGTTAGTAATGATTTGGAGAATTTTTTCATATTGCTGTGGATATCCTGGGTTTATTTCCCTAAGAACTGCTTACTTATAATCCAACACTATTTACCACATGGGGAATAGGTTTTTTAAAACTTGAATTAGTTCTTTATCTTTAAAAATGAAGCTTTTTTCAAAGAAATTTCATGGAAGGATATTTGCCTAGTTATTTCCCTTCCAATCTTTTCTTCATTAGATTTATTTGTATAAAACCTTTTTAATTTATGTAATCAAAATTATATTTTATATTCTTCCATTTTATATTCTTTGATCCTTTGCCTTCTGTTTAGTCATGGACTTTGTATACAGTTTAAAGTGTTGGTTTAAATGTACAAATAGTTTTTTGTGTTTTGAAGATGTTATAACAAGAAAGAAAAAGAAGGAAGAGTAAAAGATAAATTAAGGGAAAATAGGAAATAAAGATGAGGGAAATTATTAGGACACAAAATCAGGATGCATAAGTAGAACTGTATGTAAATATGGAAGGAGTAAAGAGACTAGCTTTCATCTAAAAAAGAAGACAGAATATAGACACGTAGAATTTGGTGTAGAAATATATTTAATTCAACAAGAATCTAGATAATTACAGAAAGAAGGGAGTAGGGAATATAAGAGGAAGCCTAGATCTAGTGAAGGGTTAGTCATCAGTAAAGCATACCTTACACTTAAATAGAAAATAATAAGGAAAAGTTGAAAAATGGGAAAAAAGAAAGGTAATATTTTAAAATAAATAGTGTGAAATAAGTATAGAGAAGAAAAAAAATAAGAGAATATAAAGGAATTAAATAAAGAATTAACTAGTGTAATGCTGAATTTCTATGAGATGAACTCATCCATAAAACAGAAAAGGTTAGTGTAATGAACTAGAAAGCAATATCTAATAATACTGTTTTTAAGAAAGACCCTTGAAACTTAAAGACTCATATAGATTTAAAATAATGATTTGGAAAAAAATTCTATAATGTTTTAGCTTAATGTACACGTGTAAAATGAGTAATTATAATTTCAGAGGGTGGATCCAAGAGGTTGGAGTAAAAAGTAAAGTACTTGGATCTCCTCCAAATCCCTCCTAATAATGAATCTAAACAAATTTTAGGCATCAGAACTTGCAACAAAATGGAGTGGAACAATTTTCCAGCTAAGTACAATTTAACAGTCCTTATGGAAAGGGTGGGACGGGAACACAGTAGGCCAAACCAGCATAGCCCTGGTCCCAGCAAACCAGGAGTGGGTATCACATCTGAATCAGTGGCAACAATTGAGGTATCTAGACCTCTGAACCTATGGATGCCAAAGGCAATTTGGAAAGTTGTCTGGAAAGGTTTTTTACACTAATAACAAACCAGGAGTGAACTTTGGGAGCCATTGAATCAATAGTGGTGACAGCAGCAGCTGCAGTGGGGGTTTGCTGAAGTCTCAGCCCATATGGAAAGGCTGAAAACCTGGTCAGAAGGAAATTAAAGGGTTTGGTAGCACTGAAGCAGTACTTTGTTGCTTGGCTATAGTCAGATCTGTGCTGCAGTGTTGGCTCACAGCACAAATCCCTAGAAAGACCTCTCAAAACATCTGCACAAAATCCTGAAAGCTTGGGACATTGCACCCTGCACCCTGGAAACAGAGCCTTATATTAAGAAAATGTTAAAAGCTAAGTAATAAGCTGGGGAAATTAGCAAATAACAGAAAATTATTCTGACCATAGAAAGTTAATATTGGACAAGAAAGATTAAAATACACACTCAGAAGAAGATGATGAAGTCAAAGCTCCTACATCCAAAGCATCTAAGAAAAATAGAATTGCTTTCAAGCCATGAAAGAGCTCAAAAGGGACTTCAAAAATCAAGTGAGAAATGTAGAGGAAAACATTGGGAAGATAAATGAGAGTGATACAAAAAGAAATACAAAAAGCTAGTGAAGAGAAGAATGCTTCAAAGTGCAAAATTAGTCAAATAGGAAGGAGGCACAAAAGCTCACTGTGGAAAATAATTCTTTAAAAGTTAGAATTGAGGAAATAAATTAGATTTATGAAAAATCAAGAAACAAACAAAAACCCCACAAAAACAAAAGAATGAAAAAAATACAAAACAATATGAACTATCTTGTTGGAAAAACAACAAACCTAAATCTAGGAGAGATAATTAAAAAATTATTGGTTTACCTGAAAACCATGTTCCCAAAAAAGACCCTAAAATCATCTTTCTTTTTTATTATTAATAAAGCTTTTTATTTTCAAAACATATGCACAGATAATTTTTAACATTGATCCTTGCATAGTCTTGTGTTCCAAATTTTCTCTTCCTTCCCCCCACTTTCTCCCCTAGATGGCAAGTAATCCAATAGATGTTATACATGTTAAAATATATGTTAAATCCAATATATGTGAACATATTTGTACAATTATCTTGCTGAGCAAGAAAGATTAAATTAAAAAGGAAAGAAAATGAATAAGAAAACAAAATGGCAAATGAACAACAACAAAAAGAGTGAGAATGTTATATTATGATCCATACTCAATTCCTACAGTCCTCTCTCTGGGTGTAGATGTCTATCTTCATCACAAGATTATTGGAACTTGTCTCAATCATCTCATTGTTGGAAAGAGTCATGTCCATCAGAATTGATCATCGTATAATATTGTTGTTGCCATGTACAATGATCTCCTGGTTCTACTCATTTCACTTTGCATCAGTTCATTTACTCCAGGCCCCTCTGAAATCATCCTGCTGACTGTTTCTTATAGAACAATAGTATTCCATAACATTCATATACCATAATTTATTCAGCTATTCTCCAATTGATGGACATCCACTCACTTTCCAGTTTCTAGTCACTACAAAAAAGGCTGTCACAAACATTTTTGCACATATGGGTCCTTTTCTCTCCTTTAAGATCTCTTTGGGATATAACCTTAGTAGAAACACTGCTGGATCAAAGTGTATGCACAGTTTTATAATTTATTGAGCATAGATCCAAATTGCTCTCCAGAATGGCTGGATCCGTTCACAGTTCCACCAACAACGTATTAGTGTCCCAATTTTCATACATCCCCTCCAATATTTGCCATTTTCTTTTCCTATCATCTTAGCCAATCTGAGGAGCATGTAGTGGTATCTCAGAGTGATTTAAAGCAACTTTTTTTTATTAAAGCTTTTTATTTGCAAACATATGATGGGTAATTCTTCAACATTGACCCTTACAAAGCTTTCCATTACAAATCCCCCCCCCCACTTAGTCCCTATCCTACCCTAGATGGCAGGAAATCCACTACCTGTTAATTATGTTAAAATACTTGACAAATTGAATATATGTATACATATTTCCACACTTATCTTGTTGTACAAGAAAAATCGTATCTACAAGAAAAAAAAATCAGAGAAAGGAAACACAATGCAAGCAAACATCAATAGAGAGCATGAAAATGTTATTTTGTGGTCCACATTTCATATCCCTCTTTCTGGGTGTATATGGCTTTCTTCACTGAACAACTGGAACTGGTTTGAAACATTTCATTGTTGAAGAGAGCCATGTCCATCAGAATTGATCATCATATAGTATTTGTTGTTGCCATGTATAATGATCTCCTGGTTCTGCTCATTCGCTCAGCATCAGTCCATGCAAGTCTCTCCAGGCCCCTCTGAAATAATCCTGCTGGTCATTTCTTATAGAACAATAATATTTCATAACATTCATATATCATAATTTATTCAGCCATTCTCCAATTGATGGGCATCCATCCATTCAGTTTCCAGTTTCTAGCTACTACAAAAAGGACTGCCACAAACATTCTTGCACATGTGGGGCCCTTTCCTTTAAAGCAATTTTTCATATGGTTAGAAATGGTTTTAATTTCACTTGAAAATTGTCTCTATCATCTTTCAAGATATTATCAAGGAACACTGTCCTAATATTTTAAAACCAAAAGGTAAAATACAAATTGAAAGAACCCACTGAGTACCTCCTAAAAGAGATTCCAAGATGAAAACTCTCAGGAATAGCGAAATTCCAGAACTCCCAGGTCAAGGGAAAAAATACTGAAAAACTTCAGAAAGAAACAATTTAAGTATAGTGGAGCCACAATCAGGATAACATAAGATTTAGCAACTCCTACATTAAAGGATTGATGGGCTTGGAATATGATATTCTGGAGACTAATGGAGCTAGGATTACAACTAGGAATTACCTACCCGGCATAAATGAGTGCAGTCCTTCAGGGGAAAAAGGTTGACATTCAGTGAAACTGAGGACTTTCAAGCATTCATGATTCAAAGATCCAGATGAACAGAAAATTTGACTTTCAAATTCAGGAATCAGGAGAAGCATAAGGAGATAATTAGGAAAGAGAAATCATAAGGGACTTAATACAGATTAATCTGTTTACATTCCCACCTGAAAGAATGATACTTCTAACTCATAAGAACTTTCTTATTATTAGGACATTTAGGAGTATATATCAACAGAAGGCACCGGTGTGAGTTGAATATGAAGGGATAATATCTAAAAAATAAAATTAAGGGTTAAAAGAGGAATGTACTGAGAGAATAGGAAAGGGAGAGGTAGAATGGCATAAATTATCTGCTTCAAAAGAGGCAAGTAAAAGTTTTTATGGTGGAGAGGAGAGAGGGATAAAAGAGAGAGTGAATTAATCTTACTCTCACCAGAATTGACTCAAAGAGGAAATAACATACACACTCAATATGGTTATAGAAATCTATCTTATCCTGCAAGAAGTTAGGAGGGGAAGAGGTTATGAGAAGGGGAAAGGGGAATAGAAGAGAGAGAATATTAGCAAAGGGGGTGGTCAGAGGCAAAATAAATTTGAGGAGATTTTGAGGAGATTGAAATGATAGAGAGACTAGAATAAATGGGCAGGAAATACAGTCAGCAATAGTAATTGTGAAAAGAGTTTGAAGTAAGTTTCTCTGATGAAGGCCTCATTTCTTATGTATAGGGAACTGAGTCAAATTTATTTATTTTACAAAAAGAGCCATTCTCCAATTGATAAATGATAAAAAAAAGATATTATCCGTGCCCAAAAAATATAAAATCATGCATACCCCTTGACCTAACAATGTCACTACTAGGCATATATAGCAAAAGAGATTTTTTTAAAAAGGAAAAGAATCTATATGTACTATCTATCTAATTATCTATCTATCTATCTATCTATCTATCTATCTATCTATCTATCTATCTAT
>JAJPUD010002893.1:100983-142130 GCA_023553655.1 Myrmecobius fasciatus
TATCTATCTATCTATCTATCTATCTATCTATCTATCTATCTATCTATGTACAAGTAGCTCTTTTCTGAGGACAAATAATTGGAAACTGAGGGGATGTCTATGAATTGTGGGATAACTAAATAAATTGTGGCATATGATTATTATTGTTTTATAAGAAATGAATAACATACTATCAGAAAAACCTGGAAATCCCTGCATGAGCTCATAGAAAGTGAAATGTACTGTGTAATAGTAATAACAATGTTGTGTGATGATCAGCTGTGAATGACTGCTATTCTCAGCACTACAAGAGTACTCTGAAGTGCTTATGATGAAAAATGCTATATATATATATTGAAAAAAAAACTAATTGTGTCTGAATACAGATGGAAGCATATTTTTTTCCCTTTATCTTTCTGAAGGGCATTTTTTGGGGAAGAGAGTATCTATGGTTTTGTTCACAATATAACTTTTATAAAAATGTTTTGTATAACTTCACTTTCAATGGAAGGGTGTGTTAGGGAGAGAGGAAGGGAGAGAATCTGGAACTCAAAGTTTTGAAAACAGATGTAAAAAATTATTTTACAGGTAACTGCAGAAAAGTAAAATATTAAAAATTATGATTTCAGACAAGGCATTAGCAAAACAGATTTATTAAAAGTTAAAGAGTGTGACTGCATTTTGCTAAAATATAGACAATGATTTGCTGTGAATACTTAACATAGACAAATCTATTTAATGGAAAAAAGAAATGAAGAAAAATAGAAAATAAAGCTATAATAATAGGAATGGAGTGGAATTTCAACATTTATCAATGAATCAAAACCAAAACACCTAAGAAAAAAGTTGTCACAAAATAGAATTTTAGAAAACTCGTAAGGATTTACTTCTGGAAATTGCTGATGGAAATTGAAAATAATGTACATAGTTTTCAGCTGTGTATTATGTCTTTATAAAAGTTGCTCTATTCCTAAAAAAAGAAAAACTTCACAAAGAAATGAGGAAAAGCCAAAATGTTAAGCACATCTTTTACTGCTTATCATGTAAAAAACTAAATAAAGGATCATTGAAAAAAAATGAAAAAAATTAGGTGGAGTCTAAACAACTGAGTCCTAAAGAATTGTTGGATGTAAAAAACAGATCATTGAGATAAAAGATAATGACAAGAAGGAGAGAACATTCTAAAATCTTTGGAAAGCAACCAAAACAGTCATTAAAGGAAAATTTACATTTCTAAATACTTTTATTAACCAAAAAGAAAAAGAAGGCCATGAATTTAGCAGTGCAACTAGAGATACTAAAAATTCAACAAATTTAAAAAACCTAATTAGACATTAAAAAAAATACTGAAAATTAAAGAAAAGCAAACAGAATTGAAAATGTATACTATTGAGTTGATAAATGAAAGTAGTTCCTTTTAAATCATAAATTATATACTTCTTAAGCTAATTTATTTAAAAAGAAAGTCAAATTATCAGTATACAAAATATAAAAGAATTCAAAAACAAATAATACTAACAGAAACTATATTGTCCAACTATATATGAAACAAAGTAAACAATTGAAGTGAAATAAATGAATATATATAAAAATCTAAAATGCCCAAATGAATGGAATAAGAAAAGAGAATTTAAATGATAACATTTCATAGTAAGAAATGCCATACATGAACTTTAAAAGGAAAAAAGAAACAAACTTCAGCACCAGAGAGATTAACAACTAGTTTCAAACAAAACTTCAAAGAACAATTGATTAAAATATTACACAAATTCTTTATAAAAATAACAAAAGATGGGGTCCTACCTATCAAATTCCTTCCATGGCAGAGATATGATGCTGTTATGTCAACCAGAAAGAGTCAAAACAGAAAAAAAATTTAAATAACATATAAACAAAAAGGCTAACATTACAAAGATTATACATTATTTGTAGGTTGAATTTGTTCCAGGAATGCAAGATTGGTTAAATGTTAGGAAAATTTAAAAACTTAATTAATAGCATTATAAATCAACAAAAGAAAAATTTGAATTATATCAATAGTTGCTACAAATGATTTTAACAAAACATGACAGCCATTTATGTTAAGAACACTAGAAAATGGGAGTAAATAGACTTTTCCTTCAAATAAATAGTGTATTTCTAAGATCAAGAGTTACTATTATTTGTAATGGAGACTAACTTCAATCTTTTCCAATAAATCCAAGAATAAAATATGTGTAAAGTACTGGAGATATATTATCCAAGATACAGATAGAGACTATATGTATAATACTGTAAGAGATAAAGATAGATAATTGGAAAACTGCTCATAAATAGGATAAACCAATATAATAAAAATGACCATTTTACCTAAATATATTTTCTTAAAACAGTACCAATGAAATTATTAATGGATTGCCTTAAAGAACTAGAAAAAATGATAACAAACTAAATTCATGTAGAGAAAAAAGAGATTAGTAATATCAAGAGAAATAAAGAAAAGAAATGAGAACCAAAACAAAAGCCTTTTGCAAATTATACTGCAAAGCAGGAAAAAAAAAAAAAAGTGAGAGAGAAAGAGATCAATAAGTGGAACAGATTAGGTACACAACATATGGAAGCAAATGTTTTCTAATACTCTATTATGAAAACATACAGAATCCTTAGCTATTGGAATAAAGATTCACTATTTGACAAAAACTATTGAAAATCGGTCTCCTTAATTTCAAAAATAGGATATATTGGTTGGGGGAAAAGGAGAGAGGAACAGATGGACTCCTTATATTTTGGAGAAGCTTTCTTGTGTTAAATCCACACACATTTTGTAGAACTTAAAAGTGATGGCTTTAAATTAAATATTAACAATCAAAAATGAAGTCTGGTCTGATTCTCACAGCACAGGGGAGCCCTAAATTGGGTTGCGACATTGAGGCTCCCCAGCTCCTCTGCTGGAGATAGTGGACTATGAATGGAGGCAAATATGGTTTGCCTTTAGAGGGTGGTGAGTTTGCAGCTTCATTTTCCTCTGACATCTCTTGTTGGCTGATTAATAGGCTGATGCTAATTTAGGTCTCAGAAGGCTGGGAAATGCCATGAAAGGATTGGGAGGGAAATGAAAGGGACAAGGGAAATAATAGCGTATGGGGTGTCTACAAATTTGGGCCTCTAGAAACCCTGAGCATATCTTGAAGTCCTTACCCACTGGTAAAATTAGAAGGAAACCGCCAAAGCCTTAAACAATTAATTTCCACAACAGTACAGTTGAAATTGACATTCTTAAGTAGCTCAGTGTTGACCTGTTTAGACAATATGCCTTATCCTCAGGAGAGTAGTTTTGGTAGATCATGTTTAAGTTAGCTAATTAATATCAAAAGCAGTGTGGAATTGACTAACAGGTAATTTAATCAAGAGATAATTAAAACTATTGAAATTTATAAATTATTATTTAATTAATATTAGTTAATATTATAATTTTCAAAGTCTGAATTATGCTGATTAAAGGGTTCTCTCATAAATACCAGTGAAAATTAATTACAAATTAATATAATCTGCTGAAACATTCTCTTAATGGACTTCCAGCTATTCTTGACTTTTGCAATAAATAAACATTAGACCCCATACGGCATCACATCTTCCTGAAGGTGATATGTAATCTGGAAATGTGCACATTATTAACTGATTGAATTTCTAAGAAAATCTACAAATTTAATAGCAAAGGACTCATTTCACTGGTGTGGGCAGGGGAAGGGGGGGAGAGTACAGTGAAAGTAGTAATGGAAAGGAACCTCTGAGGAAGCTCAAGTATAGAGCCTCTTCAGTTGGATTCACAGGTTGGCTAAATCTAATCCATCCCTAATCTGCTTTAGTTAATTTCCCAGAAAATATCAAGGGGAGGAGAGGGTTCTGATATGGAATTGAGCCCTAGGCCTTTTGCTTCTTCCTGCTCCCTACTACAAACTCTGGCCATATATGGATTATTAGTAATGATATAAAAAGTTTCAGCTGAATTTTTGGATAGTTGAGGAATCTTCTAAAATCAGCTGCATTAAGATAGAAGTTACAGCCTTAACTCTTTGAAATACAGCTTTACTGTTTTTGCTACAACTATAGAAATAGAATGAAGGGTGTGTGTGTGTGTGTGTGTGTGTGTGTGTGTGTGTGTGTGTGTGAGAGAGAGAGAGAGAGAGAGACAGAGACAGACACAGAGACAGAGACAAAGAGATGGAGGCAGAAATGGAGATGGAGACAAATAGAAAAAGAAAAAAACAGACTTAGAGATACAAGGAGAGACAGAGACAAAAACATAGATAATGTTAGATTATAGGGACACATAGAGAGACAGATAGAAACAGAAAGACACAGAGAGAGTAAGAAGGAGGGGTGGGCAGATTAAGGAATTGTTCCCTTTTCTGGGAATAAAAGAAAAAGAACCAAGGAGATTCACAGGAAGATTTATTCTGCTCAGAAATGAGGGGATTGGCAGTGTCCAAATAAAAGCTTATAGAGACCAGTTGTTTTAGTTTCTTCCAAGACTGAGCATTAATGCACTAAGAAAGAGGAAAGAGTGACTAGGGGCTGTGCCCAGGAACACCTTTCAATCCCCAGATTTGTGCTGTTAATATTTTGTTATATTAAATGACTCACAGGGAATGTCATGATCCTGTTTTTTTGCTTTTTTACTGTATAACCTCTAGCACCCTGGATTTGCTTCATAACTATAAAGGGGTCTTTCTATCCATATTTATGAGACAGTTAAATGTTGAGTAGTATGTTACTTCACCCAAGGCTACACACACACACACACACACACACACACACACAAACAAACAAACAAACAAACAAACAAAAAACCACCTGAAAGCAAAGTACAAATGGACTGAAATCATGTTTACAGCTGGTTTGGGTTTCCTTTTAAATTTCTAAAATTGACCAAAGCTTAAGAGTTCAACAATAATTTCAAGTTACCAAAGCCATCTTGAAAGCCTATCAGGATGATGTACTCTTGGAGCATTCTTTTGCGAAAGCCTTTCTTCCAGTTCCTGACTTTTTCAATAGGTTGAGAACAGTTCATCTTCTTCATTTCATGTTGACTATTTGTGATATATATTAAAAAATACACTGAAAAAGTATTAAGTGAAACATTTTTGAGTAACTAATGAGGGAAAATCTTGTTTCTGAAAAATGGAATCCCAGCTGTAGTAGTAGATAAGACTAACATTCAGTTCTTAGAAAGAAGCAATCAATGCTGAATGCATCAGGTGAGTTCATTCCTCTCACTCTGCTTTAATAGCTTATAAAGAAGATTGATTAAGTTCTTGTCTGATAGATCAATAATGGAATGAAACTAAGCTTCACTTCTTCCTTCCTTTAAGTATGAGGTTCCCACATACTTAGGAAAAACAGTAGAAATTTCCCCAAATTATTATTAAAAGACAACTACTATGAACAGGCACATTATATTTATTTTGGTAAAAATATATATCCTATGCTTGTCAAGGTGACGCAGAATGATGACAATATGCATGGATTAGGGGAATATCATATTTTATTTTTGGTATTTCACATTCCATATAGTTGATAGTTTTCCAAGCCCTTTCTGGTTGAATGTTACAACTTTTCCAATGGGACAGGGTTTTATATGTTTACCCTTTTGATTTTATAAGGTTATTATGTTATTTATTTGATAGTAAGCATGGAGTAGTGCCTAGAGACACAGTCTTTGAATCAGGAACACCTGTGTTGGTTCTTTGAATTTGTCACATGCTTGTAGTGCAAGTGATGGTAAATTATTAACTTGTGATTCTGAGCAAATCTCTTAACCATTTTGGTCCTCAGTTTCCTCATCTGTATCAAGAATAGCTTGGATCATATGACCTCTAATATTCTTTCTAGCTCTAAATCTACCATCCTCTCTTTGCCCTCTGGCAACTCCCTAAAACTGTAATTTACTAAAGAGCTGCCAATCTGCACTAGTGAATGTATTTTCCACACAAATATAAGCTAATTAAATACTTACTTCCTTAATTCACATACCTGTTCAGTGTTGGTTGGTTTAGATCATCATTGACTCTCCCCATCAGAGTTGTTTAACTGTAGATTATACAGAGCAAGAATCTTATTTGACTTTTATTGTAGGGTACTTAGCAGCACATACATAGGTTTTTTTATTCTGTTTTTCTAGAGAACTAGCTTTCAAATTCTGATGAAATAGCATCAATTTATAAAATAGTGAAGTAGAACCGTCTAGGATGTTATCCATACTATAAGAATAAAAGTGTTCAACTAGTCAGGAGGAGCTTACTAGCTATGTGATCATGGCTATGTTACAAACTTGCTCTTGTTTCCCTCATTTCTCAAACGGAGGTGACAATACCTATAATACCTGACTCATTGGAACTTCATAAAGTTTATTACTATATGAAGAACTTTACAAACCTTAAATGCTATAGAGATGCCATTTTCAAATGTCAGTCTTTTAGAAAATAATATTTATTCTTTCATATCAATGTGAAACCATCTACAAAAAATACTGTTTTTAATCTATGTACAACTTATCATGAGAAACTGTGAAGGAAAGAAAAAAAAAGAAATCTGGATATTGATGAACTTTGCCACCAATTGCTGTGTAACTAGGGGTGAATTACTATTCTTTAGTAAATAGTGATGAGAATCTTAAAGGTTAATGAAGGTTGATAAGAGGGCTAGTATACAAAATCACATATACTTGAACAACTTATCCTTGCTTTATTTTTTATTTTAGAGGGAAAAATGAGGAAAATGGGATGGGAGGTGTTGAGAGGGGAGAGAAATTACACAAATAATTACAGTATTGTGCTGGTTATATGTATCATAGAGGGGGAAACACTCTATCATAAAGAAGAAATAAAAACACTCATATGAATGTGGTAGCAGACAAAATCCTGTTTTTACTAAGAATAGTGTGGAGTTAAAAGCACAGGGCTATGTCAAAAGTGGCTTCTCTATATCTGGGAGCAATTTCTTGAATACAAAGGGTAGAATAGAACCGAACACATCTTAGTACAAGGGATATGAACCAAGTTGTGCAAAAGCTTTGCAAATAGGGATTACTCCAGGGTTAAAAGTGATAGGAACAGCAGGGACTTGCTGTGTAGGTGAAGTTGCTCCTTTCCTATAGTCCTTGCATTTCTTTTTATACATGTTATTCATCTCCCTTGATTTCTTTTTCGCCCACACTGAATCTCATACCAGAATGCTAATGCATTTCAGGCATAAAGTTTCTTAGTTTACTAGTCATGGATATGGAGTGAGAATTAGGAGATCTCTTTCTGTTCCTTCTTCTGACCTTACTTTTCTTTAAGACATTAGTCAAGACACTTGACTTCATTTATTAAATGGCAATACATATTCCTCACTGGTACAGTATAAAAAACATTAAGGGATTTAAGCCCTGTGAAGATAATTATTTTAAATGCAAAGCATTATAATTTTTTCTTGTATAAAAGCATTCTCAAGAAAACAACAATTTAAAATCTGCTTTTCATAGTAACTGGTTACAGAATAGGAAAAAAAGAAATTCTGCACTAATCAACAAGGGACTGTCATCAGTGCCATCACAGAATACTTCTAATTTAATTTTATTTCATTCTTACTGGTTTTCATAAAAATATGAAATATATGGCAATAAGAATAGGGACCAAGCCTATGATTTCATTGATAGGGACATACAGGATGAGAACACTTGTCTACCCTTGTAAGTCAGCACCTTCTTTCCAACTTTTATAGAGAGTTGGGTACAGAAAGGTCAGCTGCATGCACAGAAGACTAAGGATCACTGTCAGGATGTATTGGAAGTGGGACTTGTAGTCAGGTCTTCCTAATTCTAAGGCTAGCTTTTTATTTACTATACTCTTAAAAATTCATATTGATATCTTTTGTTTTTAACTCTATCTCCATTTAGAAATATATCTTTCCTCTTTCACCAACTAAGAGAACCACATCTCATTGCTGTTATTATTCAGTCATTTCAGTTGTATCCAATACTTCATAACCCCATTTTTTGTTTTCTTGGCAAAGATGGGGGGGGGCGAGGAGGTTTGCCATTTCCTTCTGTAGCTCATTTTACAGATGAAGATACTGAGGCAAACAGGGATAAGTGACGTCCAGGGTCACATGGCTAGTATCAAAGGGCAAAAATTATTAAAGCAATCTAGCAAAACCACTAAGTATATTAACCAAGTCTAAAGATGTCGTTTCGCACTCATAGTCCCCTAGTTCTACAAAGGAGGGAAGCAGATGCATTTGCCTATCTCTTCTTCAGGGCCAAGTTTGATCATATAATTGGACTAACTGGCTGCTAAAATCCTTTCCATCTTAAATTTAAGCAAACCGCTCAAATACTTAAATAGATCCATGGTTTCAACAATGAGCATACTCTCTCCAACAATTCAGATTGCAAAACATTCATGCTTGCTCTTAATACCTATTACAGCCATACAATTTGAGTCAACATAAGCCTACGTTTCACAAAACGCTGGCACTGAATAATATACCTCCAGTCTAATGATTTAAGTTATATTTGAGGTAGCAGAGAGGAGAATGCAACAATAAACTGTTTTAGCTGAAACAAAAATTCCAATTGTGATCCAAGGTCAAAATTCTAACTTTTACATTATTTTCTACTTTATCAATCATATATGCCCTGTAGACAAAGATAAACTTTAATAAAACGACTGGGAATTTATCCTTTCAAACTAGACGTTTTTCATACATTAAATTCTTCATGTTTTATGTCTTTATCTTAATCTCACCCTGAGAAGTAATTGATAAGATAATACAAATTTGTGTGCCCAATTATACTGACTCCTGTTTAAAAATTCATTTGATGAAATAAAACTTAAAGTACAAAGTAAACACTTTTTGCACAACTATTGTATCAATAAGAAATTGAAAATAACTGAGTTAAGATCCTTACACCTATATAATAAAAACAGATGGTTATGGATTGGAAAAAGACAACAAGTTGGTAAGCATGACCATAATAGAATGTCATTATACCTATTATATAACAAAAATGAAGCATGCAGAGAAACATAGGAAAACTTATAAAAACTGAAGCAAAATGAAATAAGCAGAACTGGAAAAAACATGTAAATACAATTATAACAAGGACAGTAGAAAGAATAACAATAATAAAATTGCAACTGTGACTTAGAGAAGGAGGAGAGCAGAAAGCCAAGAAATAGGAAAACTGAGAAATGATTTGGCCTGACAGTTGGCACATTATAGTATTTAAACACTAATTACTTTGAAAACAAGAAACATATATAATGCCTTATCAGGGTTTAGAGAAGAATTCAAGAGTCCCTCTTTCATGCTAAAGGAATCTTGTGTCTTTGATCTCATTCCATAACATATAGGAAATAAGTTTGCAATATTAGCCATGAAAAAGTCAAATATATCCAAAAGTTTCAAAGGAGAGTTTTCCTCACATATTTCCATCATATATCATTATGTATGTATTTTTCTGTTCTTCAAAAAAAAAGGGCTGTGATTTGTGGGTAACTTAAAATATTTTTGACTTTAGATATAATTGTATTAGGAAAAGACATGTAATAATTGTCTAGGTGTTTATCCTTAGTCATTGAAGAGAAAGAGTGCTAACAGTATCTGTACAGTGTTACTGAGGATGAGACTTTGTCCACTGCTAGAGTTTTCATTTTCTTAAGAAAATTGATTTCTATTTGAAGTAGTGTAAAAATGCCACAGGACTTATCTGGGAAATGAGAAGAGCATTTTAACATGACAGAATTTAAACTGTAGGAGCAAACCCTTGATTTTAGCTTTTGGGAGTAGAAGACTATATCATGAGGTAAAATTGGTCTTACTCTGAGGATTTAAAAAGACAAACCTTTGTGAAGATGAGAAGAGAGATGGCTGTGAAAAAGAAGAGAAGTCTCTGATCTCCCTCTCTAGTTCTTATTTCTCACTTTGGCTGCTAGCTTCAAGTACAAGTTATTTTGTCAGAATTTTAAGGCCCTCCAGACTCCATTTCCAACCTACTTTATTTCCCCTCTGCTTATTGCTCTAGCTAGTGCTTTCTCAGACCCTCTCCATGGCTTTTTTTCAATAGCACTCATTCCTGGAATGCTCTGTATATGTGGCCTTCTTTACATATTCAAATTCTTCATTACTCTTCAGAATACAAATCAAGTCCCTTGGTCTTCCAGAAAAGCCCTGTCAGAGGACTCCAATATATAATGACCTCTCTTTTCTCTTTTTTTATTGTCAGTCAATAAGCATTTATTAAGTGACTAATAAGTGATAGGGGGTTATGAAGAAACTCAAAAGACAGTCCCTGCTCTCAAGAGTTTAGTACTTTGTTTAGTACTTTAGTTCTTTCTTTCATATATTAATTTCAACTTCTCATCTTGACTATCTATTCTTGAGGATAACCAATCTAGATTTCCTTTAGATTCATGGTGGCCATAGTTGTGGCCATTTGTAAGTACTCAGTACTATTGATCTTCTAATTAATGATTATAAAAATAATATATTATTTATACAATATATTATATATGATAATTATAAAACATTATACAATTATGTTACTTATATCTTTATATACTATATTATATAATAATTATATAATATTATTGTACACTTTTATTATTTATATAATATAATATTATAAATAATAATAATGAAAGCTGAAAAGATTTACATAATGCTTTATACATATTATTTCAACTATCTTCCCCCAAACAAATGTGTGAGGTAGGTGCCATTATTGTTTTTCCAATTTTAAAGGAAAAGAAATCTAAATTTCTAGAGACTGAGTGCTCTGTCTCAGGTCCTACTAGCAAGTATCTGAGGTGTGATTCAAACTCAAGCTTCTACTCACTCAAAGTCCAGTAGCTATTCCATTATGTCATATAGTTCCTATATGGACTCAATCTTATTTACAATCTGATTAATAGTTATACAGCTAGGTTCTCAAGTTTCTATAGCTGCTTTTTGCTTGTCCAATACTGTACAATTTCATATTTTCTTTTATCTTATCTCTATTCCTATTGTAATGATAATACTGAACCTTAATCCTAAGAAAACACATAGTCCTATCACTGTAACCTTCCTTACTATTTTAATGAATACAATTCACACTGCAGTTAAGAATGTAGGTCCCTTGGAGAATTAACCTCTCTCTTTTCCACTATGGCAGCACTATCTATGAATCTCTCTGAGATACGCCTGCTCTGTCATCTCTACTACTGTTATGACCCAAAGGGCACTAAGTGCTAGGTATGGTGCAACATTAATTATTCTCAGGAATCTGTTTCTAAGGTGGAATCCAAAGTTCAGGATTAAGAGGACATCCTTTGCTTATGACATCTGGATAAAACAGGGCCATTGAATCAGGGAGCCTGCTCTTATCCATTATTTACTCTTTTTTCTCTTGATTCAGACTCAGTTTCTTCCTCTTAAAGCTTAATCCTCCCAATAGCTGCATACTGAAATATATCTCCCTTCCTTTAAACTTCAGAAATTTGAGTATAATTTTAGTTACTTTTAATCATATTGACTGACTCACCCTTAATAAATCTTAAGGAAATTAACAACCTGAAGTCCCTGATTTATATTTTTTATCTTTGGAAAACTAATACTAAGTTTTATCTTTAACGACCTTTAATGAAAATGCCCTCATGCTTGAAGCTGAATGCTGTTATGCTTAGTTCTGAGCCTAGTTACTATATATATATGTATATATATATATATATATATACCTATAAAATTACATGAACCATATTGGCTACCTTATCAGGGATTAGATAAATATAGAGATTTGTACAAAAACCTCAATTGGTGAGGATCTAATATTAAATGCATGTCTCATACTATACTTTATCCTTTTTGTCTACAAAAACATCCTACTCATATGTGTCTGAAGTAAGGATCATCTGTTATGCTTAATTTTTTCTGAAGAGGGGAAGAAAGTTAAAATGTCATATTCTTCTATACATGAGCAGTTGATCAGGGAATTTTTGAGATTAACATGATGCTTTTCCAGGATAGTAAAGTTGGATTCGAGCTTAAATATATCTTTGTATACATATATACATATATATATGTATATATGTATATATATACACGTCTCTCTCTCTCTCCCTATATATATATATATATGTATATATATAATACCTGACACATAATATGTGTTTAGTAAATACTTGTTAATTGATATGGAGGATCTGACCATGACCCTTTGTCATCATTTGATAGCATGTCCAGTAACATGCCATTTAGAATGATCATTTGGGAATGAATTGATTGGTATGGATCTAGGGACTATTATGGCTAAGACTGAGGGAGCAGTAGTCAATTGATACCTCTGTGGGCAGGGGCTATGCTGATGTGCAGATATCATCTCTGAGGGATAAAAGTCAGTGCTCAAGCATTTCATCTCAATGCTCTTTGAATCTCTCCAAAAGGAGTAGAGAGGAAGAAGGCCACTCTTTTCATAGGCCTAGCGCAAAAAATGAGGGGAAATGCCTCTCATATACAATAACCCAAGCCAATTAATTCATTCTCAGCTGTGAAACTTAAGATGTCTTCATCCTCTAGGAGATATTATTGGACATGCTTAAGGAAGTGTCCCACAATCTTTCAATGAGGTTGTCATTGGGCAACATTCCTAAACTCCACTCTGTCAATTTATTAAATGCAATCAAATACTTACATTATTCCCCACATATATAACTAGTAATAGGCTTTTGGGGAGTAGAGGAGTTGTGAGAAATAAATATTTATTGTGACAAGTATTGTGCTAAATCCTTTAAGAAAAACTACATATAACTCATTTGATCTTCACAACAAACAAGGGTTATAAGTGTTGTTATTATTTTCATTTTATAGTTCAGAAAACTGAGGCAAATAAAAGTTAAATGACTTGGCCAGGATCATATATCTAGTAAGTGTGTGAGACAAAATTTGAACTTGAGTATTCCTAACTCCAGTACCATGCTCTATCCATTGCATCACCAGCTACTAAATGTCTAGAGATAACCTTGAGTTCAATATTTCTTTTGTAGAACTCTTCTTGTTAGCATCTCACAAATCAGGAATATTATATGAATGAATGAAATGATTTCCAAGTTTTTGAGGAAGACCTGAATTCAAATCTTACCTCAGACATCAAACTAGCTATGAGATCCTGGTCAAATTACCAAACTTCTTTAGTTCAATCATTTGTAAAAAGGGAATGATAGAATGTCAAAGGAGATAATATAAAGTGCCTTGCAAACCTTAAACTCCTCTGTAAATTCTACTTATTAAGTGTTAGGTGTTGGGTATTGTGCCAGGCACTGTGAATAAAAATGTACAGAATAAATTATTGTCTTCTTGACAATTTAAAATGTTCAGCAAATTGTCTTAGCATATATTCTGCCTATGATTACTACCTCCTTCCCCCATTGAGTTACCAGAGAAAAACTATTTGTTCCTTATTCTTTGCCCCAATTTCTTTACCTCAGTGAAACTTCATTATAGCTAGGATATCCAAGAAGCTTCTTATTAGACTAACTATTCCTTAGAAGTCCACTGTTTTTGATCTTATCTTGTCCATTGATGTCGAGTTTGGCACAGAGAATAATTAGAACAAAGATATTAACAATACAATTTCTATTATCAAGACAATCTGATAGATAGTGAAGGTCTTAGTCAAAGTGAAAGGTAAAGTTCCTGCCTTCAAGAAACTTGTGGTCTTAATTACCTGGGAAGATAAATGAATACATCAAAAGTGAACTGACAAGATGGAACTCAATATTTGCAACTCCAAGGTAAGTATGTGATGATGAAATTTATCTCTTCTTAAAGGGCAAAATACCATACCTCATATATATGATCAGTTCTTAGTACATGCTCATTAAATAAGATACAGTGTGTTAGAATTATACAGCATTTAAGAGGTAGTAAGTTGACCAACCAATTTGATTGAAGGAAAAGGCTACTGTTGGAGATTAGAGGAAGACCCATTTAGAAAGGTACATAGGAACTAGGCTGGGAGTGGACTTTGGACTTTGTCCTGGAAGCAGTAAGGACCCATTAGTGATTTTGATCAGGGCAATAACAATGAAAAGTGTATTTTGGGAAGATTCATCTGGCAGGGGTATTCATGGAGGATGAGAAAGAGGGGAGAGATTAGAGTCATGAAGACCAGATTGGATGAAGGCACAGATGGTATGCTTGTCATATTTGCAGATGATACAAAGCTGACACATGAGATAACAAAGTCCAGATCCAAAAAAGATCTTGACAGGCCAAAAAAGTGGACCAAATCTAATAAGGCAAAACATAATAGAAATAGATGCAAACTTTTGTAACTGGGTTCAAAAAATTAACTTTATGAATATAGACCAGGGAGACATGGTTCACAAAATTGCTCCCATGAAAAAGACGTGGTTTTTTAAAGGTGTTGCAAGCTTATTATGTGTCAACATTGGAATATAATAGTCAAAAAGCTAATGCTATTTCGGGCTGTATTAAGATAGATGTAATGACCATAATAAAGGAGTTCCTCATTCTGGTATACTTGACCCTAATCTGGCCACACATGAAGCATTGAGTTCAATGCAAGATATAATATTTTATGATACATAAACAAGTGTAATAACTTGTAGAAGAGACCCATTCATCAGATTCATGAGAGGACTAGAGGAAAGCAAATAATTATCAAATATTTATTAAGTACCTACTATGTACCAGGCATTGTACTAGACATTAAGAATACAAATATTAAGAATCAAATGGTCCGGACTCTGAAGGAAGTTACTAATATAAGACTTATTAATTAAGTGAAATAACATAAACATGAATGCAGAATAAATTAAATATTAAAACATAGTAATTAAATATAAGATAATTAAAAGTAGTTAGTAAGGGCCCCAAAAGGTGAGGATAGAGGGGAGGGATAGGAAATATGGCATATAGGGAAATGTTGAAGAAACTGCATTTGTTTAGCCTAGAAAAAGACAAGGCTTAATTAAAGGAGTTATAGCATCTATTTTTCAAGTAATTGAAGAACTTTTAAGTGGAAGAATCATTAGAGGACTTCTGCTTCTGCCTTGCAAACAGAACTAGGAAAAGTAAGTATAAATGACAAAAGGTAATATTCAGCTTTATTAAAACAACACATGTCGTAAAGATAATATTCAGTTTTATTAAAATAACACACTTCCCAATGAGTGGATTTGTCCAAAAGTGCTATGGGGGTTTGTAGCTTCCCACCAATTATAGGTATTCAAACAGAGGAGTCTGGATTCCTACATGCCTTAGATACTGTTGATGAATTCTTCTTAGGATTGAACTAAGCAGCTTCTGAGCTTCCTTCCAGATCTTAGATTCTATAATCAGTTAAGACAGTAGCACAATAACACATTTGAGGACTATTAAGCTCCTGAACTAGCATCATGGCAGGAATATATATGGGAAGACCTGCAAAAGAATAATTTTCATAAAATCTGAATTGGATAGTGTCTGTTTTTCCCCCACAATCATGTCATACATTCAAGAGAATATTTAAGTGGGTCTTAAAGCTGATGTCATTTTGATAACCAGTCATGTGATCTTTCTAGAAACATGATGCTTTTTTGTACTGTGATATTTTATGATTAGAGCATTGTTCTGATGTCTTTATTTCTTTTTCTCAGATGATTATGGAAAGGAGATGACTATGTATAGTATTTGCCTATTCTTACAAATGAGGTCTATATGAGAAAGTTATTTCCATATCATACAGATTTCTTTAGCCTGACTCATTTTCCTGATTTTTTAAAACCAAATATTGTCCACAGAAATCTAGACATTATTACCCAGCTAAAGGAGATTTAAAACTTCAGTGAGAGCCAATCAAGAGAATTTAGTCTATGAATATTATTAGTTCATTCATAATCTAATAGAATTCTAAAATTATGCTTTTGCTGACAAATTCTCTTCACTGTGATAGAAACTAAAACATTAAAAGACAAGACCACTACCTACAATGATGTGGATCAGTTTATCTTGTTATCAAACTATTTCTTGGTTGCTCTGTTCACATTAACTATATCATATTAACAGGCTAGGATATAGACTGAATTAGAATATTTCTTCCATAAATATATTACTTTAAACCAGAAAAATGAACTTATTTTCTCTGAATTTACTGAATGTATTTAGGCACTTATATATACCCACTAAACTGTATGCTATATTCACAGTACAGTAGGAAAGAAACAGTGGGGTTGCCAATGTGTAGGTCTATGTAGCTTTGAACATTTGTAGCTTTAAATGAGTTTCTCCTTACTTGTCTGATAATTTCATAGAGGAATACTGGAAATTAGGATAACATACTAGATTTGGAACAAAAAAAACCACATTTCTCTTAGATTTAATTCAGGATAAGGAAAAAACAAATATATAGGATGAGCATCCACAGCCCTCACAGCAGTGTTGTTTGTCATGTTAATACTGAAGATATATACATATGTTTCTATGCATTAATTTAGAGAATGGGACAAATAGAAATAGATATGCTAAATTAAATGTTCACCAAATAGCCTTATCCAGTCATCAGTTCCATCTTTTCAGAGACTGCCTTCTCTTTTTTCTTCTTTCTCTTGGCTTGCTCTCTTACTTGATTGCTTGCCCTTCAGTTGTATTGACATTGAATGAATGAATGAAAAAAGATTTAAGAAACTCTCACTATATTTAAAGTACTTTCTGATATTTGGTGATACTCACAAACATGAAGATAGTCCCTGCCTTTTAGGAGTTTATATTCTAATAGCAGAAAACAATGCACAGAAAAGTATGGATGGGGAAGGGCATGCTGGTTTGGAAAATGTCAAGGAGAATAAATCACCTTTTGAGATAGCCCATCCCACTTTGGGACAGCTCTGATTGCTAGAAAGTTTTTTCCTGATATTAAACATAAATTTATCTCTTTGTAATTTCTACTCATCAATCCTGATTAGTCTCTCTGAAGCAAAAATTATTTCATTTTCCCCACATGACAGTCTTTCAAATACTTGAAGAAAACTATCATGTATCATCCCAATTTTTTCTTCTGTGTACACCTCCCTAGTCCCTTCAGACAATCTTCACATAAGCATCCAGGCTGCCTTTCTCTGGACACACTTGTTTTATCCTTCTTCAATTCTGGTACCCAGCACTGAACATTATATATCAAAAATGGTCTCATGAGATCAGAATACTTTGGGGCTGCTACCTTTTTCCTGGAAGCTCTGATCAATGTAGCCCGAAGTTGAATTATTTTGTTTATTTACTTCTATATAACACTAGTTATTTCACTAAACCTCTTAGATCCTTTCCTGAGAAAATTCTAACTAAACCTTTACTTGAGGAGGTGATTTTTTTATAACCTAGTGCAAAACTTTGCATTTATCTCTATTGCATTTCATCCTACTAGATTCAATCCAATGTTCTAGACTGTCATGATCTTTTTGGATTCTGACTCTGACATCCATTGTATTAACTATTCCCTCAGCTTTTTTGTCATGTGCAAGATTAATAAGATGCTATATATGCCTTTTCCAAGTCATTGATAAAAATGTTTAGTGGTATGGAACCAAGCACTGAGCCCTTGGGAACTACTGGAGACTTCATTATATTATGGTGATGAAGCATGTATGATGATGGCTATTTGAGACTAGCCGTCCATCCAATTCAGAATCTTCAGAGTATGTTTCAGAAGTCTAAATTCCTTTCAGAGGCATCTTCTTAACCAGCTTTCACGTCTCCAATCATTTTTCCCCCTTTTTTCTACCCATTGCCTTTGAAGGCAAAATAGAAAACATAGCCTATGCCCCTATAGTCTTTCTTTTCTTGATCAAAATTGTAAACTTTGGCAATATTTTCATGTTAATTCTGTAATATTGTTTCTGCCCTGTAAATCATTAGAAGGAGATTACCATTGATTTTGCTGAGGCTTCTTTTTCAGTTTTTCAATTTTTCTTCATAAATATTTTACCTGGTGGCTCTAGAACTTATGGACCTAATTTCTAAATCTACCTCTGAAACAAGCATATGTGATCTCGAGTAAGTCATTTAACTTTGGATCTCAGATTTTATTATTTGAATGCAATGAACTCAGAAGTGCCTTCCAATTCTGAATCTGTAATCCTATGATTTAAAATTACTGCTATCTTTACATTGTGCTCAAGACTTCTGAGCACAATGATTTGCAATGAACTATTCATTTTGAAAAATTGTATATGACCTGAATGGAAATAGGAACTCTCTTTCCCCTATTCTTCTCATCTCCCCAAAATATTGACATTAAATTTACTCAAAAGCTGGTCATCTCAAGGACAAAATATTTGGATTTATATATGAATCACTGAATTTGTTGGGAGTATCTAGAAATAAGCTAATTCAATTCTCTCACCTTATGAGTGAGGAAAGGAAATCTCAGAGTGGTTAAGAGGCTGTTATGAAGGCAACAAAGACAGTAAGAAAGGAAAGAAACAAGCATTTATTAAGTGACTACCATTTGCTAAGCATTGTGTTAAGCACTTTAGAAATATTGTGTCATTTTAGCCTCATAAAACACTGGCAAGAGGGTACATTCTATAATGCTATTATTATCCCCACTTTACAGTGGCAAAACTGAGGCAAACAGTAAGTAAGTAATTTACATAGGGTACATAGTTTATAAGTGTCTGAGCTTAGATTTGGTTTCAGTTCTTCCTGACTATGGGCCTAGAACTCTATTCAGTGGATCATCTTTCAGGCTATTATTTGAAATCATATCTTCTGACTGCTGATCCTGGGCTCTGATCATTGTATTTATGCTCTAGTATTCATAAATTAGAAGGAAAAAAAATATCCCCTGCCCATCTTTAATTTTCATCTGCTATTAGATAAAGCAAATTTCTTCATGTGGAAGAAGTTTTGTTGAGAGAAAATGTAAATATGACAGAAAATTCCAGACAAACATCTTTAACATTTTTCTGGCTCAGAAGAATTGATTGACATCATAGTATTATCCCAGTAGAATTTAAGTACCTTGAGAAGAAGGATTCCTTCCCCTCCCCCTTTTTATGCCACATACATTATCTATCAGTTATCTAAGGTAGTAGGTGCTTATGCTTAGTAGGAGAATTCATTATTTCCTCTTCTCCACTCCTCCCATATAGTGATAATCTCTTCCCCAATCTCAGCTGTTTCTCCAAGGAGTGCTTCAGATGCCTGAGAAGAATTGACTTCAGAGGGGACATAATCCAGTTCTTTATTCCTTTTTTTTCTCACTATGTGATGTTTAAGACTCAGGCTATAGTAAGTTCATTTGGTTGGAATTTGTATTTTTTTCTATGCTGTTATGGAAATATCAAATATGGATCAATAATGTGCCTTTCTATCTAATTATGAGCCCATATATATATATTTGCCAGAGAATACTTATAAGCTTTAATCAGTTCTAATATCTCCTCTTATTTCCTTGCCACATAATTGTCTCCCTCTTTGTTATGCTTAACTCCAAAAGGCACATCCATAGGCAGCAATACATTAAATGGACATATTCAATTGAAGCAACTAATTTCTTTAAAAGCAAATGGCAAAATGCAGAAAGCAAACAGACTTTTGAATAATAAAGAGTCATATCTGGAAGTGCAGCAGTAAATCACAAGAGTCCAAATGAAATTTGGATATCACCAGTTTTACTCTTGGGTACAGGGATTGTTGTAGCCTCTTGCCATGTAGTTACAACCACAACAACTCCTTGTTCAGCTACCATCTTCCCTTTCCTTCTAGTTTAGTCTCATAGTACACAAGTTCATCTGATGGCAGTACTTCTCTAGAGACCCTTTTCCACTCCCTCTCCCTTTGAAATAGGAAAAGTACAAGTTCTCTCAGGGTCAACAAATAAATATCACTCATCTTCACTGTCCCGCTATAATAGCAACATGCCTTTAGTGCAGTTGGATAATTGAGTTGGGTAGAAATACAAATGGTTTTCAATTATATTTCTTTTATTCTTGTATTTTAAGGAAAAGGTTTCCAATTAAAGGGCCAAGAGATGTTTGATAGAGGTGCATTTTAAGATCTAGTCTTAGAAAAGGGATTTTGGCCTATATTACCTATAATGGCCCATATTAAAACGTAATTAGAATGAGTGCCATCAATATAGTTCTGGTGTACTCATATAATTATGGGTACACTGAAAAAAATGGATGTGCTTTAAGTATGATTTGAAGTCACAAAGATACATTATATACTTGCTTTAAGTAAGGAAGACTACAGTAGTACAGAGCTACCAAGAAGATGATACACTATTGATAATAAAACTGAGGTCCTGCCCTCTATAAAAGTTAAACTAATTATTATACACTTGCATGTTCACTCATGTTATTTATTATTTTCTATTTAAAACCATCATTTTTATTGCAAAAGAAGCATAATTTTACTCTCAGCCTATAAACCTTACAATATAACTTATCTGTATCTTATAAGCACAGAGCCATTTTTGTCTCTTTAATAAGTGTAGTAATTTACATTGCCTAATGGTATAACTATGATAATTAGCATAATATAGTTGTATTCTTAACCACTGCCTTATTACAACAATTTTAAATCTTGTTATTTTTCTTGGTGGAGTGGAGCTTGTGATTATCAGTGACTCTTTTCCTTTGTATGAGAAACTTTTGTTCTTCTCTGCTGACTCCTTCAGCAAAACTTTGTATACCTTTTCAGAGATACAAGCTTGGTGATTAAAACTGGAGAATTCACTCCTTCTTTTTAAACCAGCACCTTATTGTCCTTTTGCAGTTTTGTTCATCTAGGCTACTGCATTTGCACCTTAGTTCTCCTTAGCCTTATACTTTTTGTGCCCCCATTTAGTGTTTTCTTGGCAAAGATATTGAAGTGGTTTGCCATTTCTTCTCCAAGCATGTCTGGCTAATTTATTCAATTCTCAAAATTAAGAAAAATAACTAGTTATAAAGACAATTTAAAAATGAGTCATTGCCAAGAACTTTCCTTACTAACTAGATCACAGTTTCAAAGGCTATGACTGACACAACTGGCCTATTAAAATGTCTTAGAGCAAGTGTTGAGTGCAGCAAACTGTCACCACTTTAACAGACTTGAACATTCACATCCAAACCAATTCTTCTGGCATTTCCGGTCTCAATTACTTAACTATTTGTAGCTATCTGTACCTGCTCCAGTTTCCTACAGCATTCCAACTCTTTATAAGAATTTACTGAATTTCTCTTCAGTTAATTCTTCTGTATAAGAATTATCAAAATTACTTGGCTTTCCTAATTTTGCCCTTGACTTTTGATCTCTTTTTCTCTGTTTGTGCCCATGGCATGGGACATTTAATCCTATACAAAAAGTTCCTCACTAGATCATATAATTGCTGATCATTACCTTGGAAAACCTATCACCTTCTAGTACATATGGATACTACATTTCTATTAAATAATAATTACGATTTGCCTAATTATCTGGAGTTTCTGGGGAACTAGGTGTTTCATTAGTGAATAAGTATGGTTTAATATATAGTTAATTTATATCTTATTAATAGAGTGCAGATTTTCTAGGATATAGAATAGAATAAATATCATTTGAGACTAAAAGGCAGGATAGGGTAGTGGATAGAGAGTTGGCTTCTCAATCAGGAAAAGTTGGGTTAAAGTATTACTCTTATGCATACTGGCTATGTGACTGGGGACAAATCCTTGACAACTTTTTGGGACCATAAGTTACAAAACAGTTTCCCTTTTTTATTGGTAAAGGGAATGAATGTCCTTTTTGGGAATGCCTTAGTCCATGAAACCCTGCCCAGACCAAAGAAAGCCACTTAACCCATTCTAAATCTAATTTAATCTCTGAGTCAGAAGGTACTTCAGTTTATCATTATTAGAATAATAGATTTATAAACTGAAGGAACCCTAGAAGTCATTTAATCCAACCTTCTCATTTTACAGATGAAAAAACAGATTTCGAGAGGTAGAATAACTTCTTCCAAGTTTATATAAGTGGTGATTGTCAGAGACAAGATTTGAACTCAAGTGCTCTGACTCCAAATTTAACCAATTTTGTGGCCTCTCTTGTAAGATATTGTATTAGATTGGTGGCTAAGTGGCACAGTGGATAGAATACCAAACCTGCCATCAGGAAGACTAATCTTCTTGAATTTAAACCTAGGCTAGACTCTTATTAACTATATGACCCTAGGCAAATCCCTTAACCTGAAGGAAAGAGCAAACCACTCTAGTATCTTTGCCAACAAAACCCCAAATGGGATTATAAACCACTGCCACCTGATTTTTGTGCAGATGAGAAAACTGATGTCCAGAAACAAAATAATTTGCCCAGGCAATGTGGTATAGTAAAAAGAGCACTAACTCTGCAAGTGAACTTGGTTTAAACTTCCTTTTGATCCTCATTGCCTGTTTCATTTTGGGGAGTCACAGTCTCCTGATGCTTTGGTTTCCTTATCTGTAAAATGAAAAGGCTGGACTAATATCCCTTCCCACCTTAAGACCTATGTTCACATGATCAGATGTGACATGACTTTTTATCTTTTTTTCTCTGTGCTCATGGCATGTGACATTTAATCCTGTATAAAAAGTTTCTCATTACTAGATCATATAATTGCTGATCATTACCTTCGAAAACCTATCACTTCCTAGCATATATGTATACTACATTCCTATGAAATAACATTTACAGTCTGCCTAATTATCTGGAGTTTCTGGGGAACTAGGTGTCTCATTAATTTATAAGTATGGTTTAATATATAGTTAATTTATATCTAATTAATAGAGTGCAGATTTTCTAGGATGTAGAATAGAATAAATGTCATTTGAGACTAAAAGGTAGGATGGGGTAATGGATAGAGAGTTGGCCTCTCAATCAGGAAGAGCTGGGTTAAAGACAGGATTCATAGTTTTTTCCCATTATCATTATGTTGTAGATGTTCAGAAGCTCCAAATAACAAAATATTGACTGATAAAATTTTTGCTGTTTAAACAAATATTATTTGTGGTGCTCTGCTAGGCAATGGTTAAAAAAAATGAAGAGACATCGTCTTCAATTTCTTTGATAACTCTGATTTGTATAGAAAACCTCCATTGTATTTCCCCTTTTCTGGATGGAATGTATTTCATTTCATTTCAAACTATTGGATCATTCCTTAAATCATATTAACAAAATCAAAAGTTCCTGTTCCTCATAACTTGAAGGCCAAGAAAGTCTTGGAGAGCCATTTTGGTAAGACAAATTAAATTGAAATGGAGGGCAAAAACAATTATAATGAAATAGTCTTGATTTGGATTTGAGTTTATTTTTAATGTTTGAAACCTTGATGAGCTAGGATCCAAACAAACCTGAATTCTTAATTAAATGTATTTCTTTTTTGTCTTCAACTTCCCTAGCACTGTGTTAGAATTGGGGCATATTAATTTCATTCTTCTATACCTTCTCTGTCTCCTTCATTAGTCCTTTTCAACATTGCTGTGATGTTCGGAATGTTGGCCTTAAAGGTTTTGAATCATCAAAGAGACTAAATTATGCTCAATTCATTTAATTTACATTAAAAATAAAGTTCAATTAGTCAGGATATATGCAAGTCTCTGAAAATTTCATTTTTTCAAGATTTTACTGCATGTGAATAATTTGGTTCAAATTTCTATATTTGCTCTAAATAGGCAGGGAAATAGGGAAAATGCATTTTTCTCTTCTCAATTATCTGGATAATGGCCTGGAAAAACTGAAATTCAATATAAGGAAAAAATGCAAAGTAACTTGCTGATTTTTGTTCATTGCTTTATGAGATTCACTTGCAACCCCTGACTTTTAAGGCTTTGCTTTTGTTTGTAATTTCAGCTTTTTCCATAACTATTTAATTAATTGCATTGGTATTTTTTAGTTCTGTTCAGCTCTTAGCTCCTGGGAATGCTTAATAAATGTTTAATACTAATATGATTATGATCATAATAATATAAACAAATTATGAAAAAAAAATCATGATTGAACATACATGGAGCAATAGCTACTAGAGAGCAAAAACTATTTGTTGTTCTCCTAGCTTGGAGTACATTTAATAATATGAACTGCCAGCATTGATTTGAATCTGCTCAACTGCTCTTTTGACAACTTACAGATTGTTTGGTCCATTTCACTCTTTAATGACAGAGTTCTGAAATGCTTAGATGGACAGCTTGCCAAACATGTCAAGTATCAGTTCAACAGGTAATCTTCCTTGTCTCTGTCTCAGAGTTTCTACACATGGCTCTCATTTTACTTGGGCTGCTTCTCACTGGGCTAAATATTCTTCTTCTCTCCATGTGTCTATCCTTCAAGGCCCAACTCATTTCACTTCTTTCCTAAAATCTTCTTGGATTGCCCCAGCCTGGAGTTCTCTATGTCCAAGAGAAGACTAACAGAGACATGATCATGCTCTTCCAAGTATTTGAAGGGCTGTCATGTAAGAGTGATACTGAACTTGAGAGGGCAAAACTCATAGGAAAAAGTAGGAGTTCCAAAGAGCAACTTGAAGCTTAATATGAGAAAAATTTTTTTTTTTCCTGAGGCAATTGGGGTTAAGTGACTTGCCCAGGGTCACACAGCTAGGAAGTGTCTGAGACCAGATTTGAACTCAGGTCTTCCTGACTTCAGGGCTGGTGCTCTAACCACTGCGCCACCTAGCTGCCCCCCCAAAATTTTTTTTTAACAATCAGAACATTCTAAATATTTGAAAGATTCTTGCCAGAGATCTCCAATTGTTATATGACATCTGTAGGTTTTAGTGGGAATTCTACTTCAGACATGGGTTTGACTAGATAATCTTCAAGATCCCTTCAAACTTTGAAAGTTTATCAGTCTTCTGGCATATAGGGTTTTCACCCTTCTTTTAACAATTAAGTCTATAACATGCTGAGGTATCCCTTGAAGAGTTATGCGAATCTCATTCAAACCTACCCTTGTTGTTGATGTTGTTTCTCAAAGAGGACCATGACATCAGGGAGGGGATGCCAAAGCATGCAAATGAATTGGATTTACATGAGGGAAGGCTGTACAGAATCACCAACCTTACTTACTTCTTTGGAGCCATCTGGAGTCCTGAGGCAAAATATAGATCAAGACAACCTGAGATGCCCACTAATCCTAGATGCCATTTGAAAGCAGAAACTATGTTGTTATCTTTTTGTATCCTCATGAGAGCTTACAAAGAACAGGCACCCATTTTGTTTTATTTTGTTGTTTTGCTTTTTTAAATTTGAGAACTTGTGCCTCTTTTCATTTGCCAGGAAATAAGTTTATCTGTGAATATTCATTTTTTACAAAAGAATGGTTTTTACAAAAAGTTATTGTAGTGTTCTCTTAATGAGCCTGTATAGGCCATTTACAATATAATTCATTTTACATAAGTTAAGTCTCTAATTTGTTAGGAACAAATCTCCTTCTTAAAGCAAAGTAAACTTGCATGTTAGGATATCCCCAATCAAAAACACGCCATTTATTTCCTTCTTTGTGGGTGATATAGGCTTGATTTCAGAATTCAGGCTCCTAAAAAACAAAGGCCATATTTTTGTATGTTATTTATGTTGTGGAGTATTTTATATCACAAGACTAGATTCCACTTTGTTGACTATACCCACATTCCAAAGTCTGTGAAGTATTCACATATTTCTCAGTCCTCAAGAATTTATAGGATGCCTACTGTGTACCAGATTTTCATCTTTTTTTTTTATCTGTGCTTGGCTACACAGATAGCAATCACCACCAAAAACATATTCAGCCACTAAGGGTAGCAATATACAATCCAGACTAATGTAGGGGAATAGTGTAGTGACTAATTCAAAATGGTATATATTGAAAAACTCATTCCTGTCCCAATATACTTTTTGGGCATTGGATTTACCTCACTAATAATGCTGTGTTTTAACTAATACTAATATTTGTTTGCATGCTCTAAGCACACATCAAGTGATAGTGGGAATAGCAACTCAGAAGCATTCTAGGTTTTCCTCTCTAGGAAGTCAGTCAGTGATTTAAATTTTTTTCTGCAGATAAACCATAAAGAGATATTTCTCTTCAAATAAGTCTTAGTTAAATTTGAAGGGAAAATCTTTGTAATCATGAAAGGCATGGGCAAAGAAAAATTACCTTCCCTTAATGCTGGAATGAGACTCTGAAATGACAGTTTCTCCCCTTTTCATTGGCATCTAAGTCTGGCTAGAAAGAATAAAAGTATGTTTTAGCAGTTATGCTCAATCACTGGACTTAAATGATGGGGATTGACAGGATCTTCCAGTCTTATGAGTAATAATTGTAGATGGATATAAGAGGAAGTAGCTGGGAAATAGACACTCCATGAAGTAAGGGGGAGAAAAATCTAGCTATCAAATTTCTTTTAAAATCACAAATTATGAAACATGGGTAGGTATCTAAAATGGCTGCATTAATTTGAAAGACAACTAAATGGATACAAAGAGGGAAATGATCCCCAAATCACTCTATAAGTGAAGTAACTGAGCCAGGAAGAGAGTCCAAGAAGCATAAGATTATTCAGGAAGGAACTGAATGAAGGAATTACAGGAATAAATGACAAATAATAAAAATCTACTATATGTCAAAGACTGTGTTAAGTACTGAGGATTCAAATGTGTAAACATATAATCCTGGCCCTCATAGAGCTTATATTTGCAACAACCTTTTTACACATGAGATCTCTAATGTTTTCTCTAGGTTTAAGATAATATCTAACTTGGGGCAGCTAGGTGGCGCAAGGTATAGAGCACCAGCCCTGAAGTCAGGAAGACCTGAGTTCAGATCTGGTCTCAGACACTTAACATTCCCTAGCTGTGTGACCCTGGACAAGTCACTTAACCTCAATTGCCTCAGCAAAAAAGAAAAAAAAAGATAATATCTAACTATATTTTATAAGTCCCCACCAATTAATCAATTAAAGGTCATGGTTTATAATTAATGTCCCTAGGTTAAGATTAGTTCTTTCCTTTCTGACTCTTATTTCTGGGCAGAAAGCTTTCTATTATGAATAACTATATAATTTAGGGTCATGATAATTGAATACTCCCAATATACTCATTGATATAGTTAAGTAAACCTGAGTAACAGCAAAAGATAGACTAAAGCAGTAGGTTTCTCCTTTCTACTATTTTAATTCTTATCTTTATTATGAATATATATCAGCAATAAATCTTAAGTGTTTTGCTACTGTATTTTGGTCAGCAAAACCTGGTATCCCTATTATTCCCTGGTAAAGAATGTCTGGTTCCCACAAATTACCTCAGTACATGTGAACATTTTTGAATATATATTTTTGAATATATATTTTTGAATATATATTTTGAATATAATTTTTATAAATATCATTAATTTATAACATCCAAATTCATAATTACAATATCCATGCATATACCAAATACATAGTATTTATACTAGAACAACATTCAGCTATCATTAATGCAATTGATATATATGCTGTTTAGCTTATAATTAATCTCATATCAATATGATGCAAAACACATAGCATCACATTACAGAGTTGTATACAGTAACCAAGTACATAGATCACACACAGAATATACATCCACTATTTCAGTAAAACCTGCATAACATCACATAAAAGTATATAGAGCAATAATGTTTGTGCAGAAATATTTACTATGTCACAAGCAGCACATAACATATGTTACAATTATATTTGCAGCATTTATTATCTGTCTCTATGACAATCCACACCATTTGGCTACATCGGTAAGTACTTCTTCCATTTCCAATAAAATATACATAAGTGTATCTACTTCACCTTGACCTCCTGAGCTTTTGGGATGGTCCAATCTATCTCTCAGCATCCCAAAACCTATTCCACTATAGTATCAATCCTAAACTTGTAGCTGGCTTAGGCTATTTCTCTGTCTCTAGGTTCCCTGGGCACCCCTGTTAAGTATATATCTCCATATTATGGGATAGTAGAGTTCAGAGTTATCTGATACTTTTTTGAGGCTAAGATGCAAATGAATTTGAATCTGAACAAAAAAAATAAAGGCTAAGGAGGGGAGGTCAATATTTTCTACTCATCTTACCCCATGGCTTTATTATGAGTATCTCTCAGTAACAAAGCTTGTATGCTTTCTCGCTATATTTTGGCAAGCAAAAACCTCACTTTTCTATACATTCTAATTTGGGGGAGAGCTCTTATATTTATTTAGATGTAGTATAAATGGAAAGATATTTTGGTTTGGGAAGTCATAAAGGAGTAAATGGATGTGTCCTTTCCAGAAGCAAGATTAGCATTGATTTTTATGACAGTTCCCAGAGCAAGAGGTAAAAGGATTTTTTAGAGGTGGCCAAGGTGGGGGTGGAGGAGCAGAGGTATATACATGGTAGCCAGGCAGATGGCAAACAGATGGTCAAGGTGGATGAATGGATGTGATATAAAGCATTGTATTTGGTATGGGGCCAGTTAAATTACATAATCTATGGGGATTACGTGAATTTGTACTCACTCATGCATCAATCAGAATAGCCTAGATCCAAAATAGGAACTCCAAAGGAGAGTGGATTAAGTACCTTAGGACATGGTCTGTGGAGGTCCAGAAAAGACCATAAAGATCATCTAGATTCTAAGCTTTTTATTTTATTGATGATAAAACTGAGACCTAGAGAAATTAAGTGACGAGTGCAATCTCTTATCTGCCTTATATTTTTGTGTCCATTACATAAAAATTGGGCATCATTGTCAAGATAAGTTATTAAAGGAAGACAATAAAGATCTTGAATCTGATGGAGCTAACATTTATCTAAACACATATATCCATAGTAGTTAGTGAAGGACATTTATGAAAAGACAGGCACATAAATTTCTTTCATAAGTGTTAATGATTTTAATGTTTACTATAGGAAAATATCTTTTGAAATGTGTTTTATATATCTGTAGAAATAATTAACATCATATTGGAAAGAATCGGATCCACAAAGACTACATTACTTATCTGACCTAGCACATTCCATTCAGGAAGAAAAGCAGTTAGCAAAGGAACTCTTAGTTCATAAAAAAGATGTGATATCTGTGAAAACAGATATGATTAAAACAGTGTGAGCTGTTTAAATGAATTAGGAGTCATCATGGATAGCTCAGTGAAGAAGTCTACCTATCACATGGAGGCAGTTAAGAAAGCAAATGGGACTCCAGGGTGCCTTAAAAGGGGGAGAAAATAATATGGAAATATTAAGTTGATATTACATCAAACAATGATATGCTTTCATTGGGAGTACTAGCTCTAATTTCAGTTAACTCACCTTAAGAAACATATAGCAGAGAATGAAAATATCTTGGTTCAAGAGTAAAAAAAAAAAGTATTAGGACTAATGTGGTATAAATATAAGTTGACTTTAGCAAGAGGTTGTGGCAAGTGAGACTGCATTGAGTTTTAAAACTTCCTGCTAAAAGACATTCACTTGAATGATGTTATTAACACTTCAAATAAAATAAAGTCAATCTAAATCTCATAGAATAAATTTAAAGTGATGTAGCTACAATTTTTTTTAAAGAAGAATTTTAAAAAGCATTTTGATTGACTAAAAAGAACAGATGACATCTTCTGGATTTGGAATTGGAGTTCCCAATCCCCTCTTCCCAGCCTTCATACATTTTGTGTTCTTACTGTTTTTGTGTCCAATGTGTATAAACCAATCAATGAATAGTGAGACAATTGGATATCCTGGAAGGAGGAACAGTTGTAAAGCCAGAAAAAGATACATATTGATATGTAGCTCTTCCATTTACTGGTGGTGTGACTTAGGGCAAGTCCATTCTTTCTGAGCCTTAGTGTCTTCAACTGAAAAATGACAGTAACATTTATACAACTTACTTTGCAAGGGTGGTTGTGATACCTTTCAGTTAGTAAACATAATAATAGATTTTGGCTCATTATCTACTTGCATCTTGGTTTATAATTTTCTTCCAGCTATTTATATTTCTTATCATACACAGTTATAGTCATATTATTTTTCTCTTGACTTCATATTTATATAATGTCTTAAAATTATAAAATAACTTCCTTATAGGAGTTCTATAGTGTTGCTGGTTGTGAGTATTATTTTCCCCATTTCAAAAATGAGATATAAGTACTCATTTCTGGTCACACAGCTAATATTAGGGGAAGGAGAGAGGAGAAAGGGAAAGAAATAAAGAATATGTGTCAAACATGGTTCTAAGTACTTCATAAATATCTCATGTAATCCTCAAAATGACTCTCAGATAAGTACTAATATTATTTTTATTTTTAAATTGAGGAAACTGAGGCAAACAGAGGTTAAATGGCTTGCCCATCAGCATACATCTAGTATCTGAGGCCAGATTTGAATTTATATCCCTGACACAGGACTAATATTCCATTCACAGAACCATCTAGCTGCCCTTAGACAGTTCTTAGGGCCAATAAACTAGCTGTGTTAGGACCCACAAATTACTCTGGAGGATTATGACTTTTTGTATGGAGTTCAGCACAATGTTATGTGCTATCAGGAATTTAATCAATACTTTTTGATAATTATTTTGCATCAAAGTGTAATTTTATCTTGTGCCTATGATGGTGACCAATAAAGTAGTATCTTTGAAAAAGTCTTCTTGGCAAATTCTAGGAATATAAACTTGACACAGGTGTGTCGGATTTGAAGTTGACTAAATATTTGCTATACTTCATACAAAGAGTACTTTAGGCTCCTTTGCCAGTATCAATAACCCAGATAATCCTCCAATGCAAACCTTAAAATTATTTTTTGAGAAAGAATTAAATTTTCCATTAATATAATTTTTATTTTAGTATACATTGTATTTATATAGTTATAGTTTGCTTTTTGTTTTTATATGTTCTGAGACTGATGATATTATTTTCATTTTATGCATGAGGAATATTGTATATATAGACTTTTTTATTTCTCACCTCTGAAACAAAGACAGAATGACGTTCTAGTTCTCTAATTCCAAGATAACACAAAACAAACCATCAAGAATTATTTTTTATTATTTTAAAATTTTTAGAAATTTAAAACATTTTGAGTTCCACATTACCTGCTTCTAGCCCCTCCTCTACTCATTGAGAAGGCAAACAGTATGATATCTATTATGTATGTGAAGTAATTTAAAATTTTCTATAAAAGCCATATTGCAAAAATTAAGAAAAATAAAGGAAGTGAAAAAATGCATTAATTTGCACATAAAGCTCATATGTTCTTTCTCTGAAGGTAGATAGCATTTTTCGTCATAAGTTTTTTGGAATTGTTGTGGATCATTGTACTGATCAGAATAGCTGTCTTTCATAGTTGATTATTTTATAGTATTATGTTATGTGCACAATATTTTGTTTCTACTCACTTCATTTTGCATCGGTTCCTATAAGTTTTTTCTATGTTTTTTGAAACCATCCCCTTCATCATTTTTTTGCTGCACAATGGCATTCCATCACAATCATATACCACATTTTGCTCAACCACTTCACAATTATGCGGCAATCCCTTAATTTCCAATTTTTTGCCACTCACCAGCAAGCATTTATTAAATGTTTAACCACATGCCAGGCACTATACTGAGCACTAGACAGAAAATGAAGAAGAAAGTTTGTATCCTAAAGGAGCTTACAATGTAATGAAAGGAGACAACACATTAAAGGGAGCTGAGAAGGTGAGGGGAGAGGGAGGAGGCACAGACAATATCCAATACAGAACATGGTTTTGAAGTTTGGAGTCAGAATAATAGGTAGGAGAGGAATGAAAAGTACTGGACTTGGTTTTGTGTATGTTGTACCATATCTCACTCCTTGTGACCTCATTTGGGGGTTTTCTTGGCAAAAGATAATGGAGTGATTTACCATTTCCTTTCTTAGGTAATTTTACAGATGAGGAAACTGAGGCAAATAGGATTAAGTGACTTGCCCAGAGTCACACAACTAGTAAGTGTGAGACCAGATTTAAATTCCTGAAGATGAATCTTTGTGATCCCAACCCCAGTGCTCTATCTACTGCATCAATCAGCTGCCTCATGGGCCTGGACCTCTCCACAACATGGAGGCTTTGAAAGACACCCATCAAAGAGAAGTAAAATCTGACCTCTATGTAGAATGGTTAATAGCGTGGAGTTGAGTCAGAAAGTGTTTTCTTTTCCCTTGCTTATTCTCAGTTCAGTAAGTTCTTAGATGTTAATTACCTAGCTATTAAATGTCAGCCTTCTTATCTGCTTTTGCAGTAGTGGATATTGAGCACTTTTAAATATAGGAATTTGTCTAGCCTAATTTAATTGAAGCAATAAGAATATTCCTCCTGATTTTCTTTTTCTTATACTTTATTAATCAAATAATTCTTTTCTTTTTGAACATTCCTCAAGGTTCCAGATGATATTTCTTCTTTCATAAGTGGACATATTATATCGACCCATGTAATTTATGAAACATATGGACAGATTCTAATTGGACAAGAACACTTGCCCTACATTTCTTTGGGCAAACTTATAGGTTGAAGAGTACTTGGAGAAATCAAATGAATGAGTTGTTTAAAAAAATTATTAAGTGCCTATTAGTGCTAGGTATTGCTTAAACAAATAAAAACATGAGAGATTAATTATTTTAAATATTTTAATTTTTAAAGTTTTTACTTTGTGAAGTATTTTAATTATTTGTAAAATAAGGAGATAATAGCTTCTCATATTCCTTCCAATAAATCAAGCAAACAATCATTCATATCATGCATCCTAATTGTGAGACATTGTGCTAGGCACTAGTGATACAAAGACAAAAATGAAATTATTTCAGCTCTAGAACTATGATTCTAGCAGTGGATCTTATCTCTCAAAGAAACTCATCCCTTTTTAGAATAACTCCGTTCGCTGAACTTTTCCCTTTATATTAAATCTAAATTTGGGACAAGATAGTAATATTTTATTACTTGCTTCAGAGGATTATTTTGAAAATTAAATGATATGAGGTAAGTAAAAGTATTTCAAAATCATAAAGCTCTATATAGTCATAAACTATTATAATTATAACTATACATACATATTTAAAACATATATGTCATCTTAATAACAGAAATGAAGAAGTATATTCAATGATAGAATAATAGCAATCGTAAGAACTTAGATTGTGAAGGGACCTAGGAAATGAAAGAGAATTTGGGATCCAGAGAAATTGAGTACCAATTCACTTATTACCTCTTTTACTTACAGCACCCTTTTTGAGCCATAGGTTTCTTAACATTAAAATGAAAGGACTGGCAAAGATTAACTCTAAGGTCCTTTCCAGTTTTAAATGTGTGCTTTTATAATAGAACATGAAGGGTATATAGTATGCATTTTCCTGTGTGCATACATGTGTTTAAAATACAATATGGAATTTCTTTGGGGTATGATTAAATCTCATCTATACAGTAGGACATCAGAAAGCTGCCTGTGGTATTGAAGGTCTATCTCTGCATTTAACCAATGCCAAATACTTTAACTTTCCTCCCCCCTCCCCTTCCTGTTCATGATTATAAACTTTGAAAAGACAAACCTAAGAGATCGTTCATTTTCAGATTTTTTTGTCTTCAAAGATTTGGTGCTTTGCGAAGATCTTTAAATGAAGGGGTACTAGATATGAGAGCCTTTGAAAGTTCTCTTATCCCAACATTTGAGACAGCCATTTTATTCAGGAAGCTTACACATTTCTTTTCTTTTTTTTTTTTTTCAACAGGAGCCATTTAATTCATTACAGAGTAGCATGAAGCTGTTGAGAGAGATATAGCAGCTTGATTCATTTGAAATCACAGGACAAATAGACTTTAAAAAGCAAATGCATCCATTTTGACACTAATTATGTGTCTTTTGCACATGCAGTATCTCATGTCACAAATTGCTCTCATTTGCTGCTCAGTGCAGAATGTCTCTGAAATGAGATGAGTGGAAAATATCTTAAACAGGTGGATATGGAGCAGGTCAGGGAAAGTACGGAGTCAAAGACGTGGGAAAAGAAGAAAACAAAGGTGTTTTATTTAGAAAAAAAATACAGAGAAGGCCTCTTTTCCCACTTTAATCATTTATACTGACCCAAGTTCCAAGGTAGATGCTGGCTTTTTAGGTCTGGGTGGGGAAGGGAAATCTTTCTATAGTGGAGGAAACCATTTTGGGGTATTCAGGCCTCTCTGACCATATCTTTAGCTGAACTTCTTTACTGAATTCCCTGCCCTCTTTTCAACCCCTCTCTAGCTTGCTGCACTTTGTGCTTTGTGACATGCTTCATAACACACAGAAAGTTGACTGAAGTCTACTGGATTAACCTCCATTTGGCATTTTATAGTCCACTGTTAGGTCTATTTAACTTGGGAGGAGAGCTTTAAAAATGATGCAAGAGTTTCTCAGGCATCTTGTTGAGAACAATTCAGCATAGGCAAAAGATAGTGAAAAATAGAGAGTAAAATAAGGTATTAATTTTCCCCTAAATATTTACCCAAACAAGTGTTTGCCCATAGGAGAGAATTGGAAGAATCTTCTGTTATTGAGCTGGTGCTTGTTGCTTGATAATGGACAAGATTAGCCTGGCTTTCCTGTAACTAAGCCTGTAATGGTGTCACAGCCTATTTGATGCCAATTGGTGTTCCTGGGGTCCCTGGTATAAAGCAACCTTTGCAAATGAGTAGTCAAAATGGTTGAAGGAAGGAATAAAACCACGGAGTAAAAAATGAATCGCTAATTCAACATTTAATTTCTTTTAATTTTGAGAGTATTACATATGTGCTCCCACTATTAATGGAAGGGATTCTGATGATGGGGGAAGAGTTTTAAACTGTAAATTTCTTTTCACCTGAGCTGCAGAATTCAAACCTGGCATGCCTTACACGTAATGCCGTTTGACAGTTCATTTGAAATAAATGTGCCGATAACCCTTAAAAGTGGTAATAAAATACTCTTTGCTCTACTGTACAGATGATTAATACCACTAAAGTAATTAAATTCCATTAGGCTGAGGTTCACATACCCAAGGAATTGGTGCCAGGATTTAGCAGTTCTCCAGTGAGGACAAAAGACTAATGCCTTTTAAAGCCATGTTTCACAAGTAAAATCCCAGGGAAGTCTATATTAACTTAGGACATCTGCTTGTTGTGATTGTTTGAGCTATTGATGCATTGGATCATTAGCTGGGTAGCGTGAACTACTGTTTTCCTGTTGACAAGGATCTCTCACCAGGAGCTGCTAGCTTTCTACGAGGGGGAGAGAAAGCAAAGCAGGGCAGCCAAGTTGGGTCCTGGGAATGGGCTTTGACTTACAGAATTATTGCTAACTGTATGGTCTCTGATGGTAGGAAATAGCATTTTGCCCCCAGCCATTTTCCCCAAGATCAAAGCCAAAGAACTCTGTCTCCTGCTGTTTTGTAGCTGTAGATTCTTAAAGACTGGCATTATTGTAGTCGATGAACAGTTTGCCCCCTTTCAGATGGCTGCAGTAATGACCCACAGGGGAGGCAGTGGTTAGGCAGTGCTGACAATGTGACCAGGTGCTGCAGCATAAGCATTTCATTAAATATTGAAGCAATGGTTTTCAGTTACAGTGGCAGAAAGGAAATTTGGTCTATGTCCAAATATGTGGCTATTTTTTTTTCTTTCAACCTCTTCTAATCACATTATTTTTTGCATGACCTTTCTGCTGCTAATTAGCTGCCGGCCTGAAAAGCATTGTGGGTAATACATCTAAGGTAATTCGGCATTCCACTTTACACGCTAGTAATCATTCTTAATGTAGGAGTGATTTATTTACTGAATCTATTTTTTTTTTGAAATCTTAAAATATGCAAACTATAAAAATATCCTTATTATTATCCCACTTTGGCTTTCAGAGCTACCAAATGAAACGCTCTTTGAGTTTTCAGAAAAGATAGATTGTAAAAACTGGGAGACCCTGTGCTAAAGCATCATAGAAGGATTCAGTAGTGTGTAGATGTTCAGAAAGTCTTAGTGTTTTTGGGACAGACTGTATCGATAAGAAAGTAAGCCAATTTTCAAGCTTCAATTCCATCCTTCCACTTGGAGGCACCATGAGGTTTGTCTTTGAAATTTCTAAAATCAAATCCTTAGTATAAGGGAGAAAATGAATGAATTTTAAAATAATACAGTTTATGTACTACTTTTCTGAGAAGAGAACTAGTTCTCTACTGATAGTGAGTACAGGATAGTTGGAAAAGAGAACAGAATTGGTTAACACAAGAATGGTGGTGAGCTTTTAGGTTGGGAGAAAATGCTAAAGACAAACAATGAAAAGGATGTCTGAGGTAGGCATCTAATCAATCAGCAAGCATTTGTTAGATGTTATTATACATGCACTAGCTAGAGTGCTAGATTCTGACCCAGAGTTAGATTTCATGATGCCAAGTGATGACTGAGAGATCTGTGTTCTACTCCTAGCTCATCCATTAGCTATCTATAAAATCTTGGATAAGTCACTTTACTGCTTTTCCTTATCTGTAAGTTTTCCTTATCTGTAAGTCAAGCCAAGTCAACAAACATTTAGAAGATACAAATAATAAAAAGAAATTTTAGGTGGGTAACCTACTATAGTCAGGTACTGTGCTATATACACTGCAAAATGAGGGAACTGGAATTCATGATACTCATGATCTTTTCCAGCTCTAACATTCTATAATATGATGATTCTCTGCTGGACAATTCTAAAAATGAGGTTATCAATAGAGAACATGGAAGTGAGGGCACTTAAAGGTGACATTAAAATGCTCAACATGACAACTCTGCAGTTTCTGGAGGTAACCATGGTGCCCACCAGTGCTGTATAATATCAAAGATAAACTAACATCAAAAAGTATACACTTAGTTTAATAGCAGCTGCTCAAACCCAGTAAGGAACTTTAAGGACAGAGGAGTAAGGTTGAATGATAGCTTCTACTCCCCCAATTTCTTTCAGTTTAAAAGTTTTCTCTACTGCTAGACAAACAATGTTTTTTTTTTCTTCAAAATATAGCATTTGTTAATGTAATTCTTTGGGCTAGTTTTGGCTTCCCATAATTTCTCATCTATTAGCCTTTTTCTCTGTTCATTCACTGCAAATTACTTTGGTAAATGAAATGTTGCATTTTCTTTTCCAACAAAACCCAACTATAAAAATGATGCTGGAGAATGAACTCCCACCATCCATGTTACAGATCACCCATGATCACATCAGGCTTATCATATTTGGGGACATGATTTGATCCACATTATATATGAATCAATATAATAATGAATTTTTGTCATACCAAAATCTCTTTTATTTCTTATAGTTTACTTCCTAAAGAGGTTTTTAAAAAATGCCAAACAAAATAAGCCATTGCATCCAATTTCTCTTCCTTCCTCCCCCCCAACTCAAATAAACACGTTTAATTTATATGAAAAAAATTACTGGTATGGCTGTTTATTCAGCCTGTTTTCATTACTATAGGTCCAGAGTCAAATATATTTTCTTTTAAAAAGAGGGAAAAAAATCTACTCTCGATACATTAAATTTGGTTGTATCATTTTTCGTTTGGTAGTTCTGCTAAAAGCACTTTGCAAAATGATTTCTCCCCTCCACCCTCTTGTTGATATAGTCTTGAAAAATCTAAGAGTTTTAAAGGAGAAAAGAGAAATTGAGCTTCTTTTGCTGTAAAAAAAAGGAAGACTTATCTAGCAACATAAATGTTGTATCAAGATTGTTTAAGCTCACCACACTTAGTTGGTATATTATCGCCTCGCTAGTACTATCATGTTGAAAATTGTCTGTAGTCCTGAGACTGTTTCAAGTAAAGAAAAGAACTGAACAAAATTCTAGGGTTATACAATGAATACAGAAATGAATACAAATCATATCTGGACAGTACCATTTCTTAGAGCAAATGCAGCTAAAGCTGTACCTAAAATATGTCTGCTATTTATGTTTTCTTATACAGAGATAAAGTATCCTCATGGGATACCTTTCCCGTGATATGACATGATGAATATGATATGATATGATATGATATGATATCTTGTTGCTTTGACTTTTTTCCTCAGAAGTAACTGTGATTACTTCAAAGGCCAGTCTTATTAGGACAGAAACATTTCAATATCTACATTTCAGTGTTTTTTAGAGGGGAAATTACTTTCTCATCTTAAACCTTGTTTTTTCATTTTTCTCTCATTTCATTATAAACTCTCTTTTTTTTTTAGAGTTTCTTGCTTGATGAGAGATCTCTGTTCATTTCCCCATATCAGCTTGCAGATATGCTTCCAAGGACTCCCAATTACTCATGTCTCTTCGATGACCTCTTTGAATACAAACTAATGCCAAGGCCAGTCCATTTGAAATATTAATCCAAGTGTGGGTGATGCGAATGAGTTTATCATGACTATTCCACAGCAGAAAATCCAAAATTATTTCTAGGTAACTCAAAGAGCTATCTGGCTATGAATGGGAAGGGACCTTTTTGAGAGCAGTGTCATAATTATAATAACATATCATTAATTGCTTGATTGATGGAAGGGATAAGGAATTCTCAGTATGGAAACTCCCTTCACAAGAACAAATAAGTAACTTATCTCTAAATTGTATCTTTGGGGAGTTGCTTGGGAACATTGAAAAATTAGGTGACCTGATCACATTCATTTCTCTGTTATGTTAGAGCCAGGACTTGAGTCCAATATATTCATGACTTCTTCAATTGTTTGTTTATGATAGAAAAAGGCTATCAACCCTCAGCTTGCTTGATGGGATCTGATTTTATTATATAGGTCTTTAGGGAGTCTATAGCTTGTGGATGAAGAATCCTTTTATCTTTGAAACATGTACATATAATATGTGTGTATAGATATATATCTGTATTTATATACACATACACACACACACACACACATATATATATATATGTATATATGAGAAAGAGGGGGAAGCATTTAGACAGGCAAGTCAAGAAATCTTTATTGTTCATTTTTCATATATAGGACTCTATTTTAAATAGGAAGCATTTAAGATCTATAGGTGGTGTATAATTTAAAATGTATAGGCTTCTAGCTTAGTATTTTCTTTCTTCTTTCCTTTTTTCCCCTCTTTCACTTGCTCCTCTCCAAATGCCTGATATTCAGATACAAAAGTAAATAAGCAAATAGGAAAAATTTAGAATATGTTATTGAGACATGTGTAGAGAACACATATGGCCAAAGGGTAAATACAACTCCTGGAAATCCTTTTCTCCCTTCATGTAATCATTATGAAATTCTCCTTTGTTGAAACTCTACTGAATTCCAAGGGTCATTGTTTCTGGATAGCTCTGTAGTTCCTTTTCTTCCTGCATCCCATTTGTCCTTGATGAATTTCTTGGTCTTTAGTATAGACGCTACCATTAGACCACAGCTTTGAGGTTATTATTGGAACTTGAGCCAGTGAACATTGCTACCAATATTCAAATGGATCTCCAGTTCATTTGAAGTTCACAAGATCATACTCTGGTTATATATATAATTATATCTCTAGATTCATGATTGCCTTTTCAGCCATATTAGATGCATTGTCTCCTACTGGTCTGTTCTCTTGAGCAGCATGATAAGTGGGGAAGAAGAGGTATACATACTCTTTCCAAGAGAAATTCCTTCAGGATCCTGGAATTCCCATATCCTAAATTTGGAGTATTCTCTCAGTTCATTGACTGGCTCCAAACCAAATTGCTGGTTTTATATGTTGCCTATGATGTATGACTTCATCTTCTTTTGCCAGTAATGTGTGACATCATTGGAGTTTTTCCAGAGTTGCATATAATTCTTTCAATTTGAATAAGGACTTCAAAAAATTTGATGCCTTCAATTTTTATGTAACAAGGGTCCCATGTAGTGAGGCCCAGGTGTTATGAAATGTTGCTGTTGTGTGGCAACATAGACATCTCCAAACTCTTCTCCCACTACCCTTCTTGAAGGGAAGCTTGAATTCCTGCCAAGAAGGGAAGTAGGAGTTTCGAGCCAGAGGCCATTCTGCTCTCCTTAGAGTGAGAAAAGACCAGGCAAACATTATATTTATCTGCTCCTTTAAATATTATTAGTTTGGGGGATGTGATCAAGTTTTATCCAATTTATGATCACTATTTATTGAAAAAAAGAGGGACCCCAAATTGGATATCCAAGGCTTGATCACTTCCCACACATTATCAGTTCTTCAATGATCTAACATAGCAGGTAGAAGAGAAGCCTATTTATCCAGGTCTATAGCAAAATGGAAATCAGATAAAGTATATATAGGAAATATATGCCAGATAATAAAGGAGTTCCTCCATTGTAAGTAAGGTACCACAGCTCAACCAAGGGAGAATCCTGTATCTTACCCAAGGGAAAACTCCCCTGAGTTTCTGATATAGGAGCAGTTTCTAGGATAGGAGGCAGGGAACAGGGACATGATGGAAATTGCTCATTCCTCCATTGTCCTCCCAGAGTCTTTTCTTTCAGCAATCTGAAGTAGAGTTGCCCTCTTCTATCTTCCTCCTGAAAACTGGAAACTAGAGGCTTCTCAAACAACTCAATACTTGAAGAATATTGAAGGTTAGAGTTCTTCCATTCTTGCCAATAGTAATATTCCATTACAGATATTCATCTACTATACTTGTTTAGCTATTCCCTAGCTTCTGCTTTGTTTCCTATTATTTGCTAACACAGAAAATCTTGTTATGAATATTTGCTGTTTTTGTTACCACAAAATATGTTTTAATAAATATTTTGTAGCATTCTTCTTTTTCTTTCCTTCCCTCCCTCACTTCCTTCCTTCCTTTCTTCTTCATTCCTTCCTTCCTTTTTTTCCTTTCTGCCTTTTTCTTTCCTCCTTCCCTCCTTCCTTTCTTTCTTCCCTCCCTCACTTCCTTCTTTCCCCCCCTCACTTTCTCCTTCCTTCCTTCCTTTCTTTCTCACTTTCTTTTTCTCACTTTCTTTTTTCTTTCCTTCCTTCCTTTTTCTTTCTCCCTCTCTCTCTTCCTCCCTCCCTCTCTTCCTCCCTCCCTCTCTTCCTTCCTTCCTTCCTCCATCACTTCCTTCCTTCCTTCCTTCCTTCCTTCCTTCCTTCCTTCCTTCCTTCCTTCCTTCCTTCCTTCCCTCCTCCCTCCCTCCTCTCTCCATCCCTCCTCCCTCCCTCCTTCCTTCTTTCCTTCTTTCCTTGCTTCCTTCCTTCCTTCCTT